>LJIJ01000029.1:0-459130 GCA_001718145.1 Orchesella cincta | reverse complement strand
GGCCTTGCGTGCTCCGGCAGCACCTTGCAAAGTGCAGTGTGATGGTAGTAGTTTCACTGTAGAAAAAACTTGTAACGGAGCTTCATAGAGCCAACATGCACAGTACGTAGGTATATTTGTTCACGTTGCCTTGAACCAATGCACAAAAAAGTAAAGCAGTGGCAGCAGCAGCAGTCTTAAAGATTACTTTCTCCTTTTCCCTTCCTTTCTTTCTTTCTTGCCTTGGCTCTTGCTCTTGTTGTGAGAGCGCTCTCCTATCCCTATTCGCTTTATCCCTGCAACATTTAAATCTATATATAGCATTTACTGCGCGCGTACAGAAGTACAACACAAGAGGCAATGAGGACTAGACTAGATCGGCATATATTATGCTGAGTACATACATATTATAATAACTTATAACTTGTAACACATGCATACATATTTCCACTACCAATATCATTTATTGCTGTGCATTGCTGAATTTGTCGCTTTACCTCTAGGCATCTCTCATCATCATTTTATGTACTTTCGAAGAAGAAGGACAAGTGTGATGTGTCTAAAAGTCCTATATATACTCTATACCCTATGTGATGTGTAGTCAGACGAGCCCGTCATCATAAGTTGTTTTTTTGCGATGTGCTTTTATATTTTTATCTACATGCCTAAACGATTTTCCTTGAACTTTCTCTATAGGTAGCGTTTGAGTAAATGCGTACTTTCACATGCTATATAACATAACCTCGATGCATGCACACTATACTACTAGCGCTTTACTACGGGGTAGGTATGTAAAAAGCATTCATACTTTGAGCTGCCTTTCTTACACGCTCCTACTCGTGGAGTACTGTCCCTATATGTTGTTAGTTGTTATATGCACATAACATGAGTACCTACGCAGTGTGGCCTTCACATGCAATCATGCCATCATGCACAGCACAAAAGTGGGTGGACTGATACTGATGGAGCCTTTCTCTCCACACTCCCTATGAAGCAACGTGGAGAAAGCACATCCTCGTCTATTCTCTTTTACATATACCTCCTCGTAGCCTTCATCCCGTTCAGTGCTCCGTCAATCCTTCCTTTTTCGCTCTTGTTTGCTTTCTTTGATGTTTAGCCTACGTTCTCTCTCTCTCTTCCTCCTGAATCAGCGCAGTTGCATTGCAGTTTTTCCTTGAAATCCGAAAATCATGCCATGCCACTATTTACCATGATAGGTATAGAGCCAAGCAAACAAGAACACGGGAGAATGAGACTAGCCAAAGTACTTGGGAATGGCATGGCAGTTGTTTTGCAAACGAAATGGATGGAGGGATAGGAATCATTCGTACGATATAATAAAATTGATATGACACATGGAAAAAAGGTACTCTTCTGTTGTCTTTCTGTTTTGTGTGTGTGTGTTTTGGACATTCTGTATGGAGGTAGCTTCGTTACACTGTTCGATCGCCTATATATACATATTTGCATATGCCTCGAGGAAGCCAAGTAGTAGTATTAGTTTGATGCTGTATTGCAAGTTTTCCTGCTCCAACTTGCCTATCATTTCATCACAGGTTTTGCATAATCATAACACTTTTATAGGGGAAGCCGTCAAGCGCATTTTTATCATTCTATGCAATATACGCTGTATTGTAACTACTCAACTACCTATATATTTTGGCTGGAGAAAACCTAGCTTGTCTAGATGCTTACACGCGCTTGAACTTTGCTTCAGAGCGGATCAAAGAAGAGTGAGAGAGCCAACTATGGAGGTACTATTAGAATGCATGTGCTTTTCTTTCACTCTAGTAGTAGTTGCAAACTACGACGTACGTTACATACTTGTAAAGTGCATAGCACAATTCAACGTGGAAGTCGTCTTCTTCGGTTGCATGCATTGGCGTAAACATATAGGTAGTAGTAGTAATAGTTGCTTGTGCTCCTCAAGATATAAATGGAAAAGAGAGCCAAGCCAGGCATTTATTCCATGAAGTAGTTATGCACAGTTCCGAGAAATGTTATATAATGCATGAATGTTTATAGTGCCAAAGGGTGAAGATAATGTCTGTAGAATACATGCTGAATTTTTGTGCTTTCTCATGCATTTTCAAGAGAAAATGTGCCTCCATCGACACACCAGTTTTGAATAAGAGTGTGTGGAGAAGTCGAGCCGACTATTTTCTTCCGCTTTTTGCCAGCAATATGTGAATGGAATGAATTAGAGTATTTTTGAGGATTTTCCAGTTTTCACTGGAAACTAACAGAGAAAAGAGGATATGATTTTTTTGTCTAGATGCATAAAATGACTGCCTGCTGCGTATATACTCTGTCTGAATATACGATATGATGATGATGATGTTCTGGCTCTAGCTCTGCAGAGTATACCTAGAAAGAATTTTGAAAGTGCGACGCAGTTTTTTTCTTTCTTTCGTAAGCTCGCGATTCACTCACTATATGGTATGTAATATAGAGCACGGTATATTTTTTATCCTTTTTATTTCTACCTACTATAATATTTATGCATATGTATGGGCATACGATAGAATACAACTACAAAAGCAATTTGAATTGACATCATAATGGCTTTGCTGTATTCACAAGAGAGGAAAAAGAGCTCAAGTTTGTGTTTTATGACGGCGGTGGTGCAGTGGAAACCATTGCCTTTCCATATAACTAATGCAGTAGAGCAGAGACACGATATGCAGGTCTGGAAACCTAATGCTTCCACTATTTTTTAAAAGGTAAGTAAATATGTGTAACAAAATAACGTAAAAGTTGCATTTTATGCTGCTGCTGCTCTCCCAATATACAACACATTTTCTCTCGCTGTACATAGTCCCCATCGTCGTTTTTGCTCGATCGCGTCTCTTCTAAAAAGAGCTTCCTGACTCATTCTCAATTGAATGCCTGCTATTGTACACTGCACATTACTATATTATGACCATGGCCCTTGGCATGACATGATGGTGGCGATATGGAGTTGGAGTTGCATTAGGAAATCTACCATACGTCCGCATGTTTTTGAAGCGTCTATATAGACTTCTTTTCTTCCCTTTGTTCAAGCGTTACCTAATCTCCTTTTCTAGGATGGCCGTATGTCGATAGCTTTGCTTCTTATGACGTCCATTTATCCACTTTTTTTTGTTTGTTTTCCTTCAAATCCACCACTCTCCAAAGTTGCACATAGTAATAATGGAAATGGATGAGACGATAGGAGGGTAGGTGGGATTGAGCAAATTCCGCAATTTAGAAAACCGACGTCAGCATGCATTTATGACTGCCACAGCATTGTTGTTTCCTTGTGTAAAATGGGATGGAATGGAACTTGACGTTGTTGCTGTTCTGAATCTTGCTGGTGCAGCAGCTGCCTGCGATGCAAAATTTCGTGAAGGACTTTTCCTCAATTTGCATTTAAAGTGAGGAGCATAATAAAAATGATGGATGCATGTGATATCACATAGTAGGTCTGTGTGCAGAGTCCAAACAGAAAACGCTCGATTAATAAACAAAAGGGCTGGTTGTTGTACTTCTCTCAATAACTGTACACAAAACTACTATTTTGCTTGTCCAAATGCATAGACTATGCATAAATTTTCTGGTATACATATTTATTAGTTTGGAGTGCATTACACACATCGATAACCATTGGCACTGGTGAGCATAAAGCACATGCACATAAATCATTATTACAAAGCTTGCTCTCAAGATCACGACAGTAATCAAGGTAGAGGCACGAGGAGAGCTAACTGCGCATTTTATTTGATGCAACTTTACAATTATTTAATTCGTGAACAGATATGCACCCCAATAAGATGTAGCCGACTGCTCTGCTGCTGCGCCCAGTAACCTAAAATGCCTAATCAACATGTTGTAAAATGCAATAACAAATTCATTCCTGAGCATAATGAAAGCAATTTGTTTTTCTGAACACATTTTTTACTCTCTGCTCCCAGCTAAGCATATTTTTGTAGTAGACAGACAAAGAAAGAGAGTTTTTCCTTCAAATAGAGTGGTAGACACACTGTTCTGCTGCACATTTTGCATAGTCTGACAAAAATATGATGGATGCATTAAAACTAGCAATGGTAATGCTGCTGCTGTTGATCATGAGGTGTTTTGTAACGCAGTTGCTTTATTCGACTGTGGCATTGGATGGGGACGGGGACGCTATTTAGTAGAGGTGGTGCAAGGTTTTGAAATACACATTTGTGAAAAGTAATATGGATGTATATACATATTATTATTACAAACTTAAATGCATGGCTTATAAGAACATCAAAAATGATAGGATTGATGTAATATCCTTTAATGCTCCAAGTAAGAAAGAGGCAGTGCAGTGCAACCCAAAAAAAGAGTAGTAAAGCAGAAGAAGAAGTTGGTAGTGTTGTGAAGTGAATGGCATTATTATTATTATAGAAGAACACTTGCAAAGTAATCGCATCATGAAGCAGGAGAACATGATTAGCATGTAAAGCATCTTGGTTCATGTAGAGACATGATGGGGCGAAATGCATGAATATGATTGAAGAAACGCATGGAATTGTGCCAGGAGTTTTGTGTGGGAGGTCTCTTCCCAGAATGCAATGCAATGATGATAGTCGACGCTAAAGTGATGTGATGAATGCATCCTTTCCTTTGCTGCATCATGTGGTTTCAAGTAACATGTGCCTATATGCACCCAATGCCTTCATTGTGCCTACTGAGTAGGTCCTACTCTATACACACTGTATGTGTGGAAGGAAGGTGATGTGATGAACAAGTTTTTGCGGCTGGCAGCAACTTAACAAATGCAACAATGTATAACCTTTCAAACGTTCCTATTACGGATGGATGCAAATGGTATTGGTGGTGCAGCCGTGGCACCCTCAAACTTGATGTGAGAAGGAAGCAATTATCGTTAAAAATTCTCTTTAAAAGCTGTAAACTTTTATAGAGCATTATTAGCAGGTGTTTATGTGGAGAATTGAGTATGCAAGAGTATGCATTGTGATTCGAACAAGTTCTTTCACTCAATTTTTCCAATCTTTATTTACCCATCCGGTTGAATTAGTATAGCGTTGTTTTAAGAACCATTGCTAAACAAATTATAGAATTTAATCTCCTATCTAATGTGAAACTATTCTGAGTCTCACTGTATCACAATTCTACCTATTAATTAGTATGGCGAGAAATGATATGAATTAGTTAAAAACTTATAATTTCATACCTGGGTTGTGATCATTAATTTTTCTTATATTAATTTAGGCGCGTTTCTTTTTTAACACTCAACATTAAACATGATGCAAGTAAAAGTGCAATATTTTATTGAATATACATAGTATGCAGTTGAAACTGAGACCTTGTTGAGGCATAGAAGCTTAGTTGAAACTTTCGTTAAAGTTAACAATGCATGAAAATGTGATGCAACGAACAGAATTCGAGAGCCCCATCTGCAGAAGTCTTTTGGAAAAGAGGTCTGGTTTAGATAAGTAGAAGCTATAACATTTATAAAAACAAAAGAATCTAGCCCTTCATTATGCACTTTGCCAAATGGAAATACAAATTAATACCGTAAAATATTATGTATGTCATCCTAACTAAAACTGCAAGACATTGAGTTGAGTCCATTCAAAGTTTTCAGCTCATTGAATTCTTTCACTGGTTAAAACAGTGCCCTTATTTCATACATTCGTCAACTTGTATTTTATCCATTCATTGATCGGTTGCATGCTGTATTGAATTGAAGTATGTACATCGTTATCTCGTAAGAATGAACCAGAACAAGTCAAAGTCAATTCATTGCAGCAAACCAAACCCAACTGAACACAGCAATGCAATAGACGCAGCAAAAGATTTTAATCTGAAAACTTTTTCTTTCATCCCAACGAGTCGTTGGGAAATAATGATCATAACGGGAATGAAAGAAGCTTAAGATGATGGTAAATACAATAATATGTTATTATTTTCTTAGTCCTACTTTATACTGTCAGCCCATTTCAACAGTAACAGCTATATAGATATCCTACTAATTCTAAAGAAGAGTTGAAT
Source organism: Orchesella cincta (assembly GCA_001718145.1). Classification (NCBI taxonomy): domain Eukaryota; kingdom Metazoa; phylum Arthropoda; class Collembola; order Entomobryomorpha; family Orchesellidae; genus Orchesella; species Orchesella cincta. The sequence goes on along the minus strand of LJIJ01000029.1, from coordinate 453,142 downwards.
AGAAAGATACCCATGCAATCCTGCATTGGATTTGACAAGATGACATGAAATGAAATGGAATCCAGTTTTGATTTAGCTGCAATCTCAAATTATTGTTGTTTCAGACGCCAGACGGTTCACAGCTGTGAACTTTCATACTTGATATGTCCATGAATGACGGTTTAACTTCGTTGTATGAGTTACGTAGTCCCTTGTTCCCAGAAAAGGATAAATAATATTGCTGACTGGACTGAGCGGATAAGAAAAGCTATAGGTTTGGTTGCTGCAGCTGGAGATCAGGATCTGGAGATGATACAACTGCATTAAAATCCTCATAAAATAGCGATTACGGGTCAGCTCGCTGAAATAATGAGGATTTTTACTGACTTGCATAACGGTCCAGACTCCAATCAAACGAGCCAGAGTTGCACTTTTTCTAGACAGAGACAATTAATGAACCTGAGCCACCCCCGTTGGTTTCTTTTATGCTGTTTTTAACGTCCTTTTTAGACACTGGAAACCGCTTCTAATAATAATTTTTGCAACAAGTTCCCCACGCAGCAACATTTTATATGGTGCTTCAGCTAGCATTTTTAGAAATGACCTGAACAAAGGATATCTGGTCCTGGAAAGTGATGGGCTAATGGTGACATGAAAAGGGGAGATAATACGTGCAATATGTTATATGCTCTGGGAAAGTGTGTCTTCGTAATGCTCTCATAATTATCATTGTTATTGCCGATCTGTCTCTGTCGATGGCAATAAAATTCGTCTGGGGTGACAATCATTATTGTTTTTTATTGCTTTCTTCGAATCTTTTATAATCCTCTCTAGTATATCCTGAATTGTTATGGACCAGTAGTGTCTCTCTTCAATAGAGGCACAAGCTCTATGCCCAAACATTATAGACTCGTTATGTAGCTGAAATTACCTTCATTAAGAAAATATTATGCTCTTAGAATAATTGCACTTGACTGCATATTAAAACGTAAAACGACACCAGTGCAACCATGCTACAAGTCTGGAAACTATGTCCATATAGGTAGGGGCTTGTTCATCAAAAGATTTGGCAAGTCTGTTTCGTTCAATTGAAATAAAAAGAGAACTGAATTGAATGAAAATTTAACAAGCTCCCTACAACATTTCCAATTCCTCGCTGAGCAGAGATTTTGACTGGAGATTTTTGGTGATGTTCCCATTTCATAAGCTGATATACTTATCGGCAGATTACTATGCAAATACACGTTACAGGTTTGCAGTTGTGCTTTGATGCTGAAGCTTTATGTATTCCTGCATACGCTCCATTCCTCCAATTATATTGATCGTAACAAATGACTGTGAACATAAAAGTTTGCATTCACAGCAACGACAATGTCGCTACAAGTTGAGGAGTATATACTGTTCCACTGGAGTTGTGATATATATCCCACAATATGGGTCATGGCAGGGAATATTTTCCAGACTCCAGTATTGTAGGACGAAGCTTGGATGTTCAACTTTGCAATTAATTTCAAAGTGGATGCCAAGAAATGTAGGTATTTCTTTGCAGAAAATGTCTATAAATTCCAATCTGTTGACAAAAGCTAAGCGGGGGTGCAAAAGTTGCAAAAAGCTTTTGAAATGCATCAATTAAGCATCATGTCACTTCACACAAGCTCATTACATAATCTACAAACTTAAAATATTCCTTAGTTGGCTTCATCCAAGAGTTTCTTTTCCAAAACGGTACGACCCACGAGTTGCAAAACATTTTAATGAGTGAACAAGCACAAAACCAACATGCATAATTTTGCATCGTATGTGAAGCATATTATAATGCATGAGTGGATAAAAGTTGGTGATGTGGCTGACTTATATATTGATCATGATCGTGGTAAATGGTGGCAATGGCAGTAGCAAGTCTTGAATGAATGAAATAGGTTGATGAGAGAGTAAAGTGTGTATAGTCATAGACTCTCTGACGAAAACCACGTTTCCTTTGCTTGCTTACATACACACACAAAACTTTATGCACACTGTAACACATGCATTCATCATCATTCATCCATGATGATGTTGACGACGATGATGAACCAAAGGAAAACTCTCATGCAGCCGAGCAGAAGGAAAGAGCGAGAGAGAGAGAGGCTAAACAAGCTACAAGCAGCAAAAGTCAAGTTAAGCAACTGTCTGTGTCCCCCAATGCGTGCCTTCAGTTTTTGCAGTTGATCAAGTTTGCCATCAGCAGCCTCTCCTCCTACTATAAATGTGCGACAAAACTCTTGATGCAAAAATGTACATTATTATGTGTGTCTGCATTAAAAAAGGACATAGTGATATTGCAACGGGAAATGTTCTTGTTTGAGATGAAATTAAAATATATGTAATATATACATCTAGTTGGTGTGGCGTTGATGATACAGGCATCTCTTTCTCTCAGTACGTGCTTTCAGTTGAATTATGCATATGGTGCCATGCATGCACACACTCATCCTCTTCATCTATCAATAGAATAGATCTGTTGGGTAAATGTCATTTTTGTGTGCATGAGTGCATGTGTGTTTCAGGAGGAGGGCTTTGCCTTTACTCCCTTTCCTTTAATAACACATTGGTTGACCTCAATTTTCTTTTGAATTCAGCAAGCAGTTGAAGGAGTTGCAGGAAATTCACTGTAGCATCGAAATACACAAATATTAACAGCAGTCTGCTCGAATGAGTTTACCATGTACTTTTTAATATTTACACAAACAATATGCATACATGACTAACATGACTAACTTTTTATGCAGTTTTGGGTTGCAAAAACTCGGAGCACATTTATTTACGATAAGAGCTGGGAACGGAGAATGGTGCTTGGTGAATCAGAATTAGCTCGTCATATTTCTAACCCATGTGTACTTGGCGAAAGACAAGGTTTAACTGACAAATGTTTTCAATACCCAGTTCCTGGTATGTCAAGTACCTATGTGTTTTATGGAATAATACTTGTCAAAAGTTCGGAAACTCGTAATGCTTTACACTGTTTGTTTATGTGTTAACGGATGAATTGCCTTTCCGAAATAGTATACTTATGAGAATGTAAACGATATGGAAAGCTTCTCAGGAAAGGAAAGGTGATCCGATATATTGCATTTTATTGGAACGGGAGAGTCATATTGGTTTTATATTGGTTACGTTAGCTTTTCAAAGTGAGTCACTCGTCGTAACTAGTAAAAAACAAGGAAACCAACTAGACTAAAATCATTTCCGAACAACCAAATTTCAATCCCCATTTCGCTTGTAATCATTCGAATTAAAAACCTCAAAAGTGTAACGAGGTTGTGCAAAGGGAATGTAATATGAGCGCGTTTGACATGGAAGGAAAAATGAGAAACAAATCCCGTTTTGTTAACAAGAATGCTGCTACACGGCTTTTTGATCATTAATTTCCTTTGAATAATATTATTCAATAATAATAATATTACAATTTTTTCTTTTTACCATCTCAATCCTGATAGCTTTACATCGGTTCGGTTTTCCGGCTTCACCCACTCGTTAACGTCTCGGGCATTATGATTTATATACTATTTCCCCCCCATTTTACGGTTTCGTTTTGAAGATGCGTCTATAGAAAATATAGTTACATATTTGTTGCTTCGTCCTGCTAAGCACATAAAAATAAACAAGTGTATACTTTTATAAGGCTAACCTACATGTTTTTTTATATTGCGTAGAATTCTATATAAATTGAAGCAACCCTATTAATATCAATACATCCTGAAAAATTCAGAACATAACGCACTAAATAAGTAGCTCCTTCGTTATTGACGAAAGTTCAAAAGTTGTTTTTCCGGGTGAAATGAAAAGAGGTTTTTTTCCTTGTATTTAAAGGAAAACAGTATCAAATGTATCCCTATTCCCCCATCCTTAAAGCATTTCATGAAAAGCTTCCAACTTGTTAATATTTCTAACATTTCCAACATGTCATTTGATTTTCCTAGACTCCAAGATATAATCTCGGATAGCTAGTTGATTGATAAGTCTAAAGGATTTAGGTATATAATATTTTACTTGATGAAATGAGAATCGTTCCACTTTGTTAGACGCGTGTATATGCATATACAATATATAAATATAAATATGTATAAATGTACACTATTATAGTGCATTGGAATAATTTCTCTTTGTGTGACTCCTTTTGATTTTCTCCCTCACGTTATCCAATATAACACGTTATGTAATGAAAGGGGCAAAATAATGCGTAACAAAAAGCGATGTTTGTCATTCGTCATAGGTTTGGGATACGAAGAAATAGCTAATGTATCACACATCAGGATGTTTGTCTCGCATTTTTACGGCTGTACTCTGACATTCGCCTTCATTCCTCATTATTTTCAGAGGATAAGCCATGCTTGAGGACGGTATTATCTAACGTGTAGTGAATGGCAAGCTCTTCCTCCAGATATGTGGGTAATAAAGCAAAAGCGAGTATTACAAACCAACCAAGGTATCTACATACCTAAATGTTTATATAGGTATTTACCGTTGCTTTGGGTCGCAATCTATATGGACCTCTTCTTTAAAAAATATGAATAATGAATGGAATGTCATTTGAAGGAAACAAGGGTTGCTAAACTAAATCAAGCATTTCCGAACTGAACCGCGTTATTTCATTCCAACATATTTTCATTACTGACAATGGCTTTTGTTGTAACAGGAAAAGGCTAAGGGTAACATCTTCAGTCAATTGCTTTCTTATTTAAAGCACAAAAAAGTACTGCAATATGATAGCAACAGTTGCTCCTATGAAAGACTATACTTAAGAAAAATCCTTTGAGGACGCGATGCGTAGTAAAATAAAGGTACAAAAGCTAAGCTATACAGTTCTAGGATAGAACTCTTTGTCACAAAAACCTAAGCTGGAGCTGGAGTCCTGATTCCACGTATGCTCGCAGGTTCGTATTTACAGGTTATGTAACATGACTAAAGGCATTCGAAAACAACAAAAACGTCTTATAACATACGACGTTGTTATGCTGTGTACGACATCGAATGAGAATACGTGGATGGAGAAGAAATACATGAAATGAATATGGGCTTGTTGGTGGGAATTCAATGTGCAAAATAAATACACCCAACACAAGGAGAGATGAATGGACACTTTTGTTAAGCTTCGTGTTTGTTGCTTCCTGGAAAATATTTTAGCAATCCATTATCTCCACTGTGACCGTTAGAATTTCTCCACATATGGTTATATTGTATATGATCTGGAAGCTGTACTAAAAATATATCATGCCATCCCCGTCATGGAAAATCTTTCAACAACAAATATTGTCTATATAGGTAAGGACTCACATCTACATTCATGGATTCAATTTTAATACCTAGGAACTGTGTAAATGTATGTAATGTTGAGCCTGGAATCTGGGATGAAATTGCGCAAAAAGATCAACTGAAGCTATTTACCTGGTATATAAGATTGACGGATGTGTGTCAAGTGCTCCTGTTGATCCGACACTCGTGCGTTACGTTGTGTAACATGTTGATAATAACATTCGCCATAAGCTAAATTAACCACCAACTTGGTGGAGTATATTTTATGAAGAATATATTTGTCGGTAAAACTGTACAGAACTAGCCAGGAAAAGAGATATAAATATAGCGCAAAAATGAATGAAGGGGGTATTTACTATTGAATTTTCTCTGATCTTTTAGATATTTCATACATTTACGTACATTCAAATTGATGATTCTTAACGTTGCGGATATTACTGGGTCAGTAATGAATATATTTTTTATTTGAAAAGCAAGGAAAGATGGAAAAATAGCGGAAAAGCTTTAGATGACTAATGAATATTGTAACAAGACTATATAGTCAAGTACATCACTCGTATTTTCCCCCAAGTTTCCTTCCATTTTTATCATAATTTGCAAATGTGGTTAGCCTGTTAAAAGTACAACTTGCCAATAATCTAGAGGATATGGGTTTGAATTTGATTCTGGTTTTAATACTTGATTATGTTCAAATTTTGCAACTAGTGTATTGACAAACCTTCTCAAGTAACCTTCGTAAGAAATATATACAGTTGTTTTATACAGAATATAGAAAATCTGAAACCGTATTGGAGAGAAATAAAATATGGTATGTTTAGGTGTTTATAGTGGTAATGAAGAGGGGAGCTATTCTAGGAAATGCGGTTCCAGGAAAAAATATATTTTACCGGTCAATAATGCGAAACATAAAAAGGGACCGAAAATTTGGGTACTGCAGAAAAGGACTCGAAAAAATTGACTGCCTAAGGATCCATCTGCACCACCCTTCCTATCCGTTAGGTAGATAGAAAAAAGAAAAGGTTAAAACAAATTTAAATTCCTACATGCCACATACTAAGTACGTTAACTGACAAAGAGATAATGTTATTTTAGATTTCACTGGTTTCAGAAACGTTTCCTCGTATATCTTGTACATTCAAAAAAAACTTAATCGTACTTTAAACAAATTAGCTCGAGATTTATTGAATCAGTCAAAGTTTAAGCATTTCTTGATATAAGAATCTACATCAATGTGCTATATACATACATATACGGTTAAAATTTAAAAATATATATGGTCTATGCAGTAGTATACAAATTAATTAACACGATTGGCAAAAAATGGCGAATCTGGAAAATGTCTGGGTAGGAGGAGAGTCTGGAAAATTCAACTGCATTATATTTATTTGGCAGCACGGAGTAAGTAGGGAGATGAAAGATATTTGCACATTAAGAGCATGAAGAACGCATGGGATGGAAGACAGCGCAAAGATACATTACGTACACTTGCATAAACGCCTCACACCAAACATAAGGAAAGTGACTAGCATCATGGATGCATGCAAAGAAAATTGGGCAAGCAAGCACAAGGAGCGAACCGAACATACAAGAAAAAGAATAATGGCAGTTTACCCCTGTCATAGTTTACAGCTACCATTCAACTAGGTATATATGTCCTATATATACTTGAAGAGACTCTAATAACGTAATGGTGTACCCAATTTCCCATTCGTCCAATATCCATGTGGGATGCATATGCATTATGCAATAGCAGTGTGAAGAAGAGCTGTTGAGAGAACGACAAAGCAAATAAAAAAAGATAGCAACCCAACCACCACACACCATATCATCATCATCATTGCTAAACCACTTCTTCGTCTCTGCCTGCACATTCAAATCCTTTTATGCACGCATACCTGAGCCCAGTCTTAAGATGCAAATTTTTACGTGTGGAAAAAAGTAGCGAAGAAGAAAGATGAGGTACTGGCCTAAGCAGCGTACCAACACACCAAGTATTATTATACATTATAGATGGATGCACAAAAAAGCAGTTTCTCCACTGTGGTTACCTTCTCGTGTTTACTCATGAGAGCCACTAGTATGAAAACCTGACATTACATATTCCATCTTTTGATGATTACTATTCGCTAAAAAAGAATCTTGGAACAAGAGACTTAGCTCTTACCACGTCATCATAATCATCACCATTCATTCCTTTGGGCATTTGTGGAAATTTTGTATTATATTTTTGCCAATAAGATAATGCTCAGTTCCCAGAAACGTGTGGATCCATGCATTGTGCACACAACTTATTGCAGGAACTTGCACATTATGTGAATCATGAAAAGAAGATGAGACTAATGTTACAAGGCATATTATTAAAAATATTCTTCAATGCTATTATCATGATATGACGATGATGATCTATAATGGAAAATGTGTAGCTTTTGATGTCTGAAAAATAAGCCGATACACAGCCACTTTCATCGGTAAGGTGGTGCTTAAAAAACATGCATGCTTTAGAGTTATTTAGAGTTAGTGTGCATTTAATTATTAGCATGAGAAAAAGATGGAAAATGTGTAGTTGTAGTGCTTTTGGAATACACTGGCAACTTTATAGGAAGGAGACTATATTTGATTATGTAACAAAACATTTTGTAATCAGTAATAATATGGTAGACCTGAGAGTGTACATGATGATTATTTGATCATGTTCAAGTTACTTTGATTTTATACCTTTGAAGTTTTAAGTTGTGTGTGGAATAAGCAATGTTTGAAGATTGTAAAATTTCATATAAAATCCCATTACAGGTGTGGATAATATATGTGTGAAGTGGATGATACAAAATTGTTATAGATCAATGAAATGCAAAACATGAAAGAAGGAGCAGCCATATTTACAGATATGTAGTTATTGACACGACGTCATCATCATATCAGGAGCTTTGGAGTGTGTTGAATTTATTTGCCATTAAAGTCGCCAATACCCAGCCCACCCAGTGTAGGATAATGGCCAATAAATTGCAATGTAATTAGCAACTGCCCATGTCGCTTTTTACATGTTGCCAGGTTGCTCTTCTGCTGAGAAAAGTAGCCATCACTATCAATCTCATTGAAATCGACGGAGAGGACGGCTGATAATTAGTTTATAAGCATGAAATTGCACTCGTTGTGTGTGGAGCCCCCGTTGCAATTGAGTCGGGTGTGCTAAAACTGACAAGCTTCCAAATATATGATATCTGTACTTTGCATTTACTGATTGATGATAATTTTCCTGCAATATCTTTTGTTATATGGTAATGCGAATACTGGGTATATTATCAGAGAAATAAAGCTTATAACAGAAATCCTATGTCACGGGAGCTTATCTTGTGTCCTCGGTGGGGAGGGAGGGTGCTAAATAATGATTGTGTTAATGTATTCTGGGATAAATGTATGTGCACGGACGACGGAGATAACTTTTTGCAGAAATATGTCGGCTAAAGATTTAAAGGAACTGATCCACATTTTGAATGAGGACAAAATATAAAATTAGAAATATAAATTCACTGAATCGCACATAAAGATTAAATCAGTTTTCAACCTGGTTTCGTATTGTAAACTTAACTTGTCATTCTCTTAAGTTTTAGTTGGATATTCCAGTGAATTAAATTAACAAAAAGGATACATAGGAAATTACTGCAGAACTTTTTTCACATATCTGACATCAGGTTACTAAAAAGCTAACGTTACAAATACAATGGGTTAGAGACTGAAATGAATACGGATTCAATAATTCTATATAAAAACTTCCAAGTAATTGACTAACTCCTAAAATACAAAAACAGTTAGAAATACTGAGGAACGAAATGTGAGAAAAAATGTGTTGTGTATTGTTTCAGCAACTTTCTCCGACAAATACTCTCGAGAGAAACGGTTAACAAGTAATACGCAGGTAATAGAACATTTTTACTATTGAAAATTTATGGAATAATATTTGAGTAGCGATTTGAGCCACATTACATTCATAATAATACTTGGTAATTGCAGTTAGTAGGATATGTCATATAAGTCGGAAAATAAGTATCCAATATCGTAGGCTGCATAATGAAAACATTCAGCAAGAACTTACATGTCAAATTGGTGCCCGTCATTGCAAAACAAATAAAATCTGCAAACACAGTGCATTTGTGTACGTAAAATAAGGTTTTCTATCACTTTCATAAAATATGTAGTCAACAATCGTTGGGATACAACTTAAGGGTGCAGTAAGTTTGCAACTTGGTTAAAATGAGACAAAACAGAATGATCTCATAATGCAAATCCATAAAAGCAAATAACAACATCAATCTTGTTTTGGGGAAAAGTGGACTGCTTATACCGAACAACATGGAAAGCAAACGTTGAGAAGCGTTGTTTCCTGATGCAACTGCAATGTAACTAAAGGATAGAAAGAGTTATTATTATCTATCCAAAACGAAAATTGTGTAAAATGCAACCGACAACATTAGTAGTGATCTCATTTATTGTCCAAGTGAAATTGAATCGGGGACACCAATATTTTTGGTAAACAAAACAGCATCAATCGATTTCAATTAACTTTTTTTATAATCCCCAAATTCAATTTGTATTTACGTAGCAGGGACATAGTGGGAGGTGAGATCGTTTCCGTGTCGTAACATCAAGGAAAATCTAAGAAACGATCGACAATTTGACAAAGGACTCGCCATGTAGGAGCCTGATATCACAATAGATAAGCGTTTAAACAAAGAAAGTGTCACAAAAATTCATGTTTACAAATCAATTCCTGTAACTTTCGCAAAATTTGTTCGACAGTGACACCAAAGCAATCAAGATTCCTTGAAATTATTTACAAATCCATGTTCCATGAATTTATAATTTTAATCCTTTGTTTCACCCTGATTGGTTTTTTTCTCTTTGAGACAAAATAGCGCAAAAACAGATAAAGATCATCATGTACATGTAAAATGCAAATGCATGACATGATATGAGAAGGTATGTATGTTGTCATCCCAGTCATTCAAATTCTTATAGTAGAACACATCATTCCATTAAAAAACGAGAAAGACTAGTGGTTGATTTTAGTGCACAAGTGCACACCATCATCTAAACGAGAAGCAACACCAAGGATGAAGCCAAACCCTTTTCATGAAAAATTTCTTATCATTTTTTTATTTTCCTTTTCGTACATATCCAGCCAAAAAGGTTAAGTTTGTACAACAACAACTACATGGATCCCTCTTCAACTTCGCATACCTTGTCTTGCTCTCTGTGTGGTGTAAGTTTGTTGTGTGTTCTTTGGCTGTTCATGTTATCATGAGTGAATGATGTGTGCATTCATAATATTGAGACAGTCATGCTTCGCTTCCCATTTTCCTCATTTGAAGCAGCTTGCACAAAAAACATATTTGTGTGGATTATGTAGTTATTGCATTGCATTTGCGGTTTTTAGTACTTATTTGTAGACTGATAGTCATGCCTGGAACAGTACAGTATATAAAATACTACCTACTATGTTTAGTCATCTGGATCAATTTTATTTACCGGCTTTTATTGACTGAGCATGCATGAGAGTAGCAAACTTAATCCAGTACGCACATTAAGGTTGGAAAAGGGTTCAGGAAACTTTGCACAGGCAGCAATACACAGAGAAGAAATATGCATATGCATAATGTAATCCTTTTTCTTCCATTTGGTTTCATGTGGTTGCCTACTGTGTTGTACCTTGAACAAAAATTCTTAATGGCTGCGCGAAGGACTGATTATCACGTGCAAAACAGGATACATTTGATATATGTATGTGCGGAGAAAAAATGGAGAGAACAGAACAAGAAAATGGCTGCAAAATAAAATACATTCAATATAGACAAGCTCAAAAATACACGAGGTGGATGTTTGAGTACCTTCGTAATCTCTATTATTGCATGGAGAAGAGGGGTCTCATCATCATCATCATCAAGATGTCTGTTTAGCTGTTACAACTTTAATGCACTTCATAAAAGTTGCGTGGACAAGTCGATAAAGGGAAAAATGGCACACCACCGAAGAGAGAGAGAGAGCGTAAATGAAGGATGAGAAATACAGAGACGAGGAATGGAATGAGCAGATGGCAACTTTAGTCCAGTAAGAGCTGTCATCCTTGCGTGTATGTATGTATTGTGGAGATGGGATGGAGGCATGTTTGTATGGATAACACACAACATCATGCCGAACCCAGCCAAGCCACTGCTTAGTTTATGTTTCAAGCTGCAGCCAGTCAGCCAGTGAATCATTGTATGATATTGATGCGGTGGTCTGGTGAAGTAGACAGCCCATCATGATAACGAGTGTGCAGTAATAAGTAACTAACGAACAAAAAGGGAGAAAAGAAAAGAGAATGAGTGAATATTGTGTACACATGCAATATATGGCTGGTAGGTACATATATACAATGTGTATAGCGTATATTGCGAATATCAGTGGGATGTGTATATTATGTTTGCGTGTATTTGCAATGTGGCCGCCATGTTTGATATTTTTGCAACAACTTTTTTGCACATTCACTGCTCATTGCGAGCCATTTTTGCACCATGCAATTCTAGTTTCTCAACCGTGGAAAGTAAAGGGCTGGCCGAGCAGCCTTACTGATCTGCCAAGGACGTCATTAGAGCGCTGCTCAGCTAGGATTTTTTTAGCATGGTTGATAAACCTATTTTTTGAAATTTATTGGCGTATGTTCTAATATAATGCAAATACAGCATTGAGGAGTAATATCAGTGTAGATAATTCGAAATGGTAGGTATTTAGTTTTATTGCCCTTTACAGATTCAGAGAAGCTTCCGAGTATAACGAGTGGGATGGATGTAGGATTTTATGAGTTGTCCCTGGAAGGATGAGCGTCAACTCGCGAATTTCTACCTAAATTAAATTGATGTGGGTAGCTCACTCAGATATTTTTCGCATATTTTATTTCATTAACCTCTATTGTGTGCGGTTTGACAATAGCTCAATACACCTTCATCTTTTGTTCATTTGAGTTTGTTAACATTTCTGTAATAAGAGATTAATTGCTTTTGGAAACATTCAGAGCTACCAAGGTCGTATAGTTTCATTCATAATTACACCTTCGCAAATGTAGTATCCTTTCAACTATTCTCAATCTGCTTAACCACTTCTCTGTGATGAAACTACTTGTCAAAGAACTACCTTCAACCAAACCCTACGTGCGGTTTATAATCATTATATAAATACTATAAATGAACATAGCCTTTTTGTAAAAACTTTTCCCATGTTGGTAGAATAATGTATTTCGTTTTGTGAAAGATTTTATGTCAGGCGGTTTTAGATTTTCATAAATATTTTTATGAGCGACTGATAGGTGTAGTCGGATTGTCCTCGTTAATTTGAATGTATTTTCATATGTATTGCTGTTAAAGCTATAAAACTTAATTCCTGTAAAATTTCGTTAAAACATATTTATCGATAACCACTTTTAGCATACCAGGTTGATTTATGTTTGAGCAACCTAATTTGTTGCATTATTTTGCATAATGTGTCCATTGTTGATAATTCAACATTTCGGATCTTCACAGCAGTTAAAATTATTCAAAACCGATGAAACAAACCCAGCGGATGAGCTGTTTATCAGAAATATGTGATTGAAATTCATGCTGAACTTATTTGAAGTAAGATTTGAAGTTTATGACTCGTGAAATACATCTTGAACTTTACTCAAGCGTAGGGTTTGTCTAAAAAATCTTCCGCTGTCTCCATACATGAGCGAGAGAACCAAGAGCATATTCCTATCAACTCTTTCTAAGCTATTTTGTTTCAGAAGGTGGTTTTTATTGGTAGTTGTACCACCTGTATTGCATGGTGTTTTTATAAAACAAAGAATTTAGAGGCATATTCATGCTTCACACTAATATATAGGCATAAATCTGAATCACCAAAAAATTTTATTGTCAAACAATCATCTATCTATATTATGTTTTGTACTAATATTTGATTTCTTAGATCAAAGCTAATCGGCTTTAGCTACTACTACTATAATTTTACTCGTGGCAAAAAATATATCAGTGAGCCATTTACTTCTAATTTTCCTTCTTTGGTATCTAGTCAAGTGTGTCAGTTTATAGCTAACAGTAAAATACTGTTGGATGTTATTTTTTACATTCAACATTTGGGCATGTAAAAGTTGCGCATTATGTACATTTATAGAAAATGCTTCCAAACTTTTAGGGCGATAATAATCCAACCACTTTGAAAACTGCGAATGATTTTATAGTATTATATATTTACATATGTTGCATTAGCAAAGGAGAATCAGAATAACACTACGCGCCATTCCAGGTCTATCTACGTATGCAAATGTTTTACTAGCAATTCATTCAAAAAGAAAGGTTTGGCAAACCAAATACGTCAACGGTGATGGTTATTCAAATTCAATATACCACTCAATTTTATTCCTTATACGTCAAAGTGCAAGCAATAACACAAGTACTTAAAGTTATTCAGCAAACAGTGCATTCATATAAATAGAAACATAAGTAGCATGGCAATTGTAGCTCGTGGAGGTTCTGTGGTACACAAATATATATTTTTAGCATTATTGGGAAGCTTTCGATGTACGAATGTTGCTCGTTCATGTAAACAACTTTGTTTGTCACCCCAATATAACCCATCATTATGTACATAGATTATCTTAATGTGTCTGCCTATTACCTACACTGCATGCGGTGCATGGGTCATTGGAGGGCATCTTTCAGGCTACAAATTGTAACCAACAATTTCCCTCCACAATTATGAAGCGACTTAATTTGCTGTCATAAAGAAAGACCACATGTGATGAAATAGCTTTAATGCATACCAAGTCTGTTTATGAGAAAAGTCGAAAATGAGTCCTAGAAATGAAATTTGTTTACCAAAATATCCAAAAATATACTGACAAGCATAAAACGTAACATTGCATACATATTTTATATTAATGTTTCATTGCTAGGTTCACACGGACATAGACCACAAACCTGATTTGGTTTTAGGTTAATATGAGTGAGCTCTTGAAATAACCAAATGTAGTCAAGAACAATTTTCTCAATTTATACATTTGAATGAGGATGAGTGTTGGGTTACAAACACCAATCTTAATCACGCAACTATACAACGCTCCAGTGGATAAACTTCACTTGTGAGTTGCATGACATCAGAATGCACGTTGCACAAAATGCTCATTAAAATTTTCCACAAAAATGAATTTACCCCTACGTCCTAAATGCTGGATAAATATTATGATTTTAGGTATATATGTCAAGTCGTAAGCATCTCTGCATGCAATCCAACAGGAAATGCTGATAGTGTTGAAGAAAGAGACATGACCTGAAGGTTTTCCACGAGTTCTCCAAGTTTGTAAAAATCACAGCTTCAAAACAAAAGTTCTTTAATTACGCAGTGCTTTTAGCAATACAAGAAAAACAGAAGACGTCATTATGAGGGAAACACTCATCATTTTTATTTGTGCATTTTCCTGTTGTAATTGCATGCATGCACATCAAAACAAGATAATAATTATGATCCAGAATTTTTCCTCATCCATCCAAAAAATGTGTAATGATGCCATTGAGGAAAATGTGCAAAGTGCAATTTGGGTAGTTCAGGTACGTTTAAATTGTGCATATAAAAGCCCAACTGCATTACAACTTGACTCAGATGATTATAAGATAATAGGATTAGATACATTCAGCTGAAAAGCAAGTACTGATTAAATGAACTTGACGTTGTTGTTGCTGATGTCAAAGTCACAAAACAATGAGAAGCAAAAGAATGAATGCTCTCATCGCCATCAGCAATATAGATGTACATTGTGCATAGAAAGGAAACATGCTATTATTTTGTGAGGAAATGCTTGCCTAAACTGCATTATTATCATTAGTTATATACTAGCAACCAACCAACAACAAAAAATTATATTATACCAACCATAAAACCAAACCACATAGTATTCTACTCTACCCAACTGCGTCTTTTTGTTTTTTGTGTTTTGGTGACGTGAAAAATTATACGAATTCATCCATGTAGCATTCATCACATCCCATTCTCTCCAAAAAAACGCAGCAGCTTATCTTCCTTTATTTTGCTCACTCACTTGCATCATCCACAGGACACGTTACAGTGACTGCAGAATGCATGCTGATGATGTAACTCGTCATTATTCACCAAGTTTTCTTTGAGAGCTAGGCAGCAGCAACATTCGAAAAATCTCAGCTTCACATTGGAGGCATTCCTCAAAAACAGCTCATAAGAGATGCAATGCACATGCAGAAAATAATATGACATATAGTATACAAACTGTGGTGCTGCAGATAAGAAAATAGTGAGAACACGTGGAGATTGGGAATGCTCAGTACAAGAGCAACCGAGGTCATTTCACTCTTGTGTGATGTTTTTAGTTGAATGTGTTGATGATCCATCTTCCTCACATCACATCAACATTCTCTCCAAATTGAAAAAATAATACCATTCTCTTCACTGCTGCATGCTGGTGTAATAGATAAAACTACAAAAGCAAAACTTTTTGTTTAGTTTCAAATAAGCTTTACTTGTCATAATCATGATGATGATGAGTTGCAGGTTGCAATGCACTTAGCATTCAGCAAAAGCCATGGGAAGCAGCAGCAGGTTGCAGTTAAAGGAAGATTCAGCAAACAATTTGTGATGATAACAATGCAGCAAAAGAAAAAAGCTTTTAGAATGTGCACCGCATACTCTGTGTTCTGTTCTCCCTATGAAGAATTACCATATTATATTGTAGGCATATCCGATGATGATAATAAGTATGCGCCTCGTTTTATAGTTAATGTAATTCCTTTTTTGCTGACGCATCCTGTCTCTCTCTCTCTCTCATTGTTGGATTGAATGCATGCTTGAAGAATCTCCGTAATGTAATAAGAGCCTCCTGATTTTTTTTGCCGGAGGAGCACTCCCGATTATTGCTGCAATGCAGCGCAGCGGAAGAAGCTTTTGAAGATTTCATCAGAAGGAAAGACGGACTACTAGCAGGAGAGGGAGAGAAGGATGATTATAATACCTAGTTTTTACAGGTAAATCTTGGGATGTGATAAAAAATGAGGAATTCTACTGCGTAGTTTTTACCATTTCATTCTGTTGGTGCATCGCACTGCACACATACTATCGGCACTTGGTACCTGTGTAGTAGTTCCTGGGGTAAACTTAATGATTTTTATACTTCACCTTGTTTTTATATCAAGATTTGATGCGGTACGTGTACTCCTTATTGTAGGCTTGGACGGATATACGGATAGTATATAGCCAGTGCATTCAAGCGTAGTTTGTAAGTACACAGATGAAGATGATGACGATAAAATGGCATATAAGTGCAAAAGGAAAAATAAAAGGAATGACTGCAGTCATGTCAATCTTTTCTTTACCAGACTCTATGACTCGTTGCATAATACGTAGGTATGTAATACACTCCCTCAATGTACTCTCTTTTGCAATGGGAAGGAAAAGAAAAATGTGAAAAACATCCTGTCTTGTTTGTATAGATATGTATTTGTTTTGCACTGCATAGAATATAATGCAGTCCAATAATCCATTGGGGTTTTTACCCGTTGATGGTGATAGGGAGACGTGATAAGGAAAAGCATGAACCAACAACTAATAATAATATGCACTTGTGTAATCATTCCATCATCACATTTAAAGTTGTATGATGATGAATAATATGCGTAGCAGTTTTAATGATCGAAATCAAAGGTTGTCTATGCATAATAGATTGTTGTTTACGCCGATCCGAGCACTGGGAAGTTTTTTTTCCCAATACAAACTTTTCCTTTTGAATTTACGCTACACAAAGAAATGCCAAGGCTTTGATGTGAGCAGACAATGTTCCCTCATTTTTTCGCTATATCTCCAGACCAAACGTGTGCAAGCATGACATGACCCTGTGATTTTGTCAGTTTCTTTGAAAAGGAAACTGGAAAATTGTGCAATACGAAGCAAACAAGGAAGAGCTGTTTACAAAAGTTTAAAATAAAACACGTGGAAACTATCTGGAGAGCGAAATCGCTAAAAAGATGCGACACTACGCGCTGCATAAATTGAGCTAAGCTTATCGTTTTTTGAAACTGAACAAAACATCTCTTAATGGCATTCATGCTGCATCCTATCTTCATGTTGTTGTTGATGATGATCCAGAGGTTAATGGCATTCAAGTAGTTCCTCTTTTAAAATCTGTTGCCCTATACCGAAAAAAACGAACGCATCATTAAGCTTCTTTACATCACATCTACAAACTTTCGTCGTCTCTATTACATTGCATTATAGGCTTATGTCGTCTCTCCTATTTGTTTTGTTTGATTTGCATTTGCACACAAAGTCATGGATGGAACATAAGAATGGAGATGAACTCTGAAGCTTTTTTTACTCAGATAAAACAAACAGCTTTTAGCCATGATTACCTATACGAAGAGGTATTATATACACAGCATGGGTAAATGAATGTTGAGTAAACACCAATAATAATAATGCAAACAAGAACTTTGAAAAATAACACCACCAACCAGACCACCTGTACTTAATGTGCATGTGGATTATTTATCTTTCCTCCACATGCATGCATGATGTGCACATTTGGCAACTCTACTCCAAGTTTCAATTCAAAAAGTTTACATCGCATCAGTGGAAAACATTGTTTGTTTCGTTGATAGAACACAAACATTATGGATGGGTTACTATTATGATAAACTGCTAATGTGCGAGTGCTCATTGACACGTCCGAATTTCAGCTGGCAATGCAATACTACATTTCTTCCGAAAACAAAGATGATGCATGTTACGATAATGAACCAAATACTTTTATATTTGTTTTAGCATGACTGTTATGACTTTGCTTATGTTTGTGTAATTCCAATTATACTGTGTCAAACGGACCCGGAAAGGAAAGGAATGAGCGATTCTCGTTAAGTAGCGACAATATGATAAACCACGATTTCATGCACCAAGCACGTTTTTGTTTGCCAAAGTTTTCCAATCGTTGATTGTGAGTCAGGCATATAGATTTTTACATCATCAATGTTTGAAACTTCATTAGCAAAAGCCCTAATTTTTTATTCTAAGCAGCTAAGCACAGATTGTGAGCGTACGTAATCTATGAAATGCTAATAATCTCTCCTTCTCAGCTCATGTTTGATAATAGTATCCATATCCTCTTTAGTCAGTCATCACGAGATTGTGATTCATGACACTGAGCCGCGCCTTACCTATACTATTGCAGTGGCAGATTTAGAGAATGCATAAAGGAAAAGCCAAACTGGTGGGTTGTTGGTTTTGTTTGACTTTTGTGCTGCAACATTGAACATGAGAGATTTGATAGCTGATGCCACTTGCATTTAGCAACACGACACCACATACCACCTCTATACAAGCCGCAACCACCCGTAAATAATTTAAATGGTTGTATATCCATCTTGCAGTTTGCTACTGAAACTGATGTGAGTGGGAGAAGAATAAAGGATACGAGGTTTCTTTGACGAATGTTGTTTTTACTCAGTATTTTGCATCTTCTTGCTCAATTTCTCACAAAGAGTGGAGAAGAGCCACATACTACATCACATTGCATGTGTCACTGTCATTGTACCGTGTAGTACATTACAGCCTCCGACTACTCCATCCATCCTACAAGAGCCTTGTTCATGATCATCAATCTTTTGAAGTGGGGAAACAACCAGAAAAAGAGGAAGAGAGAATGAAACATAATGAGAATGAATGGTGCACATCCTATCCTCAGTTTTTTCTAGGAACTACTCACTCTTGCTTGGTGATGATCGTGGTTGCAATTTTGAATTGCACTTTTCTCTGTTATGCAACTCTACTCAACTCCCACCATTACGTGTTCCCTTTTTTGTTTGAGTACTCTCGCTTCTCACTCTCTGAAGGTAGATGAATGACCATGAAGCATGTGACTTTGTGGCGAGTCGAAGAAAATTGCCAAGCTGGTTTTTATACTGAAATCATGTTCTATAAGAAGTGTAGCAATTTCCATTCGTAACAGCAATTTCCAAAAAACAACTCAAGGAAGATGACTAAGATGACAGGAAAAGGAAAAAAACATGCAAGCTTCGGGTACTGCACTGATCAAGCATGATTAACGAAGTTGAATAGGTCCCACTGTAAATGATTATCTCATTTGGGACATACACATACCAACAGCATGGCGTAATATATTTTTGGGAAGAGTTGGTGATAATGAATGTTTGCAGATTTGGCAGTAATAATCATCCCATAATTTTGATTCTCTTTCTTGCATCTTAGCATAGTACCACCCAATTTATATTCCAGTTACACAAAGTCAAGGCTGTGCGTAAGGTACCCCTGACATTCTGCAAGGATGGACGAGTGATGAGGATCGGCACAAATGCTATTATACGCATGAACGCTTTGGGTAGTTGATGCTAATATGAAGTTTGCTATAAAAACGCAATCAAAACTCGCTCCAAGGCTAAATTAGAATTTGCTTTAAGGAAAATATGCATAATATAATATGCTTCAGTGCTAAAATGCATGGGTAATGCTTGGCTTTTGACTTTAGATTTCCTTCATCCTTTTGCACACTTGCAACCGCTGCTGCTGATAATTTTTAATGACATGCAAACACAATCCCATCATGCTCTAAAATGGGCGCCGGTATAAATTACATTTTTTATTAAAGGAGCATGTCAGATAGAGGGTAAAACTGAAATGTTAAAGCCTTAAGCATATTTAAGGTAGAAAATTGACAAAGAAAATTACCACTTTAATCAATCAGCTACTCAAATTGCTCACCAACAATCAGCAAATACCCAATCATTTTGGTTGGTTTTTGGATTAGATTGAGCTTATTACGCATGTATAAACGGAGATAGCAACCATGTGGAAAGTAAACATCATCATGCGTATTGTGATTATGCATGCGTGTAAATGGAAAATTTGAAGAATAAAAAATGTAAATGATTTACACACTATATATGTATCGACTAAGGAGTGCAAATAATATAGATGGATTTATCTTCTATTGTCTTTTTTAACACCTTGTAAGATTCCCTGATTGCTACTTTAGATTTAGATGCCTTCCTTCTATAGAGAATCCTGAGAACGTTATTACCAAACCTCATACTAGCAGCAACGCGTTTACTTAGTGTTAAATGATCTAAGGAAGAAAATGGCCTTGCACAAAATTTGTTTTTCGCCCTTCATTTTTTTAAGACCTTGTAAACTTCCCTTGTCAAGAGCAAATTATTGCTCGCCTTATATGAAGTAATGGCTATTTCATATGCAGAAAGAAATCATAATAATGCAGGTATTACCTGCCCACTAGCACATAATATTATACATCCTTATACAATGTGTGTCAACTAGCATTCATATTATGCGTTTTTATTGTACTCTACTCACGATCGTCCGCATGACACATGTAACGTAAGTAGAAGATATACTCTCCTACCAGCATCATGTGAGTAGACACTCGTAAATACATTTTTGCAGTTTACGCACTTTCTTAAGAACAGTACAACAAATTGCTTGCTTTGCTCCTTCGTACCGCTTACAACTTGTATTGATGATGACAATCAAACAAATGAGAATAAACGCAATATGTACAGTAAAATCGTGTCTTGTCATTACGTGTTTTCAGAGACTTAACTGAAATGCCTTTTTTGTGGACGACATGCTCTGTCCACAACAAGTCTTATTAAAAAAGAAGGATTTTGACTTGGTGCTTGCTGAAGAGTGAGAGTGAGTGAGATGCTTGCAAATTGCATGGTTTGATTCTGGCATTCTGATGCCCACCCTAGCTTTGTATCGCTTCGCTGATGTTTATTGCGGAAACACAGCTTCTCAATTTGTATTTAACCTTTTATTTGTTTGCATTCATTAACCGTGTAATTAAAATATTAAATGAGGGAGCAAAAGCATAACTTATTTTATTAGTTTTTCCATTGTTTTTCATCGTTTCATAGAATCAAATTACATTGGGTTTTCAACTTCCTTAATTGTCCACTTTGGATTCTACAACTTGCATAATTCGTCCTATATTTTAGCCACAGGCATACTCCATTCTCCGGTTCTCACCGAAAACCGGATTTTTATTTCCTCACTTTGAGTACTAAAGTCCGTTTGGGCAGAGTAAGACTGTATATGGAACTTTATTCACAGTGTTGTTTTTCTGATAAGGATTTTAATATGATAAGGAAATGAGAAAACATAACATGAAATTGGCTGTCACCGAAAGGAACGGATTAGAGTTAATGTTTTCATGAGGTGTTACAGGTTTGTTGAGACTATAGATGGAAAGATACCTTCGCTAACATATCAAAATGTGCACAGTAGTAGATCTTAAGGCTCATATTTCTTATGTTGCATTGGGTTGGGGTACAAAACATTTATCCTTTTGTCCAAGTTTGTCATCAATTCAAAGTATTTTCTCAGTATGTGCCGTGATGACCACTTTAATTACACGGTGTATCCCCATATACTGGAACACAGCTAGTTATTGTCGAATCCGAAATGAAACCATTCATTCTCACGTAGGACTGATTATAGTTCGCAGCTTGTCGCAAATTAAATTGGATTGGCCTATATATTTTATCCAGTATCAAGCTGAACAAATAAGAGCAATTGTGCTATGATGAATATTGCATAATGGCTGTACAAGAAGAAACTGGAATTATTTTGAACCTTTGTTAGGCCTATACGAAGTAGTGCTGGTGTACTATTTAGTAATACTATATAACCCTAGTGAATTCGATGGAATAATGAAGCCTTTCAACTTGAACTCTTTTACATATTCCAATCCAAGTCCAAACTTATCAAAACAAGCTGTAAATGATATATCGTTTACTCACATCGATAATTTTATACACACGCTTGTTCTGCATTCATGTATACTCATTCTTCCACTCTTGACTACTCTATAATTTTGCTATAAATTCAAACCATTAATAATTATTGTAGTTAGCCATTTTCGCGTGGTGTAATGTGTCATGTTATGTTGTTGTGACTGCAGTATTCACTAATCCATTACGGCGAGACAAGTCGAGAGTCAGAAGACTATGGAAAACCTTGGCCTAAAACTTTATTTTGCATAATATAATGTTATATCCTCGTACATCGTCTGTATACGTACTATCGTATCATTACGACACATGTGTATTATTTAATTTAAGTTCAAAGTACAGAAAATTATGCATGCAACGCATTCCCCCGACTCCTATGGCAAACATTTTCCAAAGAAGCCAAACTTTGTATGTTCGCACAGATAACTGCACACGAAACTCATTAAAATGATGCAGACCGATTGGTTGGTGATGGTAGAGTAATCATCAATAAACATATCTCCATGTTCTCAAATCTTCAACATCCATCTGCAAAAATATTGCGTTTCTGCGTGAATGGAGCTTATTATTTTTGTTCGTCAAACGCATGAGTAAGCTAAACACAGGCTTGAAATTTATTAGGAGTCTTTTGACATACATTTAACACAGTGTATCCTGAAATGTATTTCGGCTAAAAACTCCTTTTTAGAACCTATTCTTTTTTTTTTGCCAACAACGCATTTTTTTCTTTGCCTTCATTTCATCCCTTCTATTCTGCATTTTTCCGAGAGCAACAAAACATTTCATCATCATTATATTCTTTTCTTCTGTAACAATAAGCCAATTCAACATTTTTATCCACACATCACATAATATTTATATAGGTATATAACATGCATGCGTTGCGTTTCAGTTGAAAGCTAACATAAAAATGTAATACATTCGTTCACCCCCACCCCATTCTTCCCTTTCCTTGGATTTAGACTTTCGCTTCCAGCAGCAGAGCCTTTCTTACAAAAAAAATCAGTTACTATTGGACAACTGCACAAACAAAACACTGTTCGTTTCCATTGTGCACTACTAGTAAGAAGAAGTCAGAGCCAAATATACGTAGGTACATAATAATAAAATACATATTTATGCATGCTCATATAGCTATATTCCGTTTTTGGACATAGGTTATCTGGCTGCGCTGCGCGTCGTCGTTTATTGTGATTCCGACAGCATATTGCACACAAGTTGCAAGCAATGCGAAAAAAGAGAGAAGCAATACACCAACAAACAAAGTACGGCAGTAAAAACAGCACTCCATCCTCCTCGAGGACGACTTTTCTGTGTCATGCACGCACTGAAGGCGGAGGACAAAAGTATATAAGAAGCAAAGGAGTTGAGTCTATAAATGAAACCAAAGACTAAAAAACTATATATATGTATAGTGTGGAGAACGCTTGGCGAGTTAACGATTTTTATATGCATAACAAAAACTTCACGCACTTTTAAGCACACTCACATGCACAGTCGAATGGATTTATGCATGCTACAACAAAACAATCATCGTCCAAGTTCGTTTTATGGATATGCCTACTTTACATTCTTACACAGAACTATGGTGCTTTCCATAGAGAGTATAAATCTTTTTCCCATACAACTTTTAGCTTTACAATAGTCAGAAAAAGAAAATGGGTTTGCTGCTGCTACTGCAAAAAAATGTATTTATGTATGCTCAGCACAGAGAGAAGAGAGAAAAGCTTCCTTTTGCAGAGAAAACTTTTACGCATCTCAACAATCAAGACAATCATTTTTATGTAACAAAAAACGAGGGAGACAAAATCCTTTTTTCTTTCTCAAAGGATTGGGAGAGTTAAAAAGATTGGAAAATGCAGATTTTAAGACTTTTCTTGGTAGTCGTAAATATACTCTCGCTCAATGATCCATTGTGTTTTGCATGACAGGGTAGCAGAGTACGGACATAAACGTAACCAAAAACTATTCAGGGTGAAACGATCGTTAAACACAAATTTCGGAAAATTGAACATAATACATATATAAATAACACAAATATATTTTATTTTATGCTAAGGAATGTCTATGACTGCATGAGTCCATTTTTTTCTGCAATAGATGCCAATTGTAACGAGTTTTCATGTTCATCTGAGTTTACGAGTTCCCAGAAAAGCCACAGAGCAAGATGATAGAATGAAACATTCATAAGCTCAGCATTTCACCATCATACGAATTTTTATGAAAACCAACCCTTGTAGCCAGCAAAGTGGCTTGTTGTTTTGCATAAAAACTTTAACTTTTCATTCCTTTCCAACAACAAAGATTTTACCCTCAGATTTACTTCAAAATGCAATGTAGCATTTATGTATGAGAAGATTACAGCTTTCAGTTCCAGTACAACCACGCAGAAATGACATATATATATAGTAAGTAGGAGTCTGCCGTTACTTATATGCCACCCGGAACCGCTGTCGTTTTAAATGATTACTCTTTGGAGAAGTCTCCAAAATGCTTAGACACAATTTCCACGTTGCTTTTTATGTGCTGGTGTGTGTGTGTGCTCTTTGCCTTGCCACTTACATGCCATTCCCTTACAATCACCCATTTCTCTACAAATTGCACGCATCTCTGCGGCTCTCAGCTGAAATGCATGTGTGCGCTCTTAAACGGGAACAGAATTATCGTTACACGAAAGGCAGCCAGTCATTCCCATCATAATAATCATAATGATAATATGATGATGAGAGTTTCAAGAAGATATGGTGGTAGAATAGCCTCATAGTGCAGAAGCGAATGCCCAACTTCCTTCTCTTCCCTACGACTGACGAGTTTTCGCTAAAAATTGCTCTACGCATATAAATATAGCAAAAGTTGATAGAAGGAACCGTCATATCATCATCATCATCATGATCCCCCATGCCATGGCACAGCAACGGCACCGCAGCACCGAGAGAGAAGACATTAAAGTGCGTTGTTGCTGCGCTGCGTTTTATAAAACCCTGCTTTTCCTTCCTCCTTTTGATCAATCAAAAAGGTCATTGGCATTCCTTCTCGGTGAGCTTATCGACACGCGTGTGTTTGCGTATGTGTGTGGCAGTGGCACTCGGTTATATATTACATTATGCATTGCTGCCGTTCCATCGGGTCTTTTTGTGCCAAATGGTAAGAAAGTCCATGAAGAAGCTGAGATACAGTATAGCACACATTATATATACTATGTTATAGGAAGCAGTCATACTGCCAGTGCATGTGGAGGAATTTTGGTAGCGAAATGATATTATATGAGCTTTTCACTCTTTAGCTGAGAGCAACAAAAAACGCAAAAGTGCGTATATAGTGCGTAAGGTATAGTTTCTACACTAGTCCCGGCCTTCGGAATGCAGTGGCACTGCAAAAGTTGATAAAATAATCCGAGAGATACGCAAACGCAGCCAGCAAACGCAACCTTTTTGTTCATTCGGTGGGCCAAAGAAGAAGCGAAAAAAATGCTACTGCCACTGCGTCTCTTTGTGCAGTACTATTATGTGTTATGTTATGGGTTACGCACAAATTTTCTTTCTTTGGATTCTTCTTCCTTTTTGGAACTGCGTATGTGTACGTAGGTATATATGACTTGAGTTGCTATATTTTATAGTAAGTCACTTTTTGTGCGTTTTCCACTCGTTGTTGAAGAATGGTTGCAATATTGGAGTCAACGTTCTTTTCGCCATTACGTAATGCTAACGACACATGGTCTCCTTTTTCTAAAAGGCTAAACCCTGTAGTTTTTTGTCTTTGGGAAAAATAGGAGTTGCCTCTGTTTTCTCTTTCATGCTTATTCTTGCAGAAAAAAGAATAATGCTGAGTTCTTACTGACTGGTGATGATCACACATAAAACTTCACTGGGATATTACTCCAGAGAGAGACATGAGTTTATAGAAAGAACTCGTTGAATGTGGACACAGTAAGCAATAAAAGAAAAGAATATTATGTGCGTACATTTCATGTTATATTTTTTATTACCAAGTATTGCGTATGCAGCAGTTTTCTTTAGACTTTGACAAGAAAACGGACACAGTTCTCTCACACTCACTCCAACAAACCTTTTCATCTACCTTCAGCTCTTTTATCTTTGCTACGGAAAATGAAAGACTTTGTCTATTCGAATTTTGAATGGAATGCGATGAATCGCTGCGTGATAAAAAAAAAATATGCACCTTATTCAGCCCAGGTAAAATGAGATGAAGATGAAAAATATGGATTAACCTTCTTGGTTAACCGACGAAAATCATGTTTTTGTAATCACATTTTAGAATCTTGCACTTTTTCAAATATTATATGACTTTAAAAATTGAGAGATCGTTTCAAGATATTAGTCGTGTTGAAATTTGCATTTTGTGAACTAATCCAACTACAAGACAAGTTCTAGATAGATGATGAAGTGAGTGATGTATGTAAGTCGTGTTTTCGATCACTTGCTCATCACATCACCATCATCAAAATTCTGTGTAGTGTGTGCGAGCATGCGTGACGAATTTCAGAACATGTTTTACGGAAAAAATACTTTTTTTTCAGTTTTTCTTTCAAAGAATAAAATTGAATTATATAGAAAGTGCCTTCTAAAACTTGTGTACAACTTTAAGTACGCATTTTTGTAATACCTTGACTTCTACACGGTCTTCACCTTATATTTACGATGAGCTGGGGTAAAAAGAAAGTTTATGTTCAGAAAATAACCTTCTCGTGACTGTGACCTATGATGGTAATCCGATGGTATGCCACTACTACTCTAAAAGTAGTAGATAGTCACTAAAATCTTTACTAGATGCTTTTGACATAGTTGAGTGCATATTATAAAAAGAGCTTCTGTCCATAGAAATATTCAATTACAATAATTTGTTGGAACTGATTATAAGATCAGAGAAAAAACAGCCTGATTAGAGACTTTTTTAATTTCATTTTCGTTTGACTTTCGGTGGCATTACGTGAAATTTCTTGGAATGCCGAATGGATGGATGGTTAAGCAGTATAAAATCGCAATCTAATTGACAAACAATTGATTTTCACTAATTTCAATGAAAGACGAAATTAGCGAGGTTATTGAATACGAGTACCTGGAAAAGTGGAGAAAGCTTGTAGCATGAAAAGATCGAAATTTGTAGCTATTAAGTAGTTTGCCTACAAATTTGTTAGGTAGCTGTTGTGGTAGGTTAAACATCATAAAATGTAGCATTTCAGACATGTCGTTGGATTAGTTTATATAACGAATTATTCTAATTTATGCTTTGAAATGATTCCAATGAAGCGTTTACTTCCAAGTAATTTAATTCATAGATTACACATTATCCTTAAAGTTTTTCTAGAATATGCCATGTAATTTTTTCAGTCTAGTATATTCCTACAACTACAAGCAAAGAAAATTAGCTGAAATCTTGGCGTCTCGTCTCCGTCCCATTCCCTTCAAGTACTCTTGAGAAGTATCTCTACTGCGTAAAAGAAAATGATCAAAGGTAAAGCGTAGTATATGTGGTAGTATCAAAGGTCTACCTACACAATTCCCGTTGCGTAATGAATTTAGGCTGGCTTTTCTCAACATTACCAGTTACACATACACACACACCCCTGTGTGTGGAGAATGCGTTTATTATTATGCCGTACTTCATGAGGCATAATACGTAAGGGAACCACGAGGCAAGTTGAGAAAAAAGGGAAAGCAAAAGCACGATTTTGGCATTGCATGTGCAGCTGCTTCCATTTTTGTAGCAAAATCGATTATGTTGCCGTTGCTCCTCTCACTGCCGCTGCTGCTATTCTAAACCCTATACTTCGCTCCTTCCTTTTTTGTGCAATATAATACGCAAGAGTAGTTTTAGAGAAAAAGTGGCAAAGAAGAGCCTTTTCCCTCATAAACGATAAACGAAACACATCACATATATCCCATAGCAGTTAAGTATATGCGAACCGTGTAGCCATTTAAGTTTTGCTTCTTTGAGCTTTGCCATTCCCATTCTCCCTTATACATAATGCATGCCCAGTCAGAGGAGAACCAGAGAAAAGTATATAGTAGTAGTAATGGCTTTTCGTTCCTTAAAGACTAGTTTTCTGCTCCTTTAAACAGCCAAGTTTTGTACTAATATTATCCAGGAATTGCATGGCTTCGCATTATATTGTAACTTGGACGTATGGGTTTTCGCTTTTCATGCAAGCAATTTCAAAAATAAGGTTCTGCTTCTACCCGAACAAAACAAAATTGTATGCAATCCTCTCATCTCCCTTTCATATACCTATATACAATGATCCTATATGAACCTAACATAATCACATTTTTCTATAAGTTTATTGCAGAACACATTTCTCAGTTTTCCATCCCTCCGCAGCAGGAGAGATGTGCACATTAGATGTTGTACAATGCAAAATAGCATTCGTTTTTTGAACAGGCCTGTTTTCGGCTTCAGCTTTTAGATAAGCATATTATATAATACTATCTACAGGATATCTCATTCTTGTTCAATGTTCCTCTTGAATCACTACTACTGACACTGCTCCTACTACTGATTTTTTTCTTGCTTGCAACAAAGATCAGAAGACGAATGCTTGAAAGGAATATAATAATATATCATATCATTTATTTTTTCCTTCGTCTTGTCTTGTCCTGTGATATGATACCTTGATATAGGATGGCATGTTGTTGATATATTTTCCTAAGTGAACATGCACACTACACCAGCAACATTGCTGTTGGCAGATAAGAAAAAAAGCGATGTGAAAACCTTTTTTTATATACTCATACTTCAGTTTAGTTTTTGGTTGCTTGCAATTTTATATACACTCCCCTCCCACAACTACGCAGTAAGTAGGTATACAAGCTTACGCACATTTTTTTCAATGTTGTAAAAATCCCTTCTTTCCTTCTACACTCGTATCGCATCGTCTCGCGAACACACACATTGTTATGTGCATGCATACCTATACACTCTATGTAAGCAGGGCAGCCAAAAGTTATGATGATGTTTGCTGGTAATAAAAAAAATATATATATAGTAGAAATGCTAGTGTTGTAATACTGGAATATAATTTTGTGCTACTTTTTTCTCTCCTTCATTGGCTTCATTTATCGTTTCTTTCTGCAGTTGGAATTCATAAGCATTTCTAGCCGCATGCAGCATTTTGTTTTATCATCAGATCCCATCAAGAATAAACATGCATGCATTCCTCTTGTCATATGAATGTTAAATTTTAGCCTATACCTCTTCCACATATTTTATTATCAATTTAAAAATCTTTGCTCTATAATTTTAACTAATTGATCGAAACGCACACAAATACGTATACGTTTACACAGTTTTACACTTGAAAGGGCAGCAATGAAAAATGTTCTCTACACTTTCATACTCCTTGGTTTTGGTATGATATATATTTCAGCCTTCCATTTTTTGTCTTGATTTTTATTCTTGAACCATTGTTGAAAAGCTACAATTGCTACAAAAGACTGGATTTTAATGTGTATTATTAGGAACTAGCATTGTTAGCCCGATGGTAAAATGACATCGGGCATCTAGACGAAGCGTGTAAGCTGAAAAATTCAGTTAAAATTAAATTAACACACATTTATGTTAGAGGCGTCCTCTAACATAAAGTTACCCTCGTGCTGCCCCTGGCCTTCTTTCGAAGGTAATGCATTGAGGCAAACTGAGGGGCGCACACCACTGATGTTGTATCTGGTGTCACATGAATCAATCGTTATTAGTTTCGGAGTTTATCTCAGTGACATGAGGTTTACTAAACTTTAAAAAGTACATATACAAAAGAAACACCCTTTTTAAATAATCCCTTTTTTATACACCTCCAATCCTTGTAATCCAATCCTACCACCCATAAATAACTACTCTTCTTTATCATCAGTTCTAACCGACAGTCATCGATATAAAATTTCGCCAATTCATCCTAAGGCCACAATTGCTTGTAATTAACTGATCAGGACATTTACTGTTAAAAATTATAGCGGAGCACCTCCCTTTAAAATTACAATAAGTTTTAGAACGGGATACTGATCGGTCCACGACAGTACCGACAGACACGACTACATTTCCGTATTATAGGTATGATGATTGTAATTAATTGATGGAGACCTTACGTTGTTCAATTTTATAGCGAACACGGTGAACTGATTGGTCACGACAGCAGACAAACATATTACATTGTTTTATTTACATGATTGTAATTAATTGATTGGGATTTATTGACCTTATACTGTCAAAATTAGCGAACACGGTCAACTGGTCGGTCACGACAACACAGACAGACATAATGTGTCAGCATGTTATACATATGATTACTTCACCGAATTATTATCTAACTTAAAATTTCTCAAAACAGTGCTCTGCAGAGCAACTTTTAGAGCCATAATGTATCAACTCTCATCTCTTATGCACATACATAACTTCATCTATCTTGGTCATGGGAGTTCGTTTAGAGCAGTTGTACAAAAAAAATATTTTTTTTTAATTTTTGAAAATTGTAGCTTCAATTAAATTTATAATTTACAATACAAACACTACAAACCAATCAACGCTACTGCCGAGCAAAAACAACTTCGAAAAAAGGAGCAAAAAGAAATTCTTCCCAAACCGGTATTACGAACCTGTGACCGTCACTACGGTCAAGTTGGCACTCTATACTCTTAAGCCACTCAGGCGTATGTTTAGCATAGAGAGAAAGGAACTCCACTACTACCATAGGCAACGAAGAATTTTGTCCCATCATCACAATTCACATAATTTCCTTCTCTCTTATATATATGATTATGCAAAATGTTGTTGAACAACCAATAAAACTTTGCATTGTATTTATGCATAATGAGACTCGAAAATAATCTAAGTTCATAAAAACATAAAAGCATACCTTTGTTGGTTACAGAAATTCTGAATGAGCAAAAGTCATACATATTGCAATTGGAAGAAAAAAGATTTTGGATATGATGATGGCATATGATGGTATGTCATTTTCCAGTAACGCCACTAATTCTTTGATAAGCACAGAGGTGCGCAATGGACAGATCACTCGCGCTAGGGCTACTTTTATTATTGTTTTATTAAGATATAACATGTATTCAGAGAGGAACGGTTGACTTTTTTTATGCACATCAACATTTCGGTATGGTAAAGAGTGAGTTTTCTCAGTTCATCATCATAAACAATTACCATGAGGCTTATCTCTCTCTGACAGTTTACGCTGCGTATGAGTGCGAGTGTCTGTTGACGATCGTCTTTTACTTGTTTTTTTGTAACAGGTTCAAAAATTACATTTTTTATTTCTCTGACATGACTAGTAACTAACTACTTCCATTATATGTTCTTTTACGCTTGACGCTTTTACTCTATAGTACCTACCTGTAGGTAGGTAATTAATATCTCCGTTGCGTATATTTTGTTTAGATATTGTATAACTGTCCGCATTAACATCATGTTTCTTTCTATATCCTATATACCTAATTCCAGACTTTTTCCAGAGTAAGTTTTTTTTCGTTTTTATTAATCTGTCTGTCTGTATAGTCTTCACGAAGAAATAACATTACTACGGAATCCTAAGCTATGGAGTCACAGCGGAGGGTACTCGGTTTGCTTGCGTAACTCTGCTCGTGCGAAGTCAGCGAAAAGATTTTTGATAGATGTGGGAGTTGCTTTTGAGATGGTAGTTTTATAAGGCAAGCTATAATTTTTGGATGAGATTCATGTTGAAAAATATTCATTCTCGGCATCCTATAATCCTATGTGTATGGGTAGATTAGATTAATGAAAGTTGAAATATGTACATTTTTATTGCTACTAATTATGATGAGAAGTGATTACTTAACGTTAAAATAATTGAATTCAGGTCTGACCTTCATTAAGCGATTTTTATCACGGACTTCCAAGATGATTTCATGACTTTATTATACATTTTCATAACTAAGTTTACGATGGAAAGGACGAAATTCATGGTTTTATGAGACAGGAATTATAAATAGCTTAATGGCTTTATCGTTAACTATTGCAGCTGAGCCGTGACTTTAATTTTTATTTGAAATATGATGTCCAGAGATTATATTATGTAGATTGAGATTGCATACGTCAATGGTATGGCGAAATGTGAATTAATGAAATAGACACTTAATAATACATGTTTTCTTTACTCATTCTAAGAAAACGCTGACTGAACCGATGGAATGGGATTGGGGAGTTTTGCAACACACATTTTTCTGTCCACTTTAATGTTTTGCTTTCACTCTAATTGCAGTTCGTCTACCACCGATTACCAGCCAAACATTAAGGAAGACTAACCTATTTTGATTTGAATATGAAAAATAATTTTCTCTCTCTAAATATACATTTAATGAAAAACTAATATAAGTAATCTAGCATAAAAAAAACTTTTCGCAGCAGGAGGTATATTATATCAGATTCTGATGAAGCTTTGAAAAGCTGGTAAAATTTCTTGAATGTGCCAACTTAGACTTACTCGCTTTGAAGACTGCCAGCTCCACTGGGCGAAATAATAACGAACACTATCAATATACTATGCTGCTACTTGGGTATATTTCATGAGAACTCCCAAGAAGGGACTCGCTAGATGGTACGCTGCTGAAACGTTTTATTTTATAAATAAATGTACTCACATTTTATTCATTCATTAACTTTTACATTTAAATATTTAATATCTGTAACTTGAATTATGTGAAAATGTCGTATTCTTACTCCATTGAACTCATAACCATCTACACATTTCTATAATAATATTAAGTTAAAGGTAAGGCAAGTTTAAAACTTAAATAAAAAAGGAGTTTGACTTAATACTTAGTTGACATTCGATGTTCGGTCAGACACCGATTTATTCCCATTTGATGATCCCCTCATAAAAGCTTATAACAACCTGGGGGCACTTTACTTTGGCTTCGGATGCTGTTACCAACTCCGTCGCGTCTGAGTCTAAAAACACGAGATAAACAATAATATTATTACATTACATATTACATGCGTATTTAATTACTACTCTTTAAACAAATACAAACTTGGATGTTTGTGAACTAACGATAAACACCGTTTAAGCAGTTTCAATTATTTTACTAACCTTTCCACTTTACCATAAAGAGTAGTTTCCCATCATCTCCTTCGGTAGCACCCACGATTTTTTCGGCCTGAAGCCCTTTTCCAAACCCAGCTGCTGGCACCTGTCCAGGGGAATCCTTCTCAGGTGGTGGCCCACCATCCTTCTTCGTTTCCGAAGAACGGCTTGGTTTCTTGTTCACTTTAACCATTTTTCAATCAAGATCACGTTCAGAAGTAGGAGAGATATGACGATTATTTGACTCGCAACACAAAACCGGACACAACGGAAAAACAAAAATACCAACTCTTCACTTTCTGCGTAAGAAATAGAATATTCCTGAGTATGAGCACGTCAATTCTTGTTTTGATATTGTAGGATGATACTACTGCGTCGCCAAACATATGCATAAAACTATCTTGCCAGTTTTTGAGATTCCAATTCCAAACAATGTTTGATTAAGTAAGTAAGATGTCAGATTAAATATGGATTAAATTAAGAGTTTCGTTTTATAACAAAGTTAATTCACAACTTTTATTCAAGTTGACAATCATTCGCACCATCCAAGCATGTAGCATGCTATCTTAATTAACTAGATCTCGATATACATACATTATATATCCTAAAACTTAGACGCTTCCAAAAGATCAAAATATCAAACGCAATAGTATGTAAGAATTTAGTAGTTTAACCTATAAATATTATATATTCTCAGAAATTCTTGTAATTCCTTTTGTGTACATAATGTGATCATCCCTTTGCTTATTAATCTTTACAAATCCCAACACGGAACGATGAGAGTGGAAGTGGAAAATTGGAGTAAAATGTCCGGAATAGCTTCTGATTTGGTTAATTATGCCCTGGTGTACTTTCCCCAGATGTGGAGCATGAACACGGATGCAATGAAAAGCAAAGACATGACCAAAACTGGAACTGGACCGCTGTTGTTGACAGAAAAAAAGTTTTGTAAGTAATCAAACTTGCTTATCTAGATGTTCGAAATGTTCTGAAGTAAATATGAGGCAATTCAAATAACTTACACTTTGATTCCTGGAGAGTCATCAGTGTAAAATCTCCACATGCTTCCGGTAGAAGTGGATGGTCGAGTAGATCTAGCTGCAGTTGTGGAGGTGGTCTTCCTTTGGCGGACTGTACCACCGCCACCTCCAGCTGGTCTTGGTGCTCCTCCAGCCCTTGGAGAGCGACTACCGGACCCAACAGTTGTCTGACTTGCTGGTGCAGGCTATAATTATTGAAAGAAATTAAGTAAGGTCATGTTGAATTTTGTTTGATAACATATTATATTCCTCTAGACTCTAGAGGCATATATTTCGTAAGTCATATAGGTCAGGTCAGACTGATAATCGGAAATATAAAGAACACGTGTGTATTACTACACCAATACATAAATCATACAATCTGTTATAGAAAATCAACTCTGGAAATGCTTTTGTAAACACATTTTTAATTTTTTAAGATTACCAACGAATTGGTACGGTAGTCTATTCATATAATAAAAAAGACAACGCTTCGTATCAAATTTTAAAAGAATATTTTAAAGCTAAAGATATTTAGATTACTATGTCCAAAAAATGAAAGGAAAAAACTCCTTTCTTGAGCTCAATTCTTATCATATTTCTTTATGCTGTTTCTTGAGTAGCACTTACCATTTTTACGGCTCTGTTAACTCCAGTTACTTGAGGTAAATTTTAATTAAGAAAAACTGAAAACTTGATTTAATTAGTGGGGAATTTAATGTCGGAGAGCATATGCTATGCCGTGTGTCAGCTGAAAAGGAATGTTTCGGAGTGGATGAAGAACAAGACAGGCATAAGGTAACTGTAATCCTCTCAAGCCTCAATCGTATCGTTTCACAAGTTGCAAACAACTCTTCTGTCTGTACATTCTCTTCCACTTGCGGCTTTATAATATCCTATATGTTATAGATATACCCAGAATAGAATACATATTAAACTCAACCCTTTTTCAACGTGTGTGTCTTGTCATTCTTTTTAGGTACACGTATACCCAACAGAAATACTGAACTACAGTGTAGTTTATTAAAACATAAGCATATAAACCGGCATGTTATGCATTTTATATTGAAGTTTTGCTGCCACGTTGGCATCGTCAACAGCCAACTCAACCAACTAACAACGTAAAGTACAATGATTTAGGTATGTGTCTGCCTACTTATTCCACAGGTCACAAAAAAGCTTATAGAAGTTATAAAAATGCTTGTGTGCCGTATTGTACAAAGCTTAGTATTAACTTGATTTGGTCTCATGAATGAAAATGAACATATATAGGAAACATAAGCTTTTTAACAATCATGCTATGATGTTGAGGATTAAAGTTCTTAAGTTTAGGTAATTTTTAGAACTCGCGTGGTTTAAATATAAAACACGGTATTATATGGTCGGCAAAAATCATAGCTTTTTACGTGCATTCGACAACATGTGCGTTGGAAAATTGACTTGATGAAATTACGACTCGTCTTCTTTGTCGAGATTGATATGAATGTCAAATGTTAGAAGTATGTAACAGTATGAAGAAGATGGCCGGGTGTTCGAAATCGAGAAGAGATGCATCATTTGACCCCACTGACATTCTAGTAGCTCATGGAACGAATCTAGGTAGAAGTAAAAGTCACCTTGGCTTCAATAGAGTATACCGTTTGATAAACCAAAATACTGAAAAACAATTTTTTAAATCTTCCCTTTATTAGCTTTCCATCAGTTACTCCTTCCCCCGAACCGTTCCCGAACCCAACCTCACTGTTCAATCACACACGTGCGGTTATGCTCCGAATGTTTTTAACATATTAGTGTTACATTTTACTGATTAGAAATGCCTGTCAAAATAGTTGAGGTTGAAGGGTTTGAAAATTTTATGAAAACTATTCGAGAGCAGGAGACTGAAGCAGGAAGCAAAAACATTCCATTAATTGTCATTGTCAAAGCATCAAATCAACCGGATGGGAAATGCTGGTGTCCCGATTGTGTACTTCGTATGCAGCAACATGATTTTGAAACGGCATTATATGCATGACTTTTAATTGATGGACATACACAAATCTCATGAAAACTCAACTGTGTATTTTCAGTTGACAAAATGTTGAGTTCCAAGCTTGATTCTATGAAGGTGAACGGGATTATGGTGAAAGGAAAAGTTGGAACACTGGAGGAATGGATGAACCTGCAAAACAAATTCAAAACTGATGATACTCTAAGATTAAAGGCATTGCCTTCTGCATTCGTATGGAAAGACGGGCGTCCCCAAAAGCGTTTAGAGCCACCGGACATCATGAACTCCGAAAAGTTCAAAGCACTGTTTGCGCAGTGAACAAATTTTAAAACTGTATACTGTATAGTTATAAATCATGTCCTCATAAGTAAAAATGTACACAGACTATTTAGCATTGTGACACATTACACGGCCCTTCCGTTGTCTGAAAAAATACATACTGATGGACTGTTTGTTTAAACTTACTCTCTACTCTGTAAAGTACTACTGACTCTCTACTCTTATGAATTATTTGATTTCCTCATTTAATTTAACAAACATTGCATTCGTACCCATTATCATAATATTATTTTGGCTATTACCAATTATCAGACTTGATGCATGAAACGAAAGCCTTAATTTCAAGCATATTGACATTGACCGTAATCTATGTTCGTTTTCTGATACACTTTCATATTAGATACGCAAAGTCAATAGTTTACTTTTGTTACCAAAGTACATACATTCCTCATCCAAATGTCTGCGTATATAACACCTCTCAGATCTCGTCTCACAGAAACGGAGAGGAGGCGGAAAATAGTTCACTAATATAAGTACTAGTATTCATAAGCTATTGCAGCCAAGAGTTTACAAGACCTCTCCAGCTCGGAATTGTTTGATAAAACTCTCCGATTCAAAAGCCCTAGGATATATTATCTGAAATTGTAAAACTTACGGCAAAATGACATTTACTGAGGTTGAAATCATTGAAGGGTATGAAGAATTTCAAAAACAAATCGGAACATTAGAAAAGGATGCCTCCAAGAAGCCTTTGTATATCCTTTTCACCGGGAGCGATGGCCCTGATGGAAAGTCATGGTGCCCTGATTGTGTGGATTGTAAGAATTTTAACGAAATACTACATTTACAATCGTTTATGATCTATTTGAATAGCAGTACATTGCATTGTATTTTATTTTACATGTTCACTACAGTTGAAATAGTTTGGGAAGATTTCAAGAAAAAGAGTACTCCAGAAGAGGGATGTTTCATTCGCGTGAAGGTTGGACCAAGGGACTTTTGGAAAGATAAAAATTGTCCTTTCCGAACAGAAAAGTCGCTTCGGCTAACCTCTGTACCAACTCTTGTCAAATGGGGAACTCCAAAGAGACTTTCTGACGATCAGATTGTCAATCCAGACTGCATTGCAATGTTGTTGGAAGATGACTGAGCAATTCGGAACGTTTTTGAATTAAAATTATTATATCCAGTATTCTATTTATGTATAATAATCGTAAAACGGACTCTTCTTGACTTTGATAAAT
The DNA here is from genome assembly GCA_001718145.1 of Orchesella cincta. Classification (NCBI taxonomy): domain Eukaryota; kingdom Metazoa; phylum Arthropoda; class Collembola; order Entomobryomorpha; family Orchesellidae; genus Orchesella; species Orchesella cincta. The sequence goes on along the minus strand of LJIJ01000029.1, from coordinate 415,433 downwards.
AAATAAAAATAAATACTTACTTCCATAAATAAAATTTATGCATAAAAGTACAACCGCGTTAAAAACAAGAGTGAAAGATGTTTCTAAGATTTATTGGATACTTCCTCCCCAGACAAATTTTACATGCGTTTTGAAAATACTTCGAGTTACGTACATGGTTCATCATACACTACATTTGGTTTTGAATAGTGAGGTCTACAGCAGATATATAATAACTAAATGAACAAAGCTTTACAATTTGAAATTTGTATTATAAACATTTACAAGCGGAGCCAGTACATTCCAGAGCGGAGACGGTTGTAGTCGGGCAGTTGTTCAATAGGTCCTACCGCAGCAACTGCTGGACATTTATCGTAAACGTAGTGCATGCAAACATCCTTAATCGTTGCAGCATCAACAGAGTTAATTCTTGCTTCCAACTCATGAACAGGGAGTCTGCGGTCATAGCAAAGCATTTGACGCCCAATGTCTTCACATACTGGAGTAGTTCCGTCCAACTGCAAAAGCATGTTAGTTCTCAATAGATTTCTTGCACGCTCAACTTCAGCTTCTGTGACATTGGTGCAAAGTCTCATCCACTCACTTTGAAGATTAAACACGAAATCCTGCAAAGATAATTGTCGATATTGCAACTATAAAAAATACGAGATACATTGAAACGTCTGGTAGGATATGGATAATAAAACTCTTACATCAATGGTTAATGGATCGCAAACAAAGTACACTCCCCAAAGACCAGTGTCCTTGTAACATGTGTTGAAAGCTTGGAACCCGTGAGCAAGTCCAAGTTGCGATGCAGCTTCAGCAAGGTTTGATCCACTGCAGGATCCTCCAGCCTACATTTTAAATAATACACTGTTTAGATAAGATCAAATCCATGACCATAAATAAAACAAATTAAATATGCTTTTTTTACCATTGTGCGGTCCCATGACCCGATGATGGTATTTGCAACCATCAGTGGAATATTATCAGGGTCCTTCCATCCGCACCCTTCCACAGCCATTGCAACGTGCGCCAAGGGCAAAGAGTCATCGCGAACTCTGAGGTCGGAGCCAGTGAAACGGCATGGGGCAGGAAAACTTGGGATTTCCGTTCTATCATAAGCTACGCCAACCTTTCCAAAGTGCTCATTGACTAGTTTCACCATTTGATCATGTGGGACACCGCCGGCTCCTGCAACAACCATGCGAGGTCCCTTGTAGTGGGTTTGGATGTATTCAACAAGGTGACCACGTCCAATTGTCTTGATATTTTCAGTTGGGCCAAGAATGGTTCTTCCTAATGGAGTTCCCTACAAACAAATGGACAGGACTTGTTAATTCAAATTCATTCATCCTGACTATCAGAAACAATAATGATAACTTTTCATATTATTATACTTGGTAGGCAGTAGCATGAAGATGATCGAACACAACTTCTTGCAGATTTTGCTCTACTTCCTGCATTTCTCTAAGGATAACCCCACGTTCACGCTCAATTTGTCTGTCCTCAAATCTGTGATTAGAATAAACGAATCAGCATCATTAGTTAAACCACAAGACTGTTTTAACAGTTTTAAGATACAAAAATTATCCGCCTAGCTCAATAAAAGCAACTAGCCAGGTCTTACTTGGAATTTGTTAGGATATCTGACAGAATCTCCAAAGATTTGCCAACGTCTTTGGACAAGCACTTGGCATAAAACACAGTCTGCTCTCGTGATGTATACGCATTTAAATGGGCACCCATGTTCTCAATTTCGAGTTCCAGGTCCTGCTGGGATCGCTTGTTAGTACCCTATTAAACCAATAAAAGTACACAACTGAAAACTCAATCAACGTTAAAACTAAAAGCAGTACTTGAGTTGATCGTTTACCTTAAAAGCCATGTGTTCCAGGTAGTGGGCAACCCCATTATTTTGTTCATTCTCGTAACGAGAACCAGCATCAATCCAAATTCCAACAGTGGCAGTTGGGGCCCCAGTGTCTTCAGTGGCTACTCGAATTCCATTATCAATCTGAGTGATACGGGTAGGAGGAAAGTTTACCAAGGAACTTTTATAGCTGATGCCAGCTGATGCTAATGCCCCATTGCTAGAGGAAAGTTGCCGGCTCTGAAAAAAAGATAAGCTTCATTTAGTAAACTTCAAATTGCAGCATAGGCTTCAATAACTCAAAAACTTATGAGCTCGAAGCTATACTAATGACTAAAAAGGATAATGATCCCACCCACCTGGGCTGGAACTTGTTTGGACTGCCGAACGAGGAACCTTGCAGCTCGGAAAGCCATTTTCCAATATCAAATTAAATTACTTTTACGACAACCAGCCAGTAGAACTGCCGGAAATTAGCCCCTAAAAATCGAACAAACAGAATAAATAAATAAACAATCAACAAATCAATATACATTACAACATGATTCCACATACTACTTCATCAACAAACACCCAAGATAAGTTGTAAGTTGGTTCAGAAAAGAAACAAGTCAGCAGTACAAGAAGGCAAGTTAAAAGTTGTAGATAAATAATTAAATATTATTCAAGTTAAAGTAGCACAATAAAACTTTACCTTCTAACACTAAGCAAAGTGGATAATAATAGAACTTTGCAACTTTCAAAATATACGGTCCGCAAATACTGGAAACTGCGACAATGGAGAATTCAGGTGATCCGATAAATGTATACCGAATGCACAGATGATATTATGCTTTCAACTTTGGTGCAAGAGCCGACTTAAGTTTCTTAGTGAATGGATATTGCTAAAAAAATTATTAGTGTATTGTATAGATGTTTTATGGGGCATACTGAAGATGTGAAGGGGCGAGACTTGACACTTTAACAAGTTTTGGACAGATGGCGAAGACCACCAAGTTTGCAATCTGACTTCTTTGTTCAGTTCACGTCATTTCGCCTGCCTGACATCCTTATAGATTAGGTTAAGCTTACTAACTATTGCATACTAAAGTACTAAAATGACACGAAATGTACTCATAATCATATCCATCAGAAGAAGTTTATTTTTCAAAAACAATTAAATAATCTGTGAATTGTAGTAAGTAATAGTGATTTACCGAGAACTCTTTATATATTATAATCATGATTTTTTTTTACATTTTACGAGTTTTAAAGTAAAAAAAGAAAAGAAATAACAAACAAATGAAATAAATAGAGTTCTTCATAGCTTCACATCTACAAGTACCACAAAGTTGTAGCAAGTGTTAGAGGTGCCTTTTCATTTAACGCGATTCCAGTCAAGTATGCCAGCTTATGAGCATACTGACAAGGGGCTGGTACAGCAACAGTCCCACACCAATTGTAGTAGAGGTGACAAAGTTTGAAGCTCAATTTCTGCATCTGTTCTGCGGTGAATCCACTGTCGTCGTAAACAACGTTGTAGTTAGTGGGGCTGACTGTCCCTTGATTAACCGATTGAGCCACCAAAAAGTAGTCATACCTGTTGTACAAATAAAACAATTAAATGGATTAGTATTCACTTTTTCTGACAACTGTTCAATTTAATATTTAATTTTTCAGTGGGGTTACCTCTCAGGTAAAGTGAAAGTGTTGTCGATCACGGTACCAGGTGGAACGTTATCATACGACAACCGGTTCCCAGCTCGTTCGAGAAGAACACGCGAGTTGATTTTCTTCGTAACAATTACAACCGACAGCCGTGCCATTTCTTGGGCGTTGTCCTTGTACAAAGTTTCGATTGCGAGTCGGAGCTGGGGTATCTCAATGTCAATGACGTAATTGATCTGACCTTCTCCAACTCCATCGCGGAACAGAATAACTCTGTCTGGGAGGGCTCCATCGTTTTCAATCCTAAAAGCCTCCAACGACTCTGTAGCGAAATCATTGATTTATATATTAATCATTAGGCAGCATTTTTAAGGACTTGTAGTAAAAATAAATTACCCCGCATTCCAGCAGTCAAATTCTTTGCAAGCTCCGACTTGTCCTGGTGAAATGTTACGGTTGAGTAATACTTGTTCAACGCCTGATCTGTTGTTGAGACAAGTGCACCAGCACTGTGATTCTTGCGCTCGCTGCAGTGATATACATCAAAGCCCAAGATCATCAGCCGCTAAATCATATAAAAATATTTTCAATTACATTCTAAAAGTGCTAAAAATTATTACAAGTTGTACAATAATGTCAAGAAATGGTACACTTACCTTCACTGGTATCTTTACTCCCCATGGAACTCCACCTAATTTGGCGTTGATCTGGATCATCACTTTGGTGCAGATTGACGAAAGTTTGGCCTTTGCTTTAGGAGAATTCATATTTTTAGCCAGGAAGCACTGACATCCAACTATAAAACAGAGAAGCAAAGTACATTCTTAAACAATTTTGCTCACAAACAAAAAAAAACAGGTAAAGTTCGTGGTAGTTTGCCTTACCAGCGAAATCTAAAATGCATAATTTCTTGACTTCAGCATACGTATGCACATTATTGTTCGTCAACACCACAAAGACAAAATTAATGTCTTCTCCACGGCGGTTTAACTCCTCTCGAATCTTAGGGACGATTTTCGTGAAATTGTATTGAATGCTAAAGTACAAACAAGATTAAAATACGATGGATTATTGTTGAACATCAATACGATACTCCATCCGCTATTTGTTATTGTGGTTTACTTACATTGCAACTGGTTGAACCACATTAACATTGATTGATCTTGCAGCCATTTGAAGTTGCTTTATAAGCTGATCAATGTCACCACTCTCTCTATCCGGGACGAATACAATCCAATTCTTCAGCTCTTGAGCCTGCAGCATTCCACGACCTGTCAAACCATCCATGCAATGAAATTACAATTTTTAACTTGCCAAAAGTACTATACAATAATTTGATTATAATCGTTTGGCCGGTTTACCTTTCAGCTGTCGACTCCAATCCGCATTCCTATCTGCAGTTAGTGGCTCGGAACCTTCTGGACCCATGTAGATTTTTTCAATTTGATACTTCCTAGCATCTGCAGAAACGTAGTCAGCGTAAAAGTCAATATCCCATTTCTTAAATTCCTCTTTCACCTCCGGAGTGGTTTTAATCTTCTGAATAAATTCATCCAGTTTCTGCTTTCGCTTATCTGGTCCCATGTGCAGATGTTCACTCAGTTTCCGCATGAGGGTGAAGTTCTTTCTCATGTCGTCAGTCAATCCAGTAGGGTTGCAGAGTGAAGGAATAAGGTAGATATTTCCAGTAATACCCTTGTTTATGTCTTTCTTCTTGGGCATTGAAACCAACATGGGCTGAGTTTCAGGTATGTTTTGAATGTTGTACCGACCCAAATAGTACTTGATGTAGCTCGTGGTGACCCCATCTTGCTGACGGAAGGTATCCACAGGAGAAACCGAAAAATCCACGTCATCGATACGGTATGTCCGACGATTGTAATGAGTCATTACAATTGTTCCAATCAATTCCTTTTTGCAAACCCGTTCCTGAAAGTAATAATAATAACATATCACACCGAATATTTAACAAAAATTCTAAAGTCAAGTAATCAATAACTCGTATGAAATACAACACTTACGAATTCTTCTGGTCCACGGCATTTGGTTTTGATAAGCTGTATTAGCTCGTACACATTAGACATACGCAGCACCTTGTGGGTGACCTCGACGCACAGTAGGGTGCCCACTTCATGATTCCTAATGGCAGAAATGATACCGGGCCATAGTTCCAATCGATCTTCGTTGAACCGTATGGCTGCATGTCTGTCGTAAAAATGACGACCCAACTCTTCCATGCCCACCAAGGACATACATTTCCTCATCACCATATTATAGAACTGTAAGAATGTAGGCGACGTAGGCCCCACGGATCCCACTGGTTTAATCAATATTTTGAATGAAACTGGCTCCTCTTTATCGGTCCTTCTACTAATTGCTTCCAGTTCCTCTTGTCATCTGGAATAACTCGCGTGGTGTAGAGCATGTGACCGTCGAATATGTAGGACCCAATAATATTTTCCTGTGTGCGAACCAATAACTTTTTGAAGACGGTCGAGTCCTCTTCCGGGTTGAAATCCACGCGATATTGGTGCAGAGTAAAGTTTGGTGTCTTGTTCATGTAGAAATAATTAGTCAACACTGGAAATGCCTCACCACCTCGTCCCACCTTACAGAATCCATCCTTAATAGTAGTACGTAATCCATGATCCGATGATGTTTTAGTTGACGATGTAGCAGTAACTGCCGCTGCCCCTGCATCTCTAACTCCAGCCAGACTTCTGGTGATATCAGCCACTCCTGCTGTACTCGTAGACAAGTCAGTGATATCACTCCCTGTAAAGTAAGACGAAAAATGGTTTCGATTATGATGTTAAACACTACTTGGTCTACTATAACTTTAAAACAACTTACTGGTATCACTAGGTGGTCCTGCAGCCATGGACTCACAGTCCGAACTCACAGGGGGCAGGCAAGGACGACGTTCTTCCAATTGCGCCTGTTTACGAATTTAAACATTTTACATATCTATACCTTAATTTAACAATTTAAATTCAATCTAAACCCAATCAAAGATTTAACACATTAAACAACTTACATGATAATGCTCAGCAGCACCTGGTACTCGAGTAAGTCTTCCACGAGCACGTCCACGCGTTGGAGGCAACGGATTTCCAGACATGATTCTCGACAATTAAACCAATAACTTTAACCCTAACTCGTAAATCTGTTCCAAGCGGAAACAGGCAAGATTCAATAATTAACTACTGAAATTATAAAATAATTCAAAATACAAACAGCGATAACGCAATTAAAACACGAAAATAAGTGACTTCAGACAGCGTTACTTAAATGTGATAAAAACTCAACCAAGAAAGTCTAACCCAAACAACGCACGAATGATCACCAGACTATCTCCGAGAAGAGAGAAAACGAGAAAAGATGAAAACTAGGAACAAGGAACAACACGTTTCTTCTATGTACGTTGCGAAAAGCCTAGGAAACTATGTAGACGACGCTGACTATGCGTAAACAGCACAATGCAATGAGAAAAGAAAGCCGATAGGTGCAAATTATCCGGTCATGTAGCAATTTCGTTGATTGACTCGAGTCTCGAGGTGGTTGCTCTGGCTCAGTATCCAAATGCAAATGTCCTCAAAGACAGGGAGTAATTAGCCGAGCAATACAGTTAAATTACAAATTCATGCGTCTACTCATATCAGTCAGTTCAATGAGCCAAATAACCCTTCGTAAAAACCTTCCTGATAAGGATATTTTTATTTTGTATATTATCGTAACGTAAAGGTATTCATAAGCAAATCATCATCATCAGCATAAGAAAGAACGGACATCTCTCACGATACCCCGTTGTTGTTCATGCTCCTCTTAGGACCTTTCCTCATTTCCAACCGTTTTCCAGACACAGTGACCTGATATGCAAAGTTGAAGTTGTAAATGTAGATTGTGCTTCTTTTATGAAAAATCAAGAAGTGCTCCTAACTAACCAACATCCCACGTAGCTTTCTGACGCTAGTCTTCGATTCGTAGATTGATGTAAAATTGGAAGTTAAATTCATAAATTGGACTGACGTCATCTTGCTAATGTCTTGTATTATGGAACTAGAATGAATTGCTGTGAAAAAACACAAATTAACCGAATTTTTCATTGAATTAGCTGCCTAAGAGAAGTCTGTTCGGTTGCAACAAGTTGCCAGACGGCATCCGTTTGAATGCTTGGGGGCTTGAAACGTGATTTGCTCGCCAAGCGTCATCCCAATCGCATTACATTATTACACAAAAAGCAATTTCAGCACACATGAAAACGTCTACTATGCATGAAAATAACGCCTCTTATGTCGCGTTTTTAGGTGAGTTACAAATGAAAATGTCATGCATCATAATGATTGACGCATTGACGGACACGATAGTGCATCAGTTGCAAATTGCAAATATGACGCTGGAAAGGATTTTGTAAATATTTTCCTGAAATTTTCATAAGCAACACTTTGCATTGTGAGCATGTAATTGGTTTATGTGCGTGTGTAATCGGAAAGGGCAGTATATTGTAGACATTGTCAAAACTCGTACACAAAAGTAGTAGTGTCCATTAAAGACTTCATCTATATATATCTAACAAGTCTATACTTTTAATTCTAGCTTAGCTTTATTGCAAGTTGGCGAAAGGAAACAGTCATGTAGATTGTTTCTTGAGTTGCCCCAATGTACTTAATAAGATAAGATCATGGTTGTTATTACTAAAATTTACTCTACTTATTGCGTTTTACGTCTTGGCCTGCAGTTGCTACTTATTAGCGAGATTTTTATACTGCTTTTTGAAGTGAGTTTACCAGCATCTTTTGAAATTCATGTGGCTTTAAGAATTTAAGAAATAGTTTTGAACGTGCGTACGTTTTGAAAGAATCATATTTCGAAAGCTTTACTTTAAATAGGTCAAAGTAGCAGCAGCAGAAACAATTAGCAACAGCCGTGGTCAATTGGAATCTGAGGATGTTGAACTGTTGTTTTTGACAAGGGTGAATAGCGAAAGACTTCATCAACATGATTATCATATAGTTAATGTTAGCATATCAACACACAAATCATCTTACACAGTACACCTGAGCAAGCCAGAAGACTTGTTTCATGCTGAGGATCTGTAAGTGAAAAACTAAGAAGATTTGTTAGGGTTAAGTTATTCATAAATCAGAGCTAAAACATTTTTTTGTAATTCTCTTGAGATAAGTGAACTTAACGAGGACCAAGCTGAAGAGCTGAGGTGCCTTTATTCAGGAACGATAATTTCCGGTTCTGGCAAAAAAGCCGGAATTGCCTCCTTGTCATCATGCCATCATGAAAAGGGCTTTGTAAGTTAAAGTACTAGAGTTTATTCTCATATGCTGACTCTTTTGAATTCTCAGAACCTATGATTCTTCCAGGAAGGGTTCCTCTTCCTGGAGAACGAGCACTTTCATATCACACCAGCATCATCTCAAAATGACGAGCACCATAGTATACTGAATCTCCTCCACCGAAGTCAAAGATCGACTATCAAATTTAATCATAAAGTTAGGCACAAAATAAGTTCGCCTAAAACCCCAACTGGACCATACATTCGTCATGGTATAATAGATTCTACTCAGTACTATCCTTTTCTAGTGCTAGAATCATATCTAAAACCTTAGCCCTAAATTTTATCAATTAGATACAAAGAGACCTTCTTTGAAAGAGTTGCAAAAGGCACGCGAGGAAATGTTAAAGAATCAAGAATCATTAGAGGACGAGAGTGAGGATGATGACGAGGATGATAAGGTTGAGCCATCAGCTTTAAACCTTGCAACTTCTTCGATAAATTGTGATTCAACAGAAGACCCAAGCTGCAAATCAACCGAACCGCAAGCTGCATTTGCGGCTCGAAGGCAAAACATTCGACGAAAACCTGGAAAGAAATCTGTCAAAAGGGTTATAGAGCTCGCAATTTTCACTGATGAACGTTTCTGGAGAAAGTGGGCTTCAATGCATCCGACAGACACTGAAAAAAAGATCAACCAATACATTCTTGCGTTGGTTAATAACGTACGAAATCTTTCATTTTCCCTGGGTTTACTGATTTTCATATATGATACCAAAGCGTAACATTTAAATTTGCCTGATTCTTCAAATTTTTTATAGATGAACTATCTATACAACCAACCTTCGATGAAAGAAAAACTTTCCTTTCGTCTCGTTAATGTCGGTATTCAGAAGGAGACACCAAAGGGACTGAAGGCAACTGCATTTGCAGATAATTACCTAGACTCATTCTGTGCCTATGCAGCAGATAAGAACAAAAAGGGCACCGTTTGGGATCACGCTATGATGTTATCAGGATTTGATTTATTGGACGATAGGGGAAGTCCTGGAAATATAGGTAATACCAAAATGTATTTTCAGGTCTAGTAAAGAGCTGTCTCTAGTCGTAAGAAAATTATGTACAATTCAATTAATTATTAACTTAGTTAATTTTTTTAAATTATAAATTTTATAAATTAATTAAGGGATCGCTTTCACGGCGGTTATGTGCCTGCGTACCCTGAGTTGTAGTCTTATCGAGTATAGGAATGGATTCGAATCGACTTTCACCGCTGCACATGAAGTATGGTTTAGTTTCTGATGCTGCTGGAAAAGCAATTTGAATTTATATTCCTTTCTTATATTCCCTTATATTTTTTGCCTTCATTTTAAAAGATTGGTCACAGTCTGGGAATGGAACATGATGGAGACGATCTCAACAAGAATTGTCACTCGTCCAAATTTTTAATGGCACCTGCAGCAGGTGTGCACTGAACTAAATGATCCATTTTTCATTTAACTACATCAAACTTTGTAATATATATTGTATTGTATTACAGAACCTGGGCAAAGAAACTGGTCACCATGCTCAAACCAAAACTTGGCAAATTTCTTGAAATCCGGAGACCCACGTCCGAAAGCTAAAGATGTCAATTATATTCCAAAATGTTTAAAGAAGCGAGGTTCCAAACGGAATCAGATACAGTACAAAACTGGGGAATATCCGGGTCAAAAGTTTGACATTAATCAGCAATGTACCCTGGCTTGTAAAGGGTGCAAACCCCATATAACTGGTGTGCATCCTTATAATGTAAGTATAAAGAATATATCATGAAATGAAATTATATTCTTCAATGCTTGCGTTGTCTTCTTTTATAGTTTGCTGTTTTCTTTTCAGAACATTTGCTATATGCTGTACTGTCAAGGGTCACTTAAACGGATCTCGGAAGCTCATCCAGCTTTGGAAGGTACATCCTGTGGTGTCGGTGGAACGGTAAGTTACCTCATCATCAGCAATAAGTTTATTTACGTACGTAACATATTTTTCTACTGTACTAAAATCTGGTGAAATTTTTGATATTTTACATAGAAAAAGTGCAGAAGCGGATCATGCCAATAACATCATCAGGAAAGACTGCTTAGTTAATCTCGAGATAAATTTCTCATCTGACAACTTTCTGGTCCGACCACTAATAGAAAATGTTGAGATGTCTATGTGGGCAATAAATTATTAGATTAACTCCGTCTAGAAACCGCTGTATTCTCATTTTTTTATGTTTTATATTGTCGTCAATGCGCGTGCGATAAGCCAAACCAACTTTCAGTTGTTGTTGCAATTTTTCAAATGTATCATATTCAATCTCACGAATTCAAACACGTACGCTATTCTTCAAAAGTGTATCGATTGACAAAAAGGTTTAAATTATTTTTAATGGATGCTTCTATAAAACTTAAATTGGAGATGTGCATTGACGTTGCATTCATATTCTTGTGCTACAATAGTAAACCTTACAATATGTATATGAGTGCATAAGCTGAAAAAGCTAAATGGTCAATACTTTTCATGATGATGATCATGTTTTTGTAAACATCAGGGAAGTATTTTATCACTATTGATGATAGCGTGACATTCACAATCACCTATTATCATCGTTTTGAGTATGACATGCGAAAAATATCTATTTGCATTCACATGCTTCCCTTTGATTCTGATCGGATCGGATCTACCGCACGAGATCCAACTGAAATTCACAATTTGAAACGAATGATAAAGATGTTTATGGAAGTATGAAGTAAGTATATTGCATTCACTTTGTTATTTCCTGTACGTGAATCTATCCTTTACTTTCTGCAGTTGCGAAAACCTTTGCATTATTGAGCTATAGGCAATTTGACTGTGACGAGGGTCGGTAGGAGGGGTTTAAAAAGAAGATGACACATTATTTAAAAGTTGGTAGTTTTCAATTATAACAAGCTTATATCCTAAATGGTCACTTCTATCCGTAAAACAATGACTGCTTCAGCATGTGGAATAGTGTGTTTGTTAAGGGCTCTATTTTTCATAATATTATCTGCTAGAATAAGCCATCAATTCACGCTCACGGTAAGTAGATTTAACTGAAACTTTCATTGTAATAACAATTATTCCAGTTGTAGTAACATATTTTCTTTTGGGTCCAAAGGGTACATACAGTGATGCAGAGTTTTATCAAGGTAATGCATAATAATGTCATGTATACTTATGCTACTTTATAAGCGAGGGGGTCTTCTTCCATTTACCTATTTTTTATACAACAGAACAATCGCTGGAATGGGAAGATATTGAAGTTGAATTTTTAACAAATGTGAAGGGGACGAAACTTCATTCCAATGATTTTCATGTAGCAAAAGTTACACTTCCAACTTCTAAGACGGTTTCGTATACCATGCACATAAGTAAAACGGAGGGATTGTTCCATCCAGATCATTTGTAAATGTTATATATTAAAAAATAATAATCACATTATAGCCACTTCAGTTTAAAAGTGGATAAAATGAAGGGGTACATCGTAAAGTACTAAATAGTATGTACATGATTTTAGAGGAATTACACCGGATGAGACTGAAAACCTTAAATGTGCATATTCTGGCACCATAACTGAAAATTCAGAAAGCTTGCATCCCAAGTCTGGACTAGTATCATTATCTTCATGTCATCATGAACAAGGATTTGTAAGTGAAAGCATATTGATTTATGACTTTGCATTATTAACACGAGTTTTATAGTAAAACTCGCATTGAACATTAGGAAGGACTGGTACTGCTTCCTGATAATCAATATTATATCAAGCCAAAACTTTCTCCACGCTTTGCAAAAAGGAGTTTAACACCAGGAACCAAGCAAAAGGTTCCTCACAAGGCGTTCAAAGTCAATTCAGAAAAAAATCCATTCAAAGCAGGAAACGTTGATGGTAATACATGGGAAAGTTGTACACGAATAAAATTAATTTATTTCCAATTTCCAACCCTTTCACCTTTGTCTAAGTGTGTTATTTGTTATCACAAACAATCAATATTATAGTTGTCCTCATTGCCTCACCTGAGGAAGTGAAAGACGCTCTAGCTAAATCGAATTCGAATATTGATGCTCTGGAAGATGAAGAAGTTGCGGAAGATTTATCACCCGCTCAGCATGAAATGGATAGCGAAAGCATTGACATTAGTGAAACTTTTCATGAAGATAACGATTGTGTGGGCTCAAATTGCAACTTTCTTCCCCCATCTCCAATCGCTTTAGCAAATAGAAAGAAAAGACCAAACAAAGCGTCGCAGTCAACAACCTCATCTTCATCCACCCCTCCTCGTGTAGTGGAAATTGCAGTGTTTGTTGATGAAAAGTTGTTTAAAGTTTGGGAAGGTCGATATCCGAAAGAGACCAAGACGTCCCTCAACCAGTATGTGTTGGCAGTTATAAACAATGTGAGATCTTTAATTAAACAAAATTATTAGAATGCCCTGGATGTTCAAGCTTTTGTAACTCTGTCTGTCAAATTTGTCCTATAGATGAACTCTCTTTACAAACAACCTACAATGACGGAGAAAATTTCATTTCGCTTGGTCCATGTTGAAATTCAGACACAAAAGCCGTCCTACATGAAAGATTATAGCGGTGCAGCGACCAAGTATTTAAAATCATTTTGTGAATATGCTGCTGAAAAGAATCAAATGGGATCATTATGGGATCACGCCTTGCTTCTCACCGGGTGGGATTTATCCGAAGGTGGCAGCAGTGCTACTGCAGGTGAGTTAATAAAAATCCGATTTCACAAAGTCATGTCAAGTTGAATATCATCATGATTAGTTTCCTAATTATCATCAGGGATCGCTTGGTTCAGTACAATGTGCATTAACACTCTGAGTTGCTCTTTAATTGAAGGCTCCACATTCGGTTCAACTTTTATCACCGCCCACGTACAATTTTTTTTAGATCTAATTTACATATACTTAAGTGAAATTATGTTTTAGGTTTCACGATTAACAGAACGCTTTCTATAATTATTATAAAGGAAATCGGACACGGGTTGGGTATGGATCACGATGGGCAAAGCCCAAGGAACACAAAATGTGATGCAAATTCCTATCTAATGTCCCCTACAACAGGAGGAGGTAAAACGGACTGGTCCAAATGTTCCGTGCAGAACTTCAAAGATTTTTTGAGTAAAGGCTATCAGGGAAACCCTTCTCCGCGGTGTATTACAAAGAAGGGTTCGAAAGCCGGAAGTCCCATTCAGTTCAAAAGCATTAAACTTCCTGGCCAACAGTTTGACTCTAATGCCCAATGTGAAGCGGACTGCAAAGCTTGTAAACCGTATATCACATCAGCAGCGCCATATAATGTGCGAAAATATGTAGTATATTCTATGCTTAAATACTTACAATTATTGTGATTCTCTATAATCATACATATTATCAGTTTAGAGCCTGAAATAATTTAACGTTTTGGATGCTTTAGAATATTTGTGATCTACTCTATTGTCAACAGCCGAGTTCAGGATCCTATTTTTATATTAAAAGCACACACCCAGCTTTGGAAGGTACATCTTGTGCTCGTGGCAAGGTATTATATAGTATTTACCAAAAATGGCATCGTGAATAATGATAACCCTTTTTTATTTAGCTACTCCATAATGCGATCCAAGTAGTAAAAAGTATTATTTTATTTTCAGATGTGTCAAGTAGGAAAATGCGTGTGACGGCTCGATGATTAAAGTATATCTATAGACGATAATGGGGTGTTAGGATTAATAACGTATAGTTACGTCGGAAAACGTACAATCCATTTATTATGAAACTTTATGAAGTAAATAAAATTTAATATTCCATTGATCGCTACCCAAAAATTGACTTTGCAAAAAGTATGTTTAATCCGTGTGAATAACTTTTAATTTATCATTTTTGCATCCGCCATTTGACACTAGTTGCACTCACTCCAACCTTCCAAGTCCATGCATGGTTGATGATTTACATCATCGGGAGCTCTCCACATGCCTTGAAAGGAATTACGATATGAAGATGTTTTTTAAATGGCCAATATGAGTAAAAGCTTTTAAGTGAGATGTAAATTGTGTACCTCCGCAACAGCTCCTTGCATGCAGGTTCCCATATCGAGATAACTTTTACAGTTTTCATCCTTGGGATCGAGTTCTGTGGGAGGGAACAATAGTTTTTTTTGTTTTTTTCAAGGTGTCATATATAATTTTTTATCAAATTGTTAACATACTTTGCTCGTTAACGCATTTCATAAGGATTTCATGGGCCGGTGGTACAAATTCAGCTGGGATGTTGGCTTCAACGGATGCCTTTAAGGTGTCAGAAGTAATCATTTCTTTGTCGTCCAACTGGAAACCCCAATTGATTCAAAAGTTAGAAAATGGTAAGCTGCATTTCTTAAGTTCAAACTTTTATGTGTATATTTGCAGTTACTACTCACCAAATTCATAGTTTGCATAACACATTTTACGACACACTGTAGCGGAAATAAAAAAGGCGATAACATTTTCAAATTCATATAAACAGTCAAACATTATAAAAAATCGGATGTGTTCATACCCCAACTTTCTTCTGGTATTCTTCTCCTGACACGTGGTGCAGCTTTAGTTTGTCATTGCAAGCGTTAAATGATTTCAACATGACTTTTAGAGTACGCTTACTGATCTTGAGACATTCCTTCTTCAGCGCTTCGTCCAAGCTGTGAGCCTACAAGTTGCATTTATAAATATTAACCAGCCAGCCAACAATTATTATCTAACGCAGTTTAATGGCTTTCGAATAATAACTTACCATCATCGTATGTACTGCCAACACTATGGCTAGAACTACGAACACTGAGCTTCTATCCATTTTTTGGAAAACCATTTTCACTTACTTCAAAAGCTGTTTCAGAAAACTTGAAAACGAAGAAGAGGAGTAACGGTTTAGCCACAGTCAACTTTGAGGACAGAACTACCAGACTGTAACCGAGTTTCTACGCTTTTGACTTCACTAGCATTGATCGCCGCAGCTTTTTGCAGATGAAACATACTGATCGGAACAATAAAATTATGGTGTTAGCTAGTTTCTAATATCTAGTATCAACTTTTTTATCTCAAACTATCTGCTGTAAATTACAAGGGTAGGTATTATAAATAGCACGACTTTGATATACTTGTTTGCAGTCGGCTTTTCCAGTTAAAAAATACCTATTTTACAAAATTGTACCTTTCATCTGCCGCCTGCAACGCAAAGGAAAAACATAATAATTGTCACTAAACTGCATATTAAGTGCTTAAAAATGAAACAACTAAATTATACCGTAGGCCATCAACAGCTTCAATGACTAGAAACGAAATCACTGACATAATGTACTAAGTCAACGGTGCGAACTATATTGCCAAACTACTAAAAGGCAAAACTGCATGGATTCATTGTTTGCAATGTGGGCCATACGACGAATTGACGAATCTGAACGAATGAAGTAGGAACTCCTAAATTAACTGATTCTTATATTACCCTGTTAGTTGTAACCACCTGTCACCGTATGATGCGTATTATATATGTAATGAAATTTTGAGCCCGTTTGATCTCTGTTTGCATTGTGAATTAAGCGTTCATTGTATTTTCATTTTGTACTCCTAAGCGGAGCTAGCGAATGCCTTTAGAAAGTCATCATGGTGTGAAATCAGGATGAATTTGGCCACATTGAATTAGGTCAGGGTCTAGGCGTAGGTTAACAGGTATTTCCGTTATAGGAATTGCAATATAATTTTATTCGGTGGATTTCGTTTTGTACCAGATGTGTATGTCATTTTATGAATGATTCATACGTTTACAAATGTTTCGACGTGGTTGATGCTTTGACAATCTTTCTTAACCCAAATTGGAAAGCCAGTTTCTGGCACTCGACAAGTAGTTTCCGATGGCACGGGTAACTGAGCAGGTCCACAAGTAGGGCCTTGGAATGAAGTAAACATGAAGGGATGTGACTCCAACTGCAATAGCAGTTATTAAAAAGTACACGTTAATATTATGTAGCAATGTTCAGGAACATAAACGTAAAAGATACAAAATGATAATCGTACTTCTTTGTTGAAGGTCAATAACGCACTGGGGATACTTGTCTCCGAGGATCATCTATAATAGTAAAAATGAGGTTAATGCTTCAAATATTTCCAGTCATCAAACGTTGCTCCTATAATATCGTTGTAAGAAATAAAGAACGGTAGACAGTATGAAATGTACCTTAATTGCAGTATCTGGAGGATGCTCAAATCTGGGGTTATCGATATTGCCTGGTGTGATAAGTCCAAAGCCATGTAACTCATCGTCAGCGTTGTAAAGGCCGAAAATAGGTTGCATAAGATCACAATTGCTCTGTGCATACTGCTCCATCATGTAGAAATTGTGGTAGCCTGTAAATAAAAATCGAAAGTCTCATAATACCCATCAAACTTGTATAAAACGTTGTATTTTTTGTGTGTGTTTTGTATTTACCCATTGCAGGAAAACAGTTATTTTCGGTCCATCCTCTTGCGGTGGCATCAGGACGGCTTAAAGGAATTTGAACGGAGGCAGAGGGGCTGGTACCATTTTGAATCCAGACTCCAGTTCCAGTTCCGTCTTGTTCAAGTTCGGTTTGGGTTCTTCCGCGAGTACAGATGGTGGCTAAAGAAATAAAGCACGTAATTGTAGGTAAATCATCACCAAAGTATTACTAATGGAGATTTTCAATTAAAAAATGAAACCGTACATGGCTGTTGCAAGTAAGTGGTGAGAGCGAAATACTTGTTTCCGTTGAAAGTAGTATTTACGTACATGGGAATATCGCCGTATCTCACTGTATTGTTTGGACCTAATACCGTGTTGTGTGGAATCTGAAATGTTCACAGAAAAAGCCCTTTTATGTAGGAAAACGATGCTCAAATTAATTGTGAGAGTATAGAGTTTGTATTACATATTCCGCCAATGAAAAGATTATGATAGTTAATTGCATAAAAATGTCTTGCATACCAACATCTGGAGTCCAGCAATGATTCCATTTTTATCGTACAAAAGACCGACTGAATAGTCATTTGTCTTGATGTATTGAACTCCATTGAAAAGTCCTCCGTTCGTGCAGTCATTTGCAGTAGAGCTTACAGGAGTCCAGCCATTTGAATCAGCATCAGTTCTGGTACGGGGGAATTGAGCGAATGATTCGTCCTTGAGGATTAAAAAGGATCCTGGATACACAAAAAGAAAATTTAATCTCATATTCAAAATCCTTATATCTGCAAAATTAGCAAAATAATTTATTACGCTTGTACCTCTAAGGTCAGACCAAGCGGGATCGTCGGCGGTGACGGCTGCACCTGTAATTAAGTTTTCAAAGTTTGGTAAGTATTTAAAATTTCCCAAAAAACCACAAGTTGGTAGACACGCTTATAAAATTTCCATAACTTACAGCAGAACGCCAAACCGACAACGGCTAACACGAATTTGTTCATGGTTTTTGGTAAAATCTTCAATTCTCAACTAACCCCACTGCTTCCCTATCAAGACTGTCGGTGGTCCGGACGTTTACTCCTATTTATATCCTGAATGTTAACCAATGTTGCATCATAAGAAACCCAGCATCAGTCATCAATCAATATTTACCAATTCATTCTATCATCATTCGATCCCAGATTTAGCTTCAACTAGAGTAATATCATGGGTAAGGCGAGTTGCATATATATACACCTTTTTATAAACAGTCGAGTCATCAAATAGCACTGTTGCAAGCTACTTGTTTCTGACGAGATAGTTTTTTCCAATACATCTTATCCACGGTTAGTATTTAGTCATAAGTCATACAATGATTTGATTTAGAAAACCATACATAAAGCCTTGCTGTAGTAGCTATCGGTCAGTTTAAGATTGATAAGAGGGTTCATCAGAGTCATCTGTACTCATAAATGAGGCTGGTCTTTTGCCCTTGAACTTGAATTTTCTTGATTCTGCTAGTAACGCGACAGAAAGATATCCTCTTAAACACATCAATACAACCATTAAATACAAATGTTGCATTGGTGTAACTATTTATAACTTACCTCAGGCAACTGACTTAAGTCCGATGATATCGTAAATAATAATAATTGAATTGCGTGAAAAACGGCGTTGCAAAATACTTCAATGTATAGAAACATTCATATTAGTTACGCGAGCCGTGTACAATTCATCAGATATGTAAATGTAAATACTGCGTACTTCGACTTGAGAATGTACAACTGTATCAAATTGTTGGGTTTATAGGGTATGATTTACATGGAATCACAGACGATTTTGATGGAATCTGCTGAAAGAATAGTTCTAGTTGCGAAGCAAAGGAAGGTCAAATCAATTAAGAGCCACTAGTTTTTTATGTATAGTTCAGGTCATGTTAGCATCATTTAAGATAAGAAAATGACCGCATGATCTTCACATGATAGTCTTATTTAACATCTGTAATAGAATCTAGGGATGAATATATAAAGATTTCACGTTTCTTAACATTCGACCAGCAAAAAGAATTTTATTAATTTTATTACATGAAAAAGTACTGCATGAGTATAAAATATCATTGGAAGATGGAAAAGTAAAGATAATTAAAGTTTAAGTCATTTATTGAGCTTGTATCGTTGTTGTTGTTGAACTCATTACACAACATTTCCAAACGCAAGCTACTTTTTTACTTGAACATCAAACAGCGATTTCCGAGGGGAAGATAAGTTATTAATGTCTTCGCTCGCAGACACTTTTTCTTTCTTACTCTCTTCACACTTGATAATACACGAGAGTGGGTAGCATATAAATGCAGATAGCATTAGGAATCCTCCAGCCACATAAAACGACATGTCATAGTTCCCTGTTTTCTCCTTCAAGAATCCTTTATAAAGTATGAATGAGCAAGATATTATAAAAATGTCACATATTACAAGCGTGATTATTATGTGCTTTTAATGTGCATGTCTACATTACCGGCGGAAGAATTGCTGAAAAACGTTGCAACTCCCATGAAAATGAGTGACAAGCCGAACCCAACGTTAAACTTTTTTTCGCCAATGATGTTTATAATGACAATAGATCTCATAGAAGCGAAAACGGCTAGAAAATGGCAAAAATTAGATTAATTATATCTTTTTGAAAGAAAGTTTTGATTTTTCCTATTTTGCAATAAAATTACCAGAGTATAACCCAAAAGTGATAGCACAAAGTATCAATCCCACATGAGTTTGTGCAAAGGGGTACAGCGATGTAACTAGTCCACCAACAGTTAAGGCCATATTGGAAATGAGTAAGGCATGTCCAATTTTATTTGCAAGGATTCCAAAGAATACACGGCCACATGCGTTAGCAATCCCCAAAATTGTTAGAAGAAAAACAGCGTCATCCTTTCTATCCTTTCCTAGCACATCCGCTGCACTGTCTATTGATATGGATATTACACAGCAATATATTACATGATACAATGCAAATAGTATAAAGCATTTTTGGGTTCCAAAATTCCAGCAAGTGGATTGTCCAGATCAAGTACATACCAACTAGAAATCCAAACGGTGCAAAATACCCCATCATAATGAGAGAACCAGCAAATGAAACAACAAGGTAGGATGGGGATGTAAGCAATTCTTTGAGCTGTTGCACTACAGGCATGTTCTGTGACTCTGCGTCGTGAGACTTTCTTACCTTTACAGCTTAAACATGAGTAAATATTTACATTATTAAAATGTTGCTGGATGTATCAAACTTGCCAGCAAAACTTTTAAAGAATAAAGTATTAGCATCATCCTCACCTCGTTTGGGTACAGGTTTGTACACTAAAGCACACAAAATCGAAATAAACGCCAGCCCAGCCTGGAAGAGGATTGCATGTTGCCAGGAGTATGCCTTCAAAATTTCATTAATTACTGGTCCCATTGTTAGTGTTCCTACACCAGTTCCCGCTACCGTTATCCCGGTAGCAAATTCCCTATTCTTTTTGAAATACAACCCAACAATGACGATTGACAAGGTGAACATTATTCCAAAACCAAGTCCGGTTAAAATTCCGAAGCCAAAAAGGAATGCCCAGAAATTAGGTTCATATGGGGAAAATGCCCATGATGAGAGAATGCCAGTGGTTGCCAACACGGAACCCATAATGGCTGTTTTTCGAAACCCAAACTTTTCAGCTATGATTGATGCAAATGGTCCTGTTTAGCAAAGGGAATTATACAAAATTCAATCTCATCCAACTGCAAAATTTTCATTTTCGAGTTCATTAGAAATACTAATCTCGAACGAACACATACCCGTCATGAGAGTAACGCCAAGTAAAACGCTGCCAACTGTGTTGTACTGCGTTAGCGTTATTGTTCCCGAACCAGCAGAGGATGTTACCGTTGTTGAATTGCTGCCATAATCGTCGGATGTTTGATTAGTTTGTTCGGTTAAATTTTCTGTCATTACCCCATAACACAGACTGATCCCATCCACAATGAAGTTGGTCCAAAATGCAGCAAAAACTATCAGCCAGCCCCATGGCCCTTCTGGAGAGTAGTATTCCTCTTTGATAATGAAATCTGGCTCATCCGCATTTTCCTCCTGGAACGTTTTACCAAGTAATGTATTGCTTTTTTAACGTTACGCCATGTTTTATTGTAATATCACGACATACATTTTTCAGATCTCGTGCCACTAGCGATTTCAACTCAACACCTCCATTTTCAATGGAGTCCACAGGTTTACTACTTCTATTTTTCATAACTTTATAACATTAATTGAATATTCAAATACGCACACCTAGAGCACCAAGGAACAATCTATCTACTAATCACTTGGGGAAATTTGGAAAACCGTTTGATACTCTAATTCTTCATCACGAATCATGTAAAATGCTAATATGTGCTGGTACATTTTGTCTTGCCACCAAACAGACTGACCAACTAAGTGATGTTTTGTGAAACAAAAGGCTATCTGCTCTACTATTTTATATAGAGTGAACGCTAATTTTGGTTTAACAAATTCTCAGTACAGTGACCTACTCATTCTGATCCCCTGATTTAAGAATTCAACCAAATAAGCACAGTTCGTTATTTTTATAATCGACTAGGATATCCATTACATCAATTTTGGTTGCCTTCACTTAGTGGTCCTCTACTGACCATAACCACATATAAATCCTGGATTCGTTTGAATAATTTAATACATGATAATACGCTGTGTATAAGAACTTACTTATATATGTTGACATATCACGGTTTTTTCCATTGTACATATATAGGATTCTAGATTTCAAGATATGCAGTACTTTGACATAATTCTGGATCGTGCTCATGTTCAACATTTTCCCAAACCACATGCTTTATTTTTAAATAAAGTGTGCACCAAGAACTTCCCAAATATTGATCTTACAATAAAACTCCAATAGCTTGCATGTAAGCAGCGTACTTGCAATGCACAAAACAATAGCTATATATACTTTGTTCCACTTGCAAAACACACTAAACTCCAAATCATAGCTTTTATATTTTTCTCGGTCAACATTTCATTCAAATACAGTTCGGTATATCATGATTCCAAACTGCTTAGTGACATTTCATAAAACGCCTCCTCAGTGCCTTAAAAACATGTAAATGTTGAGAGTTTGCAGACATGTCTGACATGTAGTATCAAAAGCCCACACACATAAAACAAAAGGTTGTCCTCTAACACGCAAAAATTTGCATACATTTGTAGCTTAGCTATTGCCAGGAACTCTTCTGGCATTTATTTTCTAACTCCTTCTTGACGTAAAACTCATTACACGGACATAAAAATCATGCTGCGATACTTACTTTTCCTTCTTTCATCTTGAGACCATGGACCCGATATGTAATTAAACAAGAAAGTGTAATTGGGCCGCTATAGTCAAACTGAGAGTTCGTCCAATTAATGACCTTGGTGCAACCGCACAAAACACCTGCAGTCACAACCTGATCCTAGTAAATCATATCTACTTTCAGAAGAACAGAAACAGTTTTGCCAACAAAATTGCAGTCTAAACATGTTACTTTCAACCTGTTTCATACGAGTTTTGGTTTCAATGCATATGGCATTTGTTTTCTAAAAAATCAAGGCCATCCATATGAAGTATACACAATTGCTAGCCAATTACTCATGGTTTTAGGGAAAGTCATGAACAACTGTAATTTAATCATGACGTTTCACCATTTCGCCTCCACCCACTTATCACATAAGTTTTCTCAAATCATTTTCATGCATGACTGAAGTCGTAATCAGAATACAATATTATGCTTACCTCTTTTTGAGCAATTTGTCTCAAAGACTCCAATAAATTTTGGCTGCTTTTATGTTCTTCGTTATTTGACTCCTTTATTTCACTAAAGCGTCGAGAGCTCCTTCGGTAATGTACGGTTGGAATATCATCAGTAGGAATATATGATGATGCTCGAGGATTCTGATACTGATTTGCCATATTTGCAACGCAAGATTATTATAACACTTTTCAAAACAAAGGTCCAGGTCGTCGAAATTATTAGCTAATCTGTTGAACTTGTTGTTGTTACAAGAAATGATAGAAATTCATATTTATAATTTGTTCAATTATTGTCTATGAGTCATATATGTGGAGAAGGAAGTACATTAAGTAATTCGAGAAAACCTTTCCGCTCTGCGGTTTGCCTTCTATTTCTCTAGTGAGGAAGCAAAGTGCACATGTAAACTTGGTTATATAATAGCCTTAATAACGCAGTAGTATTTAAATGACTAACGTAATATGTTAGTACAACATGACAAACGCATAATTTATCAGTGATGGGCATGCCCTAGACGATGCATAATGACGTAGAGCTTATGAGCAATATTTTGGGGCAAACCTGGAGTGCAGTAAACTCCATTAACATTACATAATGGAACTTTTCGTGCCATCATAAGTGTCTTGTAATAAAATAAGGAATATTAGAACTGCTCGTTTATCTGCAATATAAATGTAACTGTAGTTGAGGAAATAACTCTAGAAATGACGAAATAATAAAATAAAAATGACCATAATTTGATTTTCTGTTAAAAATTTAGAATAGAATTAATTTTTACAAATCAACATATCTATATAATATGCTCTCCACTCGTGTAGTAATTGGTTTTCCGATTGAACGTTATATGCCTTTGTTGATAGCTTAGTTTACAATTTATTGACATGGTGGGTCCTCAAATTTCATGAAGGATGGAGACTTTCCATTGTCAAGCAATGAAAGTGATGATGGGAGACGATGAATTAGATAAAGAAAAGATGTGATGGAATGTAGACCAGGCCTCATAATACTTATAGCTCTTCTTCAGTCTAGCTCTTGAAAAGGAATTTCACTTACTTGCTGTACTTTCACTGAAACAGGGAAATATTTCATTTCACCGCAAAAGAATGAGAGCACATGAATTGGATGATTGTTGTAATGTACATGATGGAATGTCAGTAACTTTATTAGTTTTCTGTTTAGAATAGGTTAGTAGATGTGCAGGGAAAAAGTATGATGGCATTTCTCATGGAAGTACTATATTTGGCCAAAGAGAAAGAATAAAACCACGCAAGTATTCGGCTAGGCGAAGACGCATTTCCCCGGAAGAAAATTTCCTTGCTATCAAAGATCTTCATAGATAATATTAGTAAGTAATACATATATTATACGGATCTGATACATGTTTGCATATCCAAAGGTCTATGTGCATATTCTTATAGTAGCATGCATCTATAGGAAAGATCAAGAACGGTGTAAAAAAGCTGGAGAAAATGTGTTTTGATAAAACAAGGAACGGTGAAAAATCTAGATATTCGCTACCTCACAGGTTCACGGCACATCCTTTCACCAGTCATGCATATCTACTTCACGAGTGCGGATGAAAATCTGTACTAAATTCAACACATTAATTTCTCGGGTTTTGCTGAAAACATCCGTAGTAGTAGAAAGGTGTTGTGAAGTGGTGCCGGTAGGACAACTTAGTCATTTATATAATCATGTAAATCAAGCCAAGTTATCAGCTCAGCTAGCGTGGTGGGGATGTTGAGGCTGATATTTCGATTTGCCCTATTGTGGGCAGTTGCCGATGCTATTTTCAATGTTCGGCTTGGGGAAGACATCACCCTTTACTGGGAGTTGGACTATGCAGCAGGTATTTAAAATAACTCATAAATCAGTCACATTTAAACTCATTGTATTTTTCACAACTATAATATCTGTATTTCTGAATTCATTAAGGGGAATTCGTCGCAGAAATTCATGCAAAAAATGTAGACCCTACAACAGGGTGGGTCGGAGTTGGTTTCTCATCTAGAGGAAACATTTCTGATGGCTCGGGTGATTTCTGTATTACTTGGAGAGATCAGCTTGGAGCTGCTGCATCTGCTTCTTCTGCTGGAGAACATGAACCCCCCATGCAAATTACTGATGTTAATATACGCAATGGCACAAATATAATCGAAGTAGACCAACAGCAAGACTGTCTTGATTTCCAATTCGTATTTCAAAATGGAACCCTGAAGTGGACATTTCGAAGAAAATTCACGACTTGTGATTATTTCGATTATGCTTTGGAGGTAAGCCTCGTTACTATTATATCTCATTTGTAATATACTTTCATGTTTAGTCAGACAGACTCATAATGCATGCTTGTTTGCTTGCTTGCCTTCTGGCATTTTAAATATTTTTGTAGACTCATGACATGAAAATTCAATTTATGATCCGTCGTCTGCAGACACTAAATTTTTATAAACATGCTTTTCTTGACTAAAAACCTTTTAGGAAGGAACAACTCATCTTCATTGGGTAAAAGGAACAGGTCCATTATACGATATCAAAGGAGTTTCAATTAAGAAAGCTTTGGATCAGGGCTTCAAACGGATCCGCTTTCTCAAAAACATTGAGTCTCCTGAACAAAAACAGACGCGGATTAATAATCTTCGAGATGGCTCAACCTGGAACTTCAAAATTCTGAACACTCAAGTAAAAGTACCACCAGTTGAGACAACATACTGGTGCCAGATATTCAAGATCCCTGAAGGCGTTGCAAAGAAAAAGCATCATGTTATCCAATTTGGATCTTTCATCCAAAAAGGGAGTGAGGATTTGGTGCACCATATGGAAGTATTCCATTGTTCCGCTGATGCTCATGTATCCATTCCCATGTATGCCGGTCCTTGTGACGCATCCCCTCCAGAGTTATCTGTCTGCAGTCGAGTAATAGGTGCGTGGGCCATGGGAGCTGAGCCACTTTCATATCCTGCTGAAGCAGGACTAGCCATTGGTGGACCAGAATTTAATCCTTATGTGCGTCTTGAGATGCATTATAATAATCCTGGGTTAAAAGGAGGTAGGTCAATTTTATCCAATCATTTGACTTTTATTCAATATGGAGCAATGAGTTCACTGCTTAGTTGATTTTTGCAGGGTATGTGGACTCGAGTGGAATGGAATTCTGGGTGACCAATAAACTTCGAACCCACGACGCAGGCGTTATTGAGCTCGGACTTGAGTACTCAGATAAAATGGCTATTCCTCCAAAGCAAAAACGGTTCCAACTAACAGGAGTCTGCAATAGGGAATGTACGTCGGTCAGCTTTCCCCGAGACGGAATCACAATTTTTGCATCACAGCTTCATACACATCTGACTGGAGCGAGAGTGCTCACAAGGCATTTTCGACCTTCTTTACATCCCGGTAATGTAGATGGATTCGTTGAGTTACCATTTATGAATTGGGATAATCATTACTCAACACATTATCAGGAGATTAGACGATTGAAACGACCGACACGTGTGTTACCAGTATGTTCGAATGATTACTTTCTCTCATAAAACCACTTTTCACAATAAATTTTGTGACTTGTGAAATTTTCTCATTACGTTGATTTTTAATAGGGAGATGTATTGCTGACAACATGCGAGTTCAATACACTGGATAGGACCAATATTACCTTGGGTGGTTTTGCCATCAGCGAGGAAATGTGCGTTAACTATTTCCATTATTACCCAAGGACCAAACTTGAAGTATGCAAAAGCTCCGTCGCATGGAAGTCACTACGTGAATATTTCCATTTTATGGCAGAGTATGACAATAATTATTTATAACTAATATTTCAAGTTTCAACGTTCATGATAACGCAAAAATTAAATTATTTGTAGAATGGAAGGCCAGCATATAGAACCAGAAGGAGCAGTATCATCAAATTACAATGGTATAGAGTGGACCCCATTCCGTGCTAAGCTGCTTTCAGACTTCTATAACAAATCTCCCATCGACATGCAGTGCAATCAAAGTGATGGAACCCGGTTTCCTGGTTCATGGGATTCAATGTCTGTGCCAAAGTTTCCTAAACTCTTACAAGCCAGAAATCCCAATGACGAATGCTACTTGTGAAACCCCATTAAACTATTTACTGACCAACAAAACCATAATAAGTTGGTTATTGCTACAAAATCGTATGTAGAACTGAATTCCCATAATGAAGTCAGTTTAAGTATAAAGGAAAAATCCAATTTTTCTATAACAAAATATATAGTATTACTGCTTGGTGCTGTGTACTGTATTGCCAATTATGCTGTTTCTAATTACTTATACACGTACAATATTAACAAATAACATTTATTGTAAGACACAAAATTTGTGACTCTCAATAAAAGCAAAACTGGTTGACGAGGGACCATAATAAAATAACAAACTTGGTCCTGGTCATGGTCTGATAGAACAAAAATTGTCCAATCAAGAATACATTTTTTATTCATACGTAAGGTTTTACATCAGAATGGGTTTTCTTTCTGACGTTTTTCCGAACATTTTCTTTACCAACTTGTTTCTTTTTGCTGGAACTGTCACTGGATAGTAGTGGTGGAGTTGGGGCAACCTGTTCTTCTGCCAGCACTTCCTCCTGTGGTTGATGAATGGAATGTCGAACTTTGTCCATTATTTCCCACGCACTTTCATCATGCTCTGTGTGCGATTTTTTCCCACGTTTACTTCTAATAGTGTAATCACCATCTTGTGTTGAGTCCGACGTTCGATTTGGTTTCCGTTTCAGTTTAGATATGAGCTTTTTAAAGGTTTCTTTAGCAGACATGAAAATTTCTTTCACTTGGTCCTTGACACTTGGATCCCTTGGGTCATTAAAATACAACCAGTGCTTCAAATGGCCCCTTTTTGCTCCACTCGGTTCTTCCAGAATGCGCTCTCTATCATACTCGGGACTTATAAGGAACAATGCTTTCTGAAAGCCGCATAAAAACAAATTGTATTGATTTTCTTCTTTTTAAAACCTCTAACAAGGCTAGTAACTTTTAGATAAAATAAATTATCATGAAATACTGCCTATACCTGTTTGCATGTCTTTGGCTTTTTGCCTTTATATTTAACGACCTTGGAAAATTCATAACCAGCGTACTGTTTGTGGGTAAACAACATACGATAAAAGCATAAAAGAAAAGTATATTATATAACAATACTTACTTACATTCAGTCGGGCATTTATACACATCTTCATTTACCAATGTGGTACGCCAATATATGAAACCTTTTTGTAACACTCACCGCGATAATAAAAACTAGGTAAACACAATCAAAGGCCGCACCGAAATATTCTAACTCTTTGGGTCCACTCAACCCGGAGTCAAAGGCCGTGATATGATATGAGTGTAGACTGCGATTGATGCACTCCTCCATGAACATTATCTGTAAAATGTTTGCGTAGCAATTGAGTACGACGTTAAAGAGAATTATCATTTTATAATAGCGCTCTACTCACAAAAGTAGCTATGGGACGAACAAACTTCCAGCATATTCGGAAATGCAACCCTGGGCGCTGGCCAACGATTGTCTCGTATGCAATTGAAATGTCATCAAGACCTTATAGAAATGTTAAAGTATGACATAAAAGCTGGTTACTCCTGCTTTAGGTACATAATTTTAATGAGTAATACCCACCAAAGATGTAACTGAAGGCAAACTCTTGGACCATAATAATGAAAATTAGATTGATTCCAGTGAAGACGTTTCCCAAAAAAAGATACATCCAGTAACCCCCCTGAAAATATACCAATGATGCTGTCACATAAAAAATAGAATTCAAGACTTGATTTATAATCTCATAATCAAATTGAGGTGGAGGTAGTACTCGAGTGACACAAAGCAAAGCACATCCAAAGGCAAACCCGATCACAGGCATTGAAAATAGGCGACTGGAAGCTGCTTGATCTGGATACTTTCTTTTGTATTCTTCGAACAGTGAATAAGTTAAAAACTGCAGTGAAACTATCTATAAAAATGCGAATATAACAGTAACATTAACAAAACATTTTTGAATTTGATCAAAAATTGATATATATATATATGATTTAACTCACAATTGTGTCACTGGCAATTATTGTTAACATTACAAAGTATATTACTGCAAAAAATACTGAACCGGTTATAACTGAGAGGGCGTCTGGTATCTCCACAAAAGCGGGACTGATAGCTATATCAAGTACGCAATTCAACCCATACGAATATTAAAAGTTGTGTGTTTAATTGAGAGAAAACAAAATTGTACCAATGAAGTGGGGTTTAACCAGTAAATGTATCCCTCAATTCTTCGTTTTGGTAGTAGTAATAGTGTCCCATAAATGAATATAAAACTACACAGCTTAACAAGCTGGTCAGCGTGTCAGCAACGATAACTGTCATTGCGTCTCTGTCAGAAAGTGTTTGTTTTGCTCATGATAACATAATAGTTTACAGTTCTAGTGGAACAAAACAAGGAAATTCGTTACTCACGCCAAAAGATTATGATGCAAAGGATTGCAGGATCCAATAGAAACGTAAAGTCCAACTCCTAACCCCAAACTGTACAACGAAGTTTGGAGTGCCAAGTACCATGCCTATACATTCGAATAATATTATTTCCACCCAATATGAATGAGTTGGAACGAGCTGTAAAAGAAGGTGCGTTTACTTTGATACTCAAAAGTTTTGAAAAATCTGGAGCTAGATATTTTCTAACTGCTGCAACAGCACCCTGCAACGTAATCCCGCGACAGAATAATATAGTCTAAAAATTAAATGAGCGTTTCCACCTTTATTGTTCATCTTTCTTATCATCATAAAAGTTATGTCATCATAAAGTAACAACTTACCAACGCCAGCAACGGATATAAACTTGTAACCTGCATTCGTTATAAGAACAATATACATACTATCGTCATTACTTCTTGGAAGTTGCATGTAAGGGCAGCTTTTTATAATATAAGTTACGTAATGATTGAAAATGAAGTAGATTTATAGCTTACCGTGTAAACATATCCTTATGAAACAGTTCAAACAAATGAGATATTAGGTAAGCGTCATCACAAGCAATATAAAACATGGATAGAACAAAAGTATGATTCAAACTCACCTGAATACTTGGTGTCAACTGATACAAGTATTAATATAGCTAAAAATACTGAGAGTGCAATTACTCCAGGCAGAAATTGCAATTCACCAAGCCCATCTTGGTGGTTATGAAAGCCATACGAGCGAGACCAATCACCATTTTGTGTGAAATCATGAATTTCTTTAGGATTTCCATATTGCGTTTTCCAAAGTTTTAAAACGCGGCCTCTGAAAATGTTTAGCCCTATTAACACAATAATATATGTGTATATTATCAATGAAAATGTAATAGCTGCTGCGTTCTTTGATATTACAAGTAGTATTCAAAAGCAGGAGTATATCTAGTTCCGTTAATTGGTGGACATTCAACTTTTCGTATTCCCTTACAGTGGCAGGAATTCCATCTCAAAATTCATAGGTCAGCTTATTATTATTATTGATATACTTTTGTGGGGTAAACATTTTGAGTAAATTTTAAGCAGCATTGATATGTTATTCGCACTTATTATTGCACGATTCCCAAGGCAAGTGTCCAGTTGCCAAAGCTTTGCAAGAGTCAATCATCATAATTGCTGACCACATAACGTTTGAAGGCGCAAGCGCAGCAAAAACCAACGAAGAAGAAAACACTGCTACTCCAATCCCTAATATAAAGGGTTTGATGACTCCAGAAATATTAGCAAAATGATATGAGTACATCATACACCATAATGAAGGCATGGAAGTTTTCGTACCCCGCAATAGTGGAACGAGGCCCCAAATGCCAAGCATCCCTGTCTGAAAATGCTGACCAATAAGACCCTCGAAGACAACACCTGGATAGCCAAATACACAAAGACACAGCACGTACATGACTATAAAAATTATTCCACCTTGGTTTGCCACATGTCTAGGAAAGCTTTGTATGGCTGACATATCAACTGCGACTGTAGAAAAAATCATGATAATTAATAGTGTAATGAAATTAGATAAAATATTGAAATGTAATCATGTCATTGCACGAAAATATAAATATTGCTTTAACTAACGAGCTATCATAGCGCATCGACCAAACCACCAACTGTTTCCCCAAGTCGGACGTTGCCAGTGAACTTGATCAATGAAGAAATCTTAAAAATTCGATTCAAGAACCTTTGTAATTATTTCTGTAGGAAATCCATAATCCCTCTCAAATTTTGGATAAGTAAGCTTAAGTAAATCCTATTTACGTTGATTCAAGTCATTTTCATCTTCTTCCTCCAACAGTACAGCTTCAATTTCAGGGTCAACTTAATATTGAAAACCTAAACATTATTACTGCCCCAACCAGTGCGGTGATTTCAATCCGGCTAAGATAGTAAAAAGGAGTGAGATACTAACTTGCTGGAGGCAAAATCACTTTTGGTACAATTATTCGTTGTTCGCGGATTACTTCTACAACTGGCTCAGGTGTAGGAGATAATTCCTCTTCAGGAGGAACTGGAGTAATCACTGACTCTTCCTTAATTTCATTATTCTCTGCTTTGACTTCTGTCATGATATATCAATCAAGGTCCTTTGAAACTAAAATGTGTTGTAAAGTAGTGAGATTATTGCAAGTTGTATTTCGGATTTGTTATGTCGTTCGTTAAGCCCTACTGTTAGGGCTAGTTCGTTTTGATAGCAAAGATTCTTGCAGAACTTCCGTTTCATGCATCCCTCAATCATTACGAGTGGAAAACAGACATGATATACAAAATATATAGGACTACATGTCCCTGGCGACAATGCACACTTTGTCACCAGGACCAAATTTCTCAATGATGATTTCAGCAGAACCAAAGTGGGCGAAACCTAAAAGTTTTAGGCTAAAACATCTCCCATCCCCACGCTGGCTTCCTGTGCCAGTAAAAGTACAATATTCATGTAAAAATCTATTACACCGTGATTTTAATCAATGATGATTTCAGCAGAATCAAAGTGGGCGAAACCTAAAACATCTCCCATCCCCACGTTGTCTTCCTGTGTCAGTAAAAGTACAATATTCATGTAAAAATCGATTACATCGTGATTTTAAATACCTTCCAGCTTTCATGTTTTTGTCACTAGAATTTTACGAAATTTTCAAGTCATTTTTCTGATTTTCTTTTGCCTTCGTAGCAGTGAGAAAATATTTTATGAAATATGTATAACTGAACCTGAAGTAAAGGATATAAGTGAAAAATATATGTTGGTTGATGACTCAAAGTGAAACCTTCCTCGTTTAGTGATTTTAGTATGTATTTACTTTGATTGGCAACCAGTTATATAGTTCCATCTTCGTATTCGATAATATTTCATACATAAAAGTGCATGTTGAATCACAACTGAAACCAATTTTAAGCTTGAATATTTCATCTACAACCTAGCACTTCATATAACAACTGCATTCTCAATTCCATTCTCATGATAATTATAGACTAGGAAAGATTATAATTACTGAAAAAGCACGAGAGTATTCGTAATTTACACAATTATAACTACCAAAAATACATAATTATAGTAGGGTGAAATGAGGAAACTGTTGCGAACTTGCGAAAATATTTTTATATCATTCGTGACATTAATGCTTACTTTTAGACAGTAATTTTATATTATGAATTTTAACAAGATTTTTTTAGATACATACCTACTTGAATCTAATAATATATATACATATTTTAAAGTGACTTTTGCCAGAAACTTCATTTATTCTATTCCTAATGAGCCCCACTCCACAGTACTTGTTTTAAGTTCAGTCTCGATCTGTTTTTACAGCAGTACGAGTTCAGATTTTGCTACCATTAAATAATGAAGGCAATTCCAATTTTTGTGCTAACTGCAGCATCAATATGCATTGCCTGTGTGCTCGGAGCAATAAAAAGTGCCGAAGCAAGCAATGCAGAGGTAGAGTTCTTAAAAATATTTATATATTATTACTAAAAGAAAACATCTTCATTTTCGGTTCTGTGTAACTGATCTAGAAATCGAGTACTACACCGCTGACATTCCCAGTTGATTGTAAACCCTATCATCTGAGAAGTATGAAAGTTCTTTTTAAAACCTTTAACAAGTGCACCAGAGAGCTGAAGGCTAATGTCACGAGTGACAAAGAATTTGAGGAAAATATGGGAGTAAGTTCGAAAAAGAGTATTTCTAAAAATAATCGCACATTCATCATTGACCTCAAATTGCAAACTAATCAATGTCTAACAACTTTCAGTGTGCCATGAAGTGCACCATGCGTAATCTGGGATATGTAAGCACTGAATTCAGATGAAGGCAGAGGCATTGCATACAAATTAATATTCTATAAAATAAGCGTAATTCTCATTTATTTATTAAAAAGTCTGTGGGTGATGTCGTGACGGTGGAATCAATGAAGAATGCCGTGTCCGCCCTCCTTCCCGATGTCCTTGCTAAGTTGGTATTCGACGAGTTGATGCAAACGTGCCACATAAAATACGGTATTAATGCTAACAATAATTCTTAAAAACGCTAACTTTTACACTACCAAACTATTCAAAAAACAATAATAAATATCTTTTCCTGCATTTATATATAGGTTCAAAACTAAACCCAGATGAACCACAGTGCAGATCATATTCTGAGTACGCATTTTGTATTCAAACTGCTATTGCTGACATGGTCGACTCAGAAGTATAAGTCAAAATAATTGCATTGTGCAGTTTTTCTCATTTGTGAACGCGTGTAGGAATTTAATCTATTTATTGCTTGTGAACTTTTCAGTATTGCATTCATGACAAGAAAAATAAAGATGTTGCAAACAGCGAGGGAGGGTCTGGATAACCAGGATTTTAACATTTTAGGAAGTGATAGTAGTGTTCATTGGAATACAATAACCTATTATAATAATAGTGTACGCTATGCAGCCACGTGTACCTTACCTTCACTATATT
The DNA here is from genome assembly GCA_001718145.1 of Orchesella cincta. Taxonomy (NCBI): domain Eukaryota; kingdom Metazoa; phylum Arthropoda; class Collembola; order Entomobryomorpha; family Orchesellidae; genus Orchesella; species Orchesella cincta. Next base: position 381,381 of record LJIJ01000029.1, on the reverse strand, counting down.
ATAGAAGATCCTTGATTTAGTAAATAAATGTTCATTTAACTTTACAAAAACAAGCGTAAACTAGAACATTATCTAGGTCTGGACACAGCCGACCGTCATAAGGACATTATTTTATTAAAAGCACATAAAAACATTTCAAAAAGCATGCTGACGTAGTTTAAAAAATCCGACAACGAAATAATAGTACCTGACATTTTTATGTTTGGGCAATTTATGAATGAAATGGACCTAAACTATTTTTTCCACATTACACCAAACTTTTCAATGCTGAATGCTGGCGTCAAATATTTTACAGGATGAATAATCACGTTTCATTCACAAAATTTAGTTAAGCCTGAGCATACCTGTCATCTACGGAGTACCAAACATTAAGGTACTGTGTAAAAACGATCATATACCACCATAGGTGCAATTATGAATTATGCGCAATATTGTTTTCTATTGAATGGAATTTTTTTAATGAGGACCAACCATTTTATGGGAAGGCAAGGGAATATATGCATCTATGTATATCTGTAACTCATAATCATATCTCACCACGAAGTACTAGTAATTATTTAATTGCTTGTGATAGACTAAATTGTTCAATGTTACATACTATGCGAAATGATGTATCAGTATTCAATTGATTCGGCCTAAAATAAAAATCTTTCACTACCGGTCATTAACTTGTAATTACAACAGTTTTCCAGCAGCCAAATATGACTATTGGAGGAAAAGGTTGGTAAAATATGTAATATTATATAAAGTGAATCATAATGAAGTATGACTACAGTAATTAAACAGCTCTTGCAAAGGAAGAGGTTTTTCAATAGGTTTTGACAGAGTTCACGTTTCGGGTATCAGTGTCAATCTGTGTGGTAAAGCAAGTGGACACCTGTAGTTGGGAATTTATTTTAGATGGTTCAGCATTAAAATATTAAAGATGATACGACCTCTCATATTCTCCGTGTGCATTGCGAGTTTCATCGTTTGGCTAAACTTACTGTGTTTCATAGATTTGAGTGAAGCTGAAGAGGTAAACGTGGGCACAAATTTAATTAATTCTTTTTTCACATTTCATATATTAGATCATTTTAACATTTTTAGAGCATACCAATGACAGTAAATGCAACTGGAGAACAGATAGACTGTTGGGGTATCGTGATGAGAGCTGCAAAATCGATCATAAAAAAGTTGAGAAGTTGTACAAAAGATGTGAAAGCGAATTCTACAAGTATGAAGGAGATGTCAGAAAAATTAGGCGTAAGCTGAAAATACTCTTTACAATTAGCCTTTACCATATTTTCCATTGCTGCCATCCATTCTTATTGTTTTCAAATTGCAGTGCGTAATGAAGTGTGTACTACACCGCGTCAAGTTTGTAAGTTTCTGCTAAAACTTTTGTTTCATTTCGTGAGGTTTATTGGATGAAATGAAGAAATTAAATAATTCTCCTCCTTCAATGTGATTAGGTTAATGAAGACTACATGGTTTCAGACGAAACATTGTCAACTTTTATACACCAGTATTTTCCAAATGAGAAAATGGTCAACTACCTGATGAAAGTCATACGGAAGGAATGTTTAGAAGGAAATGGTAAATTAAAATAGTGTTAATCTAGTCATCTCCCAATTTCTTCCCAAATGTGGCTTTTTGTAAACGGCCGTTTGTTTCGTAACCGATTCAGCAACCAAACTGGACCCCTCCGAAGATAATTGTTCATCCTATGGAAAATTCGCAGTTTGCATGCAGTCAGACTTGGGAGATATATTGAATAACCCAGAGGTGAGCAAAATTAATTCAACTACAGTAATATTAAAGTTATTTCTGCATTTATTGTATAATCTTAAACCTCTCGTGATTACTTTTTCAGTATTGCATTCCAAAAGCAAAGGACAAGGAATTTTCGTTCGGTTAATCATATAAAATTATCCGATTTTCAAACAAATTATTTTAATATCGGTCCGCTTATATTCCCCACATTCAACATAAAATATGTAGCCATTGATCATAGAGTAGCGTAAAAATAATATCTTATTGTAGTTAGATATTTTTTACGTTACTCTGTGGACATTGATGTGAGTGTCAGGTAATTTTGGTTGGCTGAATGTATTAATGTAAATCTACAAGCTTACTGGAACTAACTCCTGACGTCAAGTTGACATGACTCTCTTTTACTATTGCGTGTAATTATTCCAAATGTATGAAATGGAAATAATTTTGTCTAAATACAGTTGATGAACGTAATGTTTCCTGATTAAAACTTAAAGTGTGAAAGAGTATAAAAAGCGTGATTTCATGAATAGTAGTACATTACCATAAAGTAACGCAGCATCCACGTAGTTGGTATATTTATAAAAAAATATTATAATTGCCGGAAACCGATCAATCATTTTGATTTAGATTACTAGTGCTATTATGTACATGCGATGCAGCCTCAATAAGTCATTTTAGGGAGTCATTACATCACTGACGTAACTACAAAAATAATATGTCATGTGCACCATTAGACAGTGATACTTTTTACATTTACGTACGATATAATATAGTGAATCATGAACTGGTCACGCCATTCAGTATTACAAATTTTTTGCCTCCTTGCAGCGTACGATCAACCTCACTTTGAAAATGCACGTACAAGTTGTTCTATTCTCTGGTGTTGTTCAATTAAAAATACAAATGGACCAGAATTATATTTGGTGGAATTTCCTCCAACATTTCATGCATCCTTGCATCCTACTAGATTAAGTTTTTCTGAAAACATCATTCATACCATATTAATACCTAATTAGGAACACAGTAGGCTATATAAAAATTGCCGTTCCCACAATGCTAATTTCGGTCAAATGGCATATTTTGGCTTAAATTTCTAGCTCATATTATTTGCATCCGTCGAAAGCTCTGAAGCGTAAGCGACATCGAAAAAACGCCAATGTTTGTGGTTATGTTTTTGTAGGAAGCAAACGAATTCGCAGGTCAACTGACAAGCATAGTGTACTGCTGCTTTATTTGTTTGCATTTTTGTAGCCTAATATATATGCAGTTTTGACAAGATTCTTTTTCTATAGATTAGGAATAGTCTTGGCTAACCGAATGAATTATGCATTGAATCACTTACGGAAAGTTTCCTTAACACATATGTATCTAACTGCCAACACTGTACTACATAGTATCTTGAAAGAAGCAAGCCAGAAGAGATTTGTAGGCCAAATGAATATTGTTTGTCCTACAAAAATAACTGCACTATAGCAAAGAGTATATGAAAAAGCATAAAACGTTATGCATATGTACAACAAGTGGTTTATTTATATGAACGAATATGCACCTGCCAAAGTGTGCCCATAAACACCACGTAGGAATTCAGCTGTGGCAATTTAACACAAAGGTAGTACCTACATAAACACATACAAAGCACAAGCACAACCCCTTTCCTTCGTTGGTTTGCATACTGCTTACCGGCCAGTGTCTATATGCATCGGCAAGTCAGCAAGCTGCAAGAAAGTATCAGTGCGATTCTAACTACTTAAACCTGAAACTTTATCAAATCTACATCCCTAAATTTTGTCTGTGTTCTTAATAAAATATTCCTTCAACGAATTTTACAAAAAGTTGATGTTTTTTCTGCAAACACGAATTGATGCTGTGCAAAAATCACGGACATGTGTATAATGAAGTGTATGGAAAGCCATGCGTTTAATGAAAGTGAGCTTTAAGATTGATGCTGATTGAACAAAGCTTTAGATTACACATTATGACAAGGCTTTTAGCTGGGTTAAGTGAGCATTGCAGAAGTTAGCATGCTCTGTAATGCTAGGTTATTAGATCTACCGAAATCTCAACAACCACTTTTGATTTTTAGGAAGGGTCATCCTATCCTATTATCATGTGAAACAAATAACAACTCTTCATCGTTGGTACCCCTTTTCTTGAGTCACATCATACGAAGGTGTTTTCGGCTTATCGTGACATATTTATGTATACATACGTTGTCCTCTTTTGTCTGCTTAGAAAGTTCATTGAAAAAGTATTTTTAGCGACATAGAAAGTTTCGACCGTGCCCTGGGGTTGTATGGAACTATTGGAACTTTTTCGGGAGGTCATTCATACCTTTATTAAATACGTAAGAATTTCTGAGTCCAAGACTTGGAATTTTCGTTAAGCTTTTGGTTGGTTGTAATTAAAAATGCTGAATCGGCAAGAGAAATCCAACGAGCTAACATCCAACCATTTTGGGCCCTGGTTGTTGTTGTACGTAATTAGAGTCTGTCTCTGACTGCAGTAACGGATATACCTTCCGAGAGTTATCTCCTTTGCCTTTCCGTTTCATTATCAACCTGTCTCGTTTGCCCTATTTTACTTTATTCTATCTTTTTACAATATTATCAAAGTTAAAGCACTAACAGTTTAGTTTATCAACTCATGTATTTGCATACAACTGCTTCAACGTAAGCTAAGAGATTTAAAATAAAACTACAGTAAGCTATCGCCGTAACTATAAACGAATGAAATTTCAAGATCAGCTTGATTTAAATGGACATTATAAGATTTGTATCTAAATGTGTATATTATGTAGGTAATTGGTGAACAGAGTTTTGCTGTAGCGGTATTCTATTATAGATAACTAGTACCAACTAGTGATTGTATTTAATACGTACACATGTTCCGATTCAGTCTTTTTTTTTGCTAATGTCTTTGACAAGTTTCAGTGGTGCGTGAAGTGGTGACTTCCTTCACAAAGTGAAGACGACAATCAACGTGTAGTGCAAAGCATACGCATAGACAACGTAAAGTAAAAAAACGCATCACTATCACCGTGTGCGAGTACCGCTAGGGTTTACAGTGTCCTCATTTTTAGTGCACTTTTGTTATTGTAGTAGACAACGACAACCACTTCCATTTGAATTTGCTTGGGCTCATCACATCCCCTATACAGCATACAGGCAGCCGATAACGACATGTGTGCAAGTAATTGTCCTCCTCCCTGACAATGAAGATAATAAACTGATGAGCATTTGATTCGAGTATAAAATTCCTTGGCTTTGACTTTACATGCAGTGCGTCTACAACCGCTTATGTTTATTGCTACTCATAGGTATTGTTGAGCACCTACTAATATGATATATATGATGCTAGTGATGATGATGAAAGAGAGATCACTTTGCCAAGATATTTTGCAGTGGTGAGATGAGAGTGCAAGCAAAGCCAGTGCATTGCAAATGTGCGAATGTATAGACAGTTTAGTCAATCATTGTGGCATGGCAGGTTCATGAGATCTCTAAAAGGATCAGTAAGATTTTCATATTTCTTATGAAAGGGTTTGTTTGTAAACTAGTAACGTGCATGCCAAAAACGCACGGCATCGCATACCTTTGTGGATATCGTTTGGGATGCTTGCTCAGTATTGTTATTCATCTTTTTTGCAACCCATCGTAAAACATAGGCTTTCGCTTTAGTTCTTGCATGCACTGTAAGACAAACCATACCCTGATCTTCATGATATGATGACCATAGCTATGTGAAAACCTTAATTATTGGTGGTTACACTTATGTGAGATTAGCTCATCCAACTTACAGTGAAAGTGAAATTTGTGAATCAGAATTGAATTATGTGGATTTATTAACGGAAAATTTTATTTTGCTTCGTAAACAACATTTCCCAATGTAACAGCAACACGTGAAATACGTCGTTTTGTGACTGAGCTTATATCGAAGTTATTTATTAGTTTGACATCATGTAGTGCAAGTGCTATAAATCGTTTCACGAAATTCTGTTGGCTGAACGTCTTCCGTTATCTAGTGAAATGAAGAAATGCATATGAACAAAGAAACGTGCACATTCATATCCGCTTTGCGTGAATCGGAGTAGTAGAGGAAATTCGTAGAAACCCAAAAAGATGGCCGTCTCCAGCCTCTTCGGAGCAGCAGCTTCGTTTTTCTACGCTGTCTCGACTCTTCTCAATGGAGCACAGAACAATGTTGCTATTCAAAGATCTTTTGTTGATAACTTTGATAATCCTTCCCAATTAGTTCCTATTTCTAGTTCGCTAAATAACGTAACGTTAACCAATCCAAGTGCCATACCTTCAACGTCTTCACCACCTACAAATTATAATGCTCAGTAAGTATGCGTATTTTGAAGTTCCTATGTAGGTTTTAAGTTATTTACTTCTACCGATACAATTATGTCTTTAAAGAATTATGTTTGTCCAAGGTCGTTGGAGTCTATTTAAATTATTCCAAAGTATTCATTTGACTGGAAACTCCATAGGGTTTTCCTGATGGTTTGCAAAAACCTTGAATTCATAAACTTTTCCTTCAATGTTCAATCGTTCTTTAAATTGATTGCTACTAATTTCATGCAGGAATTGTAAAACACTATCACGAGTCATTCAAATTAAAAACTTAATCCCCTTTGAAATCCCTACGTAGTTAGTAATATAGGATCATAATGATCATATATTCTATTTCGTCTGCAAAAAGTTGGGCATTTAGTACACAGATTTCCATTTAGCTATCAGGCAGAAATTTCCCACGATGAAACAGCGCAATTGAATGCCTCATTTTATTCTCCAGTTTCATCAAAAACTCGTGAGGAAAATGCTCTCAGATTCTAATCAAAAAGTTTATTACCTATTATATATGTATATGTCTTAGTCTCTGGCAGGAACTCTCTGGCCATGAAATATTCATAGTTATATGCAGTGTACGTTTGCATCACCAAAAAAACGAAAATGAGATTAATTTTTGCTAGCAGATAGTAGTGCAAAACAAAACTTATTTTTTGTTCTAGACCCCTCAACCATGAAACAGCATGAAATTTCTGCAAGCAGAAGTACACGTTTTAGTAAAAATATATTGCGCTAGTTAATTTTACTCTTACTACTAACTATGATAAGCCGCTATACTTCATGCTATCACGAAGATTGCAAATATGCATTTGTTTACCATACAGTCGGCATATTATTCATATACTCACCCCATGCACCACACGAAGTCATATTTACAGGTAGCTAGCGAATAGGTAATCTGCACTTTTTGTGATATGACATATGACTATACTGCCGATATACAGTTGATTACATTATTATATATCTCAAGCAAAACTAATTAATAGTTTCTACAGCTAGCCTAGTCACACTACTACTAAACTATACAATTAACTTCTGCCACAGAAAGGAAAACACCCACTTATGTTTACTACATATAACCAATGCACTATGCAGTTTCTACATCCACGATACTTGAACCCAACTTGTTATCGTTCTTTGTTGTTCTTTTCCATGAAGCTACAAAGTGTCAGACTTCACATTTCACTCACATTGTTAAAAAATCCCCTGAATCATTGTTGCAAATTTTAACAAAAAAAAGTATTACGCAACAAAAGAAGAAGCAAAAGCATGGGTATCCCTACTAACTGATCTTCACAACAATTCTCATAATTTGATAATTGCACTGTTCTATCATTTTACCTAGAACCCTCCACATAGCAATCATGTTATGTATTCTATGCATAAGATCAGAGGAGTAGATCATGTTTAATATGCAACAACGCAAAACACACATTATTATATTAAAACATCCAAAAACACATAATCGTTCAGAACAAATTTGGTGCAGATCTGTGCTGATCCACATCTCATTTTCATCCACCTAGTTTTCTTTGTTGCATGATGATCATGGAGCTCTTGAAAACAAGGCTAGGGTTTCAATTACTTTCATCATCAAAGCGAACGTTACAAGCAGAACTAATCATACTTTTATTACATTGTTACTGCTTTTACCTCTGTACTCCAAATTTTATCAGGTAAAAATTGTAGATTCAAAAATTCTGAAGTTCATTTAGCATATTTTTTTAAAGCAAACATTGTTTAAAAGAGGAGTTATAAATTAGGATAATGTAAAAAAGTGATAAAATACTAATCTTCTAAGATCTACAATAATTTACAGTGCAATTTATAATGCAATGACCTCAAATGTTGATTATATATTATTTTACTTGTTTGCTTGCACCTGTCAAAGCCATATCGTGTTTACCAACTAAGAATTATGTTACGTCAAATTTCAAAATTTTAACAAAATGTGTGTTTGTGATTACAGATTTACACCAACATCCCCAAACCCTGCATTTCGTCCAATTGTGTCAACGTACTCGCTGTATGGATCTGAGTCAAGTGTAAATGTGAGTGCCACACCTCCAGTGGATTTCTACACACTTTTTCCTGACTTGGCTGCCAGCATAAGAGCCGGCTCTGGTAGAATGATGCTTACTGAGCCGATTGGAATATCCTATTACGATGGAGAAACCATTGCCACTGTATACGTTAACCCTAATGGAAACGTGACACATTGTGACCTGCTTGAAGTCAAGTAAATATGTCAAACCTTTTTTTTAAAAAATGCGAGTGAAGCTGTTCAAATCTTAAAAAAGCCTTTTGTTGTCGTGTTTGCCTAATGGATTTGAAATACCTAAATAATTTATGTATTTAGCTTTGCGGACGAGCAACTGGCTGCATTAAAAATGCTCGCGACACAAAACAAGATTATTGAAAAAATTGGCTTTCACGCCATGCTCAATCTCATAAAAGCGTGCCAATCCCTTGATGTTACAAATGAGAATCCGGATCAGAATGGGGGAAACAATGAAGTGACACAGGATCCTCTTCTTCTAAACCCTATAGATGTTCTTGTAGGCAAGAAGAAAAATATGTGGTCAATGATCTCTGGAATTCTTCCAGGTGGATGTTAAGAAATCTTATGTTGCCCCTTTAAGCATTTTTAAACATTCCTTAGTCTGACAAAGATTTCCAATAATTGCAGGTACAAAATGGTGTGGATTGAAAGACATTGCTGAAGACTACAATGATTTAGGTTCTCAACGTGAGCTTGACAAATGCTGCAGGTAGAAATTAGCTCAGTAAAATATCATTAGAATATACTACTACAATTGAAAAAGGAAGGTTCTTCCCTAATACCAATTATGTTTTTCTCGTAGATCGCATGATCTGTGCCCTCGAAAGGTCCTTGCCTTCCGCTCGGCTTATGGTCTTGTCAACTGGAGTTTATATTCGAAGTATGAAAACCCAATATCAATACTGAATACATGCCTTAGTTAGCGTTTAGCCTCCATCCTACTAAAAACTTGTGTTACTCTGCAAAAAATGATTTCGCAGATAGATAGTGCAGCCAGCAATTTATATTATGATGATAAATTCATTCATTCATTCTTACTAATTGCTGTTGTCACTTCATCTTTTATGTATTTAGATCACACTGCGAATGTGATTCGTCCTTGTATGACTGCCTCAAACGTGCAGCAATCAAAAATCCAACGGCAGAGCTTGTAGGCAATTTCTACTTCAATGTTCTGCGTGCTCAATGTATTGATGAGGAGAATCCCACAAATTGTTTGCAGTATGACGGATTTAGCTGCATTAAATGGGAGAATGATAACTCGGATGCGTCAAGACTTTTCCTCAAGGAAGTGCGCCGTCGCTTTAGATGAAGTGATACAACGAAATATGGAGCAATATGTGATATGGATTCAAAACGATCGTTTTGTTCTTCCCTTACAAAAATATGTATATCTACTGTACATAAATTGATACATACCCTTGATACCTTACCTATTTTGTACTGTCAAGTCAGATCTGAAGATTAATTAAGGATAATTTAAGGATTTTTTATGTATCTCTTCCCAACGAATGAACTGTTCTGCCCATGTACAACAAGTATCGTATTTACGAAGATGAGGATGCAATTATGTCTTGTAACAACTTGTTTTAGTAACTTTTTCCAGTCTTCTTTCGTACTGTAATTTATTAAATCGAAAGATATGCACATTGTACATGTACTAATTCATGACAAAGTAATAAATTAAGACGTTTTATAGTTTGAACCATAAGCAGAACAACGAAACAGCATTTGGTGGGTGGTCAATATATCATGAAGAAGCACATAAGCACACGTGCTAATAATGAGATGATTGAAGTGCATCCTTCCTTGTCTCGCACGGATAATGTTCCATCCAGGTACCCACAAACCTCCAGCATGCACAAATCATAAGTACGCTAATCAAATTTTGATAAAGGTGCAATGACACCAGGTTACCGTGTCCTAATTCTCACCTCTCTCCAACCAAGGTCGTTTGGAATACTTGGTCGGTCCACGTTAGTCATAAGAAAGGACAGAGTTGACCTGAGCAGTCAGACAGCAGTAGCAGTGTCTTCTTATCTCTGCCCTGTACTAGAAATGCAAAAAGCAACGGTTTCCAAGAAGTCTCACCTCATCTTATTCATTTGGAATTCGTTTATCAAGGTCCGGAGGAGCTTCCAGCTTTGGCTGCGGAAAGATTCCTTCAAATTCCACATTTCCAAAGGTTCGTCAACGTCAACGAATCCAAACCACATTTTTAAACTACAGGGAGCAACATCCTCCAAATGAAAACACACTTGTTAACCCACAAAGTTGTTGACAAACGGGTTCATCGACCCAAGGTGCATTGTTTGTAAACAAATAAATGTCACAAATTCCATTTCATTTTCACAATGAAAAAATTAGAATGCAGCGCTTTGAAATGACGTTAGAGCTTTGCAGAGCATTCTCTGGCTGAAGAGTCAACGGCGGTCAGAGAACTATTCAACGCTCAATGGTGAATTCGTCTTGCGTGTTAATTAAATGCACGTTTTCTCCTTTTCAGTGTTGATGACGTCAGAAAAGAGGAAATAGCTTTTTATTGTCATCCGATCATAATACCATGTTGTCACTTGTCTGTCGATATCCAATCAAATCTGTAGCTGTTGAGAAAAAAAGTCAGAATCGATAAAAAACTGAATATACGTTTTATTCTAGCTGAAGAAAGTGAAAAAACGATATTTTCTCTTTTCTCCATTGAATTTTCTTCCACCCACGCCACGTGTAAAGCATTGGATTTGTTGTAGTTTGGTTGACAGCTGGCAAATAGTGAAAGGCGAAAGTGAAAATTTGAGTTTTTATAATACTATACTATGATTTCTTTTAAAATCCGCTGAAGGATTTAGCATTACCGGGGACATGTTGTCCCTCTTGGATTTAGCATACGATTCCCATGTAAATGGATTTAGCATACGATTTCCCATGTAAATGGATTTAGCATACTATTTCCGATGTAAATGGATTTAGCATTGGAAAAATCACATGTAAGAGGATTTAGCATTGAGATCAAATGTAAGAGGATTTAGCAAAGAATTTTTTTTAGAAAGGACTTAGCATTGGAAAGATCACATGTAACTGGATTTAGAATTAAAACTACATGTAAAAAGATTTAGCATTGGAAAAAATGGATTTAGCATTGAAACCACATTGAAGAGGATTTTGCATTAGAAAAAAAAATTAGAAAGGATTTAGCATTGAAGCCACATTAAAGAGAATTTAGCATTTGAAAAAAATTCTAGAGAGGATTTAGCATTGAAAAATTTTCAACATAGGATTTAGCATTGAAAAAATTTTAAAACAGGATTTAGCATTGAAAAATTTCTAGATAGGATTTAGCATTGAAAAAATTTCTAGATAGGATATAGCATTAAAAAAATTTCTAGATAGGATTTAGCATTAAAAAATTTCTATATAGGATTAAGCATTCAAAAAATTTCTATATAGGATTTAGCATTGAAAAAATTTCTATATAAGATTTAGCATTGAAAAATTTCTATATAGGATTTAGCATTAAAAAATTTCTATATAGGATTAAGCATTGAAAAAATTTCTATATAGGATTTAGCATAAAAAATCTATAAGGGGACTTAAAAAAGGTGAGTTTTAACACGGGATTTGGCATAGTCGTTATTGACATGGGATTTTGTATGCTAAATCCATTTACATGGGAATTCGAATGCTAAATCCAAACGAACATCATGTTCCCGCTAATTCTCAATCTCACTGTGCACTTCCGAATGCCAAATCCCGCTGTACACTTCCGAATGCTAAATCCCGCTGTACACTTCCGAATGCTCAATCTCACTGTGCACTTCCGAATGCCAAATCCCGCTGTACACTTCCGAATGCTAAATCCCGCTGTACACTTCCGAATGCTAAATCCCGCTGTACACTTCCGAATGCTAAATCTCGCTGTACACTTCCGAATGCTATATCCCGCTGTACACTTCCGAATGCTAAATCCGAATCAACGTGTTGAGCAGACCGCAGGTCTGCTAAGACAGTTAGGTAACTTGGAATGCGTTAATGCGCTACGGCTGCTTTACCGTTACCGGTTAACCGGCTCTAGTTGATATATAAATATTATTTGACCTTGATAATATTTTGACATTTGGTTTGTTTGTTTTCACATTTTTGCAAAAGTATTTGTATCATTTGTTGGTATAAATGATAGGTTTTTTGTTGACAAAAGTTGATTTTGAACTCTTTTGAATCTCGAAATTTTTTATTTTCAAACTGGCGACCGTAATTGATTGTGATTCGCCAATGTCAGGTTTCGATTTTGCCGATTTACTTCGTTCCCAATTGGAAATAAGACTTGACTTCGAAGTGGTAACAGTGGTTTCCGGTTCAAGAGCTCGGGTTTGTCGGTAACAGAGAGGATTAACTTTTGCTGTTATCGGAATTTTGTTAGGGGGCGTGTGAAGTGAAGTGGTGAACAATTTTTTAACGATTGTTATTGGACTAACCCGTTGGTGGTTCTTGTCATCCTTCTACCGTCCGTTGACCTTTTAGGAAGGAAGCTGCAGCTTTGAACCGTAGATACGGTGTCGGGTTCATCTGGAGAAGTGAGATTATCATGTCATACGTTGTTATACATAATTTATGCACTCCAAACAGGCAAATTAACAAGGTGTTGACTTATTTGGATTTATTATAATTTGTACTCTAGGATCGGAAAACTGAAGGAAAGAAACAAATCTTGAAATTACTGCCAACAACCTATTATGAGCGTCTACCAGGAAAATCTGGCAGCTCAACACGAGCGTGATGTGGGAGAGCAGCAATATGAAAAGGAGGGGGACCATTCATTCGAAAGTTTTATGGGTGAAACAACAGTTAATAGGAGTGACAGTCTTCAGTCAGAAAGTCATATCCGGCTACAATCTGTTGCTCATCTATCCATACCACTAAAGACGCCAGATAAAAGGCTTCTATCCTCGGAAAACACGTCCCATGGTGGAGTTCGCAAACGTTTGACCCCTCCGTCGCCATATCATTGTGACAGCGTGGATTCGAAGCAGCGCCAGGTAGCAAAGTGCCTTCAATTTACCTCCGCCCCTAAACTGGAAGCGTTACCGGTGAGGACTACCCTTGCTCGATGTCTTTTCGGAGTACCAAGGCAGGAAGATAATGAGATTGTAAGAAGAAACTATGAGAATCATGTAGAACAAGAGTACCAACAATTCCAAGAACGTTACACTATTATATGCAAAGTTGACGACCTATGAGCAAAGTATACAACACTGGACTTCTGTTTTACTTAATGAAAAGTATTATTTATTAAGCAGAGTCGACCTCTCTCACTCTCAGCGATATTTGTTTGAGGCATCGTTAGGTTAAACATGCGTTTTCGCATCAACAAATGACTTGCAAGCTGTTAATAACAAGTCAGATATTGGAATTAAGCAATGTAAATATATAGCTTCCAACCTGTATGATATCAATTTATACTTTTGTTGGTTTAGACTTGCCCAATGTCAATATAGTAGACAAATCATTTATTGTAGTTTTATTTTTTATATGTAGATTGTGATTTCTGATAAAGAAAGGAGTCAACATTATGCTATTGGTTTACGTAAATAAACGTGTTTCATTCTTATTGAAATTACTTTATTACTGAATATAACCTCAATATAACTTTAATCCACATACAACTAATTAAGTCATAATTAAACTTGACAGTAAACAAAATTGAACTTCATATAAAGCCACGATAAACATACCGAAATTGTATTGTCAGGAATGTAGCAAAACTAAATATTCAATCAAATTAGAAAAATAATTTTCAAACGTTTTCAACTAACTACTTATAGTATACATTGCAAAGAAAGTTTACACACGTAAAGCGTTCACTACAACAAAACTACAGAGTTTTTTAATACTTGCACTCTCCTTTTTCATATTTATTGTTGGGGACTATAATGTTTTAAGTATCTTTAATTTACTTCTTTCACTTTAAGGTATATACTTTTCTCATTGTATTTTGTAAGTACAGATCATTGAACTAGGAATGTTTCATCTTGTTGAGAGCTTAAAATCGATTCAATTCCTTCAATTAACAATGATGCATCTATAGTTTAACCCAACTGCAAAGTTTCCTTAATAAGTTATAAGTAAATTTGGCATTTCCAGAAACTACAACTTTATCTACAGATTCACTATTATTATAATATGCCAATATTATCATCCTTTGTTGATAAAAATTCATCATTCCATTTCAGCTTTGGATTCATTAAGTTTAAAAGTTGATTCCTTAGCCAATTGGAAAACCTTTTATAACATTTTTTTCAGCATGCATTCCTATCATTTACATATTCATTAGGTTATAATTTAAGTTTTCTATTTCATTAGCCTGAACTTTGAAGATAAACATATCTTTTAAGGGCAAATACATAGTTTTTTTATATCTTACTAATGCAATTAGGTATTATAGGTATTATTAGAACATTTGAGATTATATTGAAGCGGAAGTAAACGATCAACGCTCACTTCTGGGTGATGGATGATGATGATGACACCAAAGCAAACAAAGTAGGCAGGCTGTGAACTTCATTTTTCTACTACTACTTGCGACTTTACTGGTGTATTTATGGTAATCCGATTTTTACGGAAAAGCACACTACTCGTGGTTCTATAAAGTTTTCATGTTCCTAGCTATCCATGAATGATGCAAAGAAGCATATTAAAGCTCGTTGCGGCAATTGTTGTTTTATACTTTTTTGAATGTTTATATCGTAATATCGTAATAGCTCTGCATACTTACAGTGTGCAGTAAAATTATGCTTGAAAGTTCTAGTTTTGCATATTATTTACTTGCATGCATACTTCACTTGCAACAGGCAAACATTTTACACTCATCCTGTATGAGTCGTAATTAAATGAATATAAAAACATCATGTAAGCCTACGAGTTAAGTTGTGTCTGTAAATATGTTTGAAGCACCTCCCCAGACAATAATATGGACCCAGTTTTAAAAGTCAGGTTTAATCCATATATAATACTCTATAGTATAACTTTATGAATATTGCGCTGATGATAAATGCATAATTTTTCTAACTCTTGCTGTTGAATTTATTAATAGTATGTTAATCTTGAAAAGGAAAAGTAATTTCCTCTCAACGAACGATGGTGAAGAGAAAGCAGATAACTGAAGCAGGAATTATTTCATTCTGTTTCTCAATGCCCCAATCCCTTGTTGTGCTTTCTTTCCTCTTCATTAGAACACATTGGCTTATTTATGTCACCGGAAATACGACCAGTGTGGCGCTTGAAATCGTTTGTTTCTCTGACCCGCTTTAATTGCAGCATGTTCACTGACAGGTGTAATGGCGTAGGAGAGTTTCTGTTTAAAAAATAAAAACAAATTGTAAAATATTATCTGCATACTAAAAGTGTAGACTTTATATACCATAAGTTTACTACTAACGGTCATGGCATCGCCTGGAAAACTCATGAATTCGATGAAACCCACGATGGGCACTAAAGTTATAGGAATAAAGGTGAATATATATCCAAAGATTTGAGCCCAATCTGGATATCTGTAACCTTCGTGGGTCAATTCTTCGGCTGTGCAAAGATCTAGGACGATTATAATCTAAAAACGGGACCAAAACAAAAAAAATCATTATTCATCACTTCACCACTTGTTCAGGTCCTCCCATTTGATCACACTTACAGCAATGAGTGCCGGACTAACAAACTTCCAACAGATTCTCCAATACAGTCCCGGTGCAAATCCTAACATTGCCTCCGCATCTTTGCAGAGCTGGTCCAAACCTTTATAAATACGTTTACATAAGCAAACCAAGTTTTCATTTTCACCAATGGTATTATTCATAAGCTTGCAAGATCATCAAAAGAATTTCCATCCTTTTGACAGTCTTGTTTCATCATTTCTATGTTTGGTATTTCATGTGGTGAACCGAGAAAGTCATTAACTTACCGTAAACCCATGAGACTGCAAGAATTTCGAAGAGAACGGACAAAAGCAGGGAGCTTCCTGCTGCATATGTATCTAGAAACTGGAATGTGTACATGCCACCCTGGTAGAAAAACAGATACAGTTATTTACAAACTGTGACAATATATACACTTGCCCTGATTGTGAAAATGAGAGTGATACCGATTGAGAAGAGAAAGCGAAAGTGTGACAAACATCAAAACAAAAACATTTGCAATTTACATTAGCATTGAGACATTCTTTGAAACGTTTCAAATCCAATGATAAAGTAGCCACTGAACTAATTAGAATCTTGTGCAAATGAAAGCAGACCTTCATTTTATGGAAATTTGGATGTGTGATAATACTACTATACATCAACACAGACATATATATAATCTATGTTTTACTACGGAAGCTTGAATGATGTAACAAACACATGAGGTACGAAAGGGTAATGCTATAAACATAAGCAGCAACTACTAGTAACATAAATGTGTGATGTTAGCCACTTCAAACCAAGTGGATCAAAGTGAACTCTTACTCTAGTGACATTGATCATGCCGATGAGAAAGGATATGAGCACACAGAAAAACATGAAGCACTCCCGACCATGCTTTTTCTTTTTGAAGAAGGTTTTGAATTCATCTGTGATTCCCGTAATGACGCATTCCAGGCCACCCATCTAATTAATATTTCAGGAATAAAAATCAACAGCTAGTTACATAACATGTCTTTTCATTTAGCACATGCTGGGGATAAATGCAAAATTCCTCACCGCGCTATCAATTCCCAACATGATAAGCATGATGAAGAATAAAATTGACCAAAAGTTGGCTCCTGGTAATGTGCCAACAGCTTCCGGATAGACCTCGAATACAAGACCAGGCCCTGTTGAAATCAAGACGAATGTTACGTACTATAAGTATTGCTACCTACATCAATGTCCTAAATGGTCATTGTACACAGCACAGGAGGAATATCTTGTTGTGTTATAGCTACTAATAATGCATTACCGACATTGACTACTTCTTCAATTGGTCTTCCTTGTCTATGAGCCATCGAACCCAAAAAGGTAAAAATGACGAAACCTGAGAAGATACTGGTGAAACAGTTGACACAAGATGTGACTATACAATCTCTGTAAAATGAAATTTTATGGTGTCACAAAGATGTCTTTGTATCTAGATGTATCTAGCTTGTACAGCGTCAACTGACATTACGATTTAAGATGGTTTGTGTTTACCTATAACAGTTATTATGAAAGTTGTTGTAACTAGCGTATGTGAGATGGACACCAAAACCAGCTCCAGAAGAGAAAAATATCTGCTTCGCTGCGTCACTCCACACCTGTCACAATCCAAAACGCCAAAATTCAGATTGTTATGGTGTATGGTCATGAGTCAATATCAGATTTCATGCAACAATCATTGCGTTACCCCAATTTCCCAAAGTTTTGTCATATTTGGAACTAAATAGTAATAGATCCCATCAACTGCTCCTTCCAGCATAACTCCTCGTATAAGTAATATCAACATGACGAGGTATGGGAGCAAGGCAGTTACATACACAACTTTTCCTGTGTTATAAAATAAGGAGTTTCTGTGAAAATCATATTGATAAACTAATTCCAAAGAAAACTATCTTCCGTCTATTTTACCTGTGCTTCGGATGCCACGAAACAGGATAACGTAAAGTAGGCAGTAGATAAATGCCAGGCACACTAAGAGATCTACTTTGGGTGAACCTAGATTGTCGATGTCATGCCCTTCCATTTCCAAAACACAGTTTCTATAAGTTAAATGAAGAAAACATGCAAAGTTAAAAAAGCGTTATCAAAACTTTTTGCACGCAGGTTTTGCTACAGTGCTAATATAATACAGTTAAACATGACAACTCCAATTGAACTGGAGGCGTTGCGCTTTAAGAGAAGTTGAAAGGAGGCAAATTCAGTACACGGTAAATCCTATTGATTGATCTTAAACTCGTGTAAATGCAATTCCATCATCAGATTTAAAAAACTGACAATATGGTTTCATATAAAGACATTTCAAAAGTAGGTTGTACTGGTTTAAGCAAAATAATCCTATAACTATAAGTTTTAAATGTATACGGAGAATAAGAATAATTCCCAGTGCATTAAATCCGAGGCATACCAAAAGCATTGGTATAACCATTACGTATCCGTATCTATCACGCTTACATGTTCGAATACAAGTAACACGCGATAAGTTTCCAATTTCAAGGGAAATTGACGTGGACAGTTTCTTTGTTGCAAGTCCAAGAACGCGGAACATGGAGTTAAGAAGTTTAACAATGACACGTGGATAATATACCATACAAATATGTAGCATGTTGAGTTGAGAACCATACAGAAACTGAAAGCCTCAACAAACTCTTCACCTGAAAAGTGCAGCAGTATGTCATTTGACACTTTTGCGTTTCAGATTCGAATATCACGCTTCCAATTTTCTGGAAGAACAAAATATCCTCGAGTTTGTTTCGTTCAATATATATTACAAAAATATATATGTTGCATATAATCACACTCAGGCGTGGCTAATTATTACTTATTACGATATAGGATAAACACGAAAGGTTTATATCACGAACTTAGATGCAAGAGTTTATTTAGTTTAGCATAATTTCTCAGTTTGGACCTAGCATGGTTTCTATAACTTATGAGATTAACATTTTACCTGAAATACTCGCTGGCAGGTGAAGTAGCATTTGGAGGTCGGATTATACCTCCTTTCCTTAATCTTGCACCACCAAGCCCGAATTGTGGGGCCAACTGAGACCTGTCTTCCCCTGGAAGGAAATTTTCGGTGGAGAGATTATTCCATCCATTCCATTGAGATTCCGTCTTTATGCTGAGCTCTTCACTGTCAAAAGAATATGCTGACGCAGAGGAGTTGTCAACGTCTCTCATAAACATCAACTCTTCTTCACTCATCACTTCCGGACTGAAGCACTGCTTCGTGTTCCAGCTATTATTACAAGATGTCCAAGGTAGAGGAGAAGATAGGGAGCTAATAGTGAAATGCAGTGACCAGCCCATGATGGTGTTGTAGTAGAATGACACAAAATATGATACGGTCACAGCACAGTAGCCAACGCCTTCATGGAAAGTCAGAACAATGTTTTGGAAAATGTGCCAATTCTTTTGTATTATATGAAATGAAACATTTCTTATAACATGCATGCAATGTTGTTCGAAATTAAGCAATACATTTTTATCAATATTGCAACCTTTTTAATACCTTTAAAAAGTGGGCAAATTTTCCACATGCTAATTGGCCCTTGTCGGATGAATTGGCCTAAAAGTAGCTCCATGTAAAATACCGGTACAGCACTCAGCGCCATGAATATCAGGTACGGCACGAGAAACGCCCCTGAAAATAAGTTTAAAACTCATGAAACTTTGCATGTAGCAAATCTACATAATAGAAAACTCGTTTCTTTCGTATTAACGTAGCTGTAGCAAGTTAAAAGGAATGATTGTAAGTGAGGAAGTGAACCTGCGTTGCTCCATACAAGCAAAAAAATAAACGAAAGATTATGCATTTGTAAGCTGCGTTGACTTTACTTTACCAATATTACATTTTATAAATGATTTTATAATTTTAGGCCACTTAGTACCGCCTCCATTCTTGTAACAAAAGTATGGAAATCTCCAAACATTCGCTAGATCCACCGCAAACCCAATAATGGACAGAAGGAAATCTAGTCCTTGAGACCAGGTTTCTCGATCCCCATCCTCGTCATCAAGTCCATCTTCAATTGGGCGGAGAGTTGAAGTCGAGAGATTTAAATCCAAGCCACTGCCACCAGCACTTGGTCTCTTTCCATGTGACCTGCTTCCCCCTGTGGAGTCACCTCCTCCTGGATCATCCACGTTTCCCATCATCATGGTCTCCGCTATCACATGCCTTTTGGGATTCCCTATTCTACTCACTTTCACTAGAGCTGAGTCTACTGAAGACCCTGTCAAATGTAACACCACATTATGTTTTGCCATATCACGTCAATCACATCAACTCATACAATTGAACATATTAAGACCAAACAAAGGAGTCGTTGGTGGAGCATGAAAAGTACCAAAGGGAAGGTCAGCGTCTGTTCCCACCGTCATAAATATTGCAATTCAGAGAACAATGCTAGCCATCAAATTCTGATCACGACAACAAAGCACAAAGTTGACGGGCTAACGAATGCACAATCTGCATGACAGCGTCATTGGATGAAGAAAAAACTATAAATTGACTCCATAAACTGTCGTCACCTTCGAAAAACCGTCAAGTCATGCAGTTGCCAGCTCTTTCTCAGAAATAATTTTGTGCCCTTACGTGTGTAAACCCAAAATATGATTTTGTCAATTCATACGTATTCGAATATCTCCAACTTTGACACAAGATGTTATGAGTATTTCGTTCTATCTTTATGTGAAGAGCAAAACAACATGTGTGTGTAGAAAATTAAAGCATGGTGACTGGGCAGGAGTGGCGTGTTCCGTAGTAAACATGCAAAAAATCTTTTCACTGAGCGAACACAAAAGGCCAAGATTTCTTGTTACTTTCAAAAGAAGTTTAATCAGGGGTATACACACGTAAATCGTTTTTTGATTGGCAGAGACAAGTTTAATAAATATAATGAAGGAGAAGCTCGTCACACTCATTCGATTCATCATTTTTAGCAAATTCACCGTGACAAAGCAAAACTTAATTGAGGCTGGAAAAAGGAAAGATGAGCGATATGGTCAGGAGAATATTGGAAGCGTTTTTATGAAGGACTGAAAGGGAGTCTTTGAACGAAATCATCCATAATTTATGAGCTTTGGTGCATTTCCAATTGGCTGGTCACGCGTGTCTACGCAGAAAACAAACTGGTTATTCATAAGATTCTTCGTGCTACAAAAAGTGAAAAGTACCGAAATTCAGTTGGCATTGTTGCTGATTGCAAATTTTGTTGGTATGTATATGTTGTTTGCAAATGTAGCATGTTCGCAGTTTTTAATTGTATACTGATGGGTTTGGTAATGCAATCAGCACTTCACAAGTCAAATACTCCCTCATTATGAAGGCTCTGCGGGAGATGACAAACCCCTAATTTTTTTATTATTGTTTAAGGATTGTGAGAATTGGCTTTCTGCGAGTCAAAGGCAGGGGACCAAGGAATTTGAAATACAATGGGTACATTTTGGTTATTATGCACAGGAAAGTTTGCAAGTGAGCATAACCTTTAAGCTTATATTTTCAAATTTCTGTCGCTGAAATTAAAAACAAAATCAGCTAGTGATGAGCATTCGTTTAGTTGTAGTTTGAGTACTCGACAGAAAATATAAGCATCGAAAGACAGTCGATACTGTGAATCATAGGTTGTTTCGCGCTTGGGGTTCTATCATAATAACATGTGAAGCATTTTATGATTGACCATTACCTACTTGTAGGTAGTAAGAAAGTTTGCCAGTTACGTTATACTACGGATGCGCTATTCATCATGTTCGTCGACGGCATTTTCAAAAAAGTATACATGTCGTACTAAATCATGTTTACTTTCTTTATCAACCTTTTCTTCAGTAATTGGAGCAACTGCCGATTACTACAGTTTTTAAAATGAAGATCATCAGGCTTAAAATGGTTATTTTCGTAATCAAAATTCTAAACCATTGGTTTAAATCAGTAAGAATCCAGACTAAAAATAGTCTGGTTTACCCAAATCTGTACCACAGCATTGCAGTGGGGCAACGTAAGACACTCAAGTTTCTCTAAAGCAAATTTTTTCAAGCTGATATATTTACCACTCTGAGATATCACTTTTTGTGTTTGTTTGGACTGGATTTTATTTAAAAACTTAAAAGCACTTTTATCTCCTGATTTTATCATTTCCAGAAGAAATAATGGAGGAGTGATCATTGCTTG
The DNA here is from genome assembly GCA_001718145.1 of Orchesella cincta. Taxonomy (NCBI): domain Eukaryota; kingdom Metazoa; phylum Arthropoda; class Collembola; order Entomobryomorpha; family Orchesellidae; genus Orchesella; species Orchesella cincta. The sequence goes on along the minus strand of LJIJ01000029.1, from coordinate 359,346 downwards.
TCATTCTGATCTAATCTTAGCTAATGGAAGAAAATAAAATTAAGGTTTTTTTGAGAATCAAATCTTGATAAGCATTCAGTACATACGTTCCTTCCTAACATATGCATTCTGTTCTGATATGCATTCACATGATACACCCATCCAAACCTAATAGAATTTTTCACTTTAGCAAATACCTCGTTGGTAATAACTTCTTTTTTCCTCTTCACCTCTCCACACATATACATACCGTGGCGTGCTGTGGTGAGGGAGCACCACTTGAGTTGTAAAATGAGACGGATTTTCTGGTGAATGTGGAAAGTCAAGTGAACTATTTCCTTCCCATTCTCTTCCTCCTCATAATATTCTTGTCCTGCTCTCATCATTATCTAGTATTTTTTATTGGATGCAAACAAATACTACCATTTTCGGAAACCGTATAGTAGTAGCATAATGTACTCCCATGTTTAAAGGGGAAAGCCGATGAATAAAAATGAATAAGGACGAGCGGAAGGCGATATGTATGGATGGATGAATAGCAATCACAATCAAATGCTCAGTTGGTCGGAGAAAAATACTCATGCACTAAACCGCTTTGCTTAGCACTTTATTGATGGCATGTAAGACGATCATGATCATACTGTATATGATGATGATAATGATGACACGATATTCCTTCTTCCTTCCTCCATTACATCTCAATCTTATGATCATATGAAGAGTATATAGTTTATACACAGATACAAATAAGAAGGGCGACTGTAATGTGCAAACACTTGTGGACACGGCCATCATCAGGCGAGATGTCTACCCCCAAACGGGGCAAAAGTAATCAAAAAGAGCATGAGAGAAGGAAGTGAAAAATTGAGCTGCTGCACTGCTCAAGCACACACCAATATTAAACATAACCTATATAATGTTCTCCAAGTGTCGCTTTGTCCAAGCCTCTTGTCGTCGTTTCCTACGTCCCAATATTTTCATTTTTCTCTCACTAACTGGTGCTCCGGAACTATGGGAAAGTGAGAAAGATGGGACGTGATGATATGTACTTAAACGTGAGCTTCTCTCACAAAACTTTTTCCTCCCTTTTTCCTTCCTCCCATTACAACCAGCCATAACCAAAACTGGGTGCGATGCGATGATATTTGTACCACTGATATTACCCTTGTTTGACTTTTTAGCAGGGGAAACGACGACTCCATTTTTGCTCTGTGTATGCAAGACAAAGGCAGGAAAAGGTAGTAAGAATGGAGGAAATGCGATGGAATGATGATGGTTTACTTGCTAGCATTTCACAAATTTCTCCAATATTATATCATATTACCTAGCCCTTTTGCTCATCATCATTGTCAGTCAGATCATGGATGAAGATTCGTAAAAGTAATAAAAAACGGAGGAAACGGAAAAGCATTTACGCGGACTGGAAATTTTGTACATGCATGCTTGTCCAATGTACTAATGTGCCTATGTGTATACTGGTAAGTAGGGCGTGAAACAACCAATTCATTGCCATAATGTAATGTGAGTAGAAAAATGATCAAGAACAAAAAATGGGAAAGGCAAACCAACTGCTTTTTTGGATGGTTTGACAATTACAGGGAAAAAAGTTGATTGCAAACCACACCATCGTCAACCACCCAAAAAACTATCTCTGCAACTCGGAACTCTCCACCATTACGCTCTACTTCACTGGTGGTGGTGGTAAAGTCATCTCCGAGGATTACGAATTAAACTAGAGTCAGTACTTTTCACCTCCACTACTGTTATATCTGATATGACCTTCTCTCACGATAAAATAATACAGCTCCTAGCTACTAGCATTAAGTATGTAACTGTATTGGACATCACGTCAACCCTTTCATCTTCCCTTCCAGAAGTCAAATCATAAGTGAGCTATCATTAATAAAACTTGTGGACCGTGGTCTAATGCACATAAGAACGTGGTTGATGGCTAGGTATACCACACAATATGCTCTAGTTTCTTCAAGTTCATTTTTGATTTTTGCACTAAATCCTCTGCAAAGCCCTTGTTCAAGAAATTTCCTCGATGAAAAGAAGAAACCAGAATTTGGTCGACTTATCAACAAAATTACAAAATGGATGCACAATTGGCTTCCGATACAAAATGAAAACCCTCCTTTATGATTACTTAAATATGATATTGAAACATAGCGAAGATATTGATTGAATTTCTTCAAGAGGTATTACAAGTATGTGACGATATGATAATGTATCAAATAGACAGTTACCTTCAGAGTTTTTGGTGACAGCTATACAATATCCATCATCTTGAAAGAAAGTTTGTGAGTTGGATCTCGACTGATGACTGCCACCAGGAACGGGAGCGGCTGAAGGACTAGACGTGCTGATAAGTAGAGGGTCTGCGGGCAGGTAGCCACTTATCGCTTTCCCACCTTCCTTGTCACTGACTACAACCACATTTCCCGCAGTATTTCGATGGACGGAAGTGGAACCAAGAATGTACTTGCCTGATAAATAATTAATTACAGTTTATAGCCAGAAACAAAACAGAAAGTGCATTACTTATGTATGTAAACATCTCATCAAATCACATTCAAAAAGGGAAAACAAAAAATGCACAGCATATTTTTTTCTCGAGAGGTTAGTGGTGTTCTGTGTTATGCATACAAAACAGCTTTAAAACCACTTTCACTTCTATCCATGTGTTTCATTGTGATCACTTTGTTTCTTTTGTTTTATTCCAGCCTATTTTTCAACAGATATATACAAATGAAGTGTTATATTTCGTAGTGACATCAGACATGCAATCCGAAACATCTCACCTTATTGCGTTTTCACTCCTTGAATTTCAACGTAGGTTCTTTTGCAGACAATATGTAAAAGTGATAAGCGTGCACCTACGTGATATACACACCCTCTCCTCTGAATGCAAGAGAAAAGGGAAATGCGGCTTTGAAAGTGGAGTATGGTGAAAACTCCACATGATTTAAAGTAAATCCCTTGCTAACCCACATCGAACGGAACGCATTGATGAAACACAATACGCGTTTTGTTGATACTGCAAACTTAAATCTCGAAAGGTCGGATCAAGAGCAAGAATAATAAGAAATGCAAGCTCAGCAGACATTCCTCAACTTTTCCGTACCTTTTCTTCCTCATAAATACCGTAAAAAATAAAATGGTTGTGTTTTATAATGATATTATGCCAACTTTTTTTGTTGTGGTTTTTGAAGATTATATTATTTTGCTTTAAGTGATACCGATACTTCAAAAACAGGCATTCGCTATACCTACCTACTACCTACCTAGCTAAACCTAACAAAAAAATCCTTCGGGCTGTGTGTATACGATGCTGCATTGAAACGGGAAGAAGGAAAGGATTTTCTCAAGCGTTCACAGTCAATTCAATGAATGCATCACGTCAGGCATCAAGTCAAGTCAAGAGCAAGTATTTTATATTGCCATCCACTTTCTCCCTCTCTTTCCAACTTTCTGTAAATCTTATTCACATGTACTTTGTGTTGTCTGCCCTTCTGGTCTGCTCACTTCTTCCTCAAGAGAAAAATAGGAATCAAAGCATCTTAATATGAAGGAAATGCCGAAACCACCGTAAGAGCAGAATACAATATGATGATAATGTATACTATATTTTCAAACAACTCTTTCTTGTCTCTCTTTGCATTATAATATTTCCTTTCTCAACTTTCTCGTCTTTCTCAACCTTTTCTACAGAGAATAGATATAGAGAACTTCAGCATTGTCACCGCACCGGTGGTCTCACACTGTCGGATCCGTCTCGTCTATATTATATTCGAGAGGTGTGTCTGAAATACTTGTGGGGAATGAAGGTCGCAGACGGAAAGCATTTTCTGATTCAACCATACCACAACAAAACCTGCGATTTTTTTGTCATTGAACACGGAATAAATTTAGACTGATATTTTTCATTGAAGAATTTATGGGAAAATCTACAAAAAGAATTTCTATTAAATAGTTTACGCTTCTAATGAAAAAGTATGGCATTTTATTCCTCAACATCTTAAGTGAAAGGCGAAATCACAGGACAAGTGACAATTTTCTCAGAATTGGGATGAATGAATGCATTAAAAGAACAATAAAACTCTTTTTTGAGAAATGTTCAACTGATAATTTAAAAACTTACCAGTAGCAGCAGCTGTGTAGGATGGCGGATTCCCTAAAAGATGTAAACTTTGGGATTCAGAAATTCCTGAACGCTTCCCGTTCACTGCCGTTGTACTATTAGTATTAGAATTAGTACTGCTTCCGCTTGGACTCAAACCTGATATTGGTGAAAGGTCGTTACTTCCAAAACTGATGATCTGAGATGAACTCGACCTCCCAGGTTGTTGTTGTTGTTGTTGTAGTTGCTGGGCTGCAGCCGTTGCAGCAGACACGGGGAAAGCATTGCCGCCACCACTAATTGGACCACGTTTTTCATCAATTGTTGTGCTGGGTGTAGAGTGTCTCTTGAGGGAATGACGAAGCAAGGGAATCCTCGCCTCACTCATACCCTCCCCAAGTCATCCCCACCAGTCACACTGGCCAACGGGTTTTCAATCACTTTGATCGGCTCGACTCTAGGCATTGTGTTGACTTTTTTCTTTTAAAAATCAATTTTCTGCTCTCAGATCAGTAAAAAGGAGTTGGAGAAAGGGAGGTGGACGAATAAAAAAGAAATAAAAGTGAACAAGTTTGATTTTATAAACTGCACATTAGCACTATATTGGTTCATTCCTTTAGATGTTGCCGTCTTTTATTCACCAAAAAAGTTTTTATGCATTGACAAACTTCACATGAGCTATGCTGAGGGTAGAGAGTCGGGGATGTCAAAGAGGAACCTGGTGAAAATTGAAAACAGACAATCCAGTGAAAGTGAAACTTTTCATGGTAGAAAGTAAAAGTCAAAAGAAGCTGTTGCACCTTTAGTGGGGCAAGGTCCACACCAAAGGAACAAGTTGACTCAGTAGTTAACGTAGATGAGCAAGAGCTGAGCATCCTGTTGTGTCCCTTTTTTTGATGCCGAGTGGTAACATCCTCTTCAATATTATGCGAGGGGAAAAGGGTTATAAAAGTCATATCATTATAAGTATTTCCGTAGTCCTTCTACTATTGCCAAACAGACAACCGGAAATTCGAAAAGCAATTTATGAAAAACAAGCACCCACTGAATTGAACTGTATATCACATTCATACAAACAATTGACACTGTTGGAAAATTGAACAAATTTATGCTGCAATTGTAAAGAAAATACCGACCGAGTCACGACTGAAAATTATTTTTGCTATAAAATACTCTAAATTAATGTTGTTTTATTCGAAAATCTCAATCTAATTCGAAAATTAATTTAAAGTAAAAAATAGTAATGATGGCAGGTTCTGAGTAAACTTCTTATAAAAGAAGTCAGCATTTACAATATTCTTTTATCTTATATTTACAAGCATAAATGCATAAAATTTATATGCATGCAAATTTTAATGAAACGTATCTTTGTCCTAAACATCCAACCAAGCCTGCTGAATATATTGAATTGCTCAAAATTCCTTCACATATGCTAACTACTTTTTCCATATCCAGCAAATTCCATCCTACCTTTAAGAATGGGAGGTACGTGCTCAAACTGCTTACTAGTCTATTTTTACTAAGTACAAGAATAATTGACAAAGAGGCAAAGAAAAGTCAGGAAATAAATGTGAGAAAGCGAGAAGGAAGGAACAAGGAGAAAGCAAATTGCTAAGAAAAATGTAAGCACCCCAAAGTCGGCTCCATCTCTTCCCATCACATGACAATAAAGAAAGATGGAAAGGCTCAGCAGAGTTCACGAAGAATCAACTTATCTTCTCAAGCATTAGAAAAAATATTGGTATACATGTTTTTTTGTCGTTTCACTCATATAAATACATATGCCAACCGTGTCACAGTCACAATAATGAAATGAAAGGAATGAAAAGCAAAAATGGAACGTAATAATGAAGTATGAAGTACTGAAATGCACATTGTCAGCCGTACATAGAGATTCTATAAGGATTGTTATGAAACCATTGTCGCCTCCATACCTTATGCCTACTTTGCCGTAAAATCCTATTCATATAGGTCTAATAAAAAATCATGGCTATATTCCTTGGCTTGAGCTGTCTCATGCTCTAATCATAAATACAAGATAGGATGTGACTTGGTTGTTGTAGGCAAAAAAAAAGTCATATGAATACCTGCTATCAACCTATAGACTCTACCTATTTTACATACTTTGGCATTTTTATGTCACTCTGACGTAGGCATACATTTTTTCTTTATAAAATTCATTTTGCTCTAATAAAAGTAAATGCTTCTCGGTTGAAGGATTATTATGCCAAGTTCCCCTTAACCCGATGATACCACGTACAAACATGCTCCTCACAATATCAAGTTCGGCAGACTACAGAAAAATGGTTGACAGAAGGAAGATACCCGAGTGCAATTAAGACGAATGTGTTAATCAAATGCAAAAATTCCTAAAATGTTTTCTAAATATTTGGGATTCTCTAGTTGAATTCAACTTTGTCATCTATCTCTCATATATACATACATGCAAGTGCATCATTTCTGGAGTTTTGGACTTTAAACATTTTTATGCAGTAGCATTAGTAGCAGTGTAGTTTTATGTAGGAACATTTATGAAAAAAGTAACCAACACTGATAACTACATTTGTCGTTATTCTTTTTATTAAATAACAAGTTTTCTAAATACTAGTCTTAAATTCATTCATTCACAATAATGTCGAAAAAAATCTGACAAAGGATCCGTGAAATGCGTATTGCTTTCAAGAGCATACGTACGTAGCTATAATGGAAAATGCCGCTCTTGAAAAAAAATAAGAAACGTCTGCACACACACGACAACCACATCTACTTTCTCTTGAAACTTTCATTTCTTCCATCCATCCACTCAATCCCAATGCGAAGTTATCCAATATTTCTGATAATATTCATGCGTCAGACACACGTACGTACGTACGTAATCTCACATTACCGTAAGTCATACACTTCAAAACCCTCACATGTGAGTATTGTGTTCTCAAACTGAGTGAGCCTATTGCAATATTGGTTGCATGTCTCTGTTATTGAGTTCAATATGCGTCATAAAATTGGTTGATCATATAGCAATAATGATATTAATAATAATACTAAATCTAATGCCTTTTCTTTTGTTCATTCTTTCCCAAGTTCAGAACGCACATAGCCTCCGATTACTGCCATCGAAGTGGATCCATTGGAGAATATCTCAACTTACATGATGTGCTTTGTATTTTCTTACTCTTTTTATATAGCAAAACGTACAACAATTGACAATAAACACTCTGTCCGTGTCCGACAACTACTTTCATGACGTGTATTTTTCCGATTGTGAAAATCTTACCCGTTCCTTCCGTTCTAATGGCGCGACATTTATTTATGTATGGGATTAAACAGGTCGACAATATGATAACTCAAATTCTTATATAATATATATATTTATGCCGAATTGATCAACTAGCTAATATCTTTATATTGTAGTCCTATTAATGAAAAAGTACATGTCACATGTTGTGGGTAACTTTCTTGGAAAATAAACCGCTAGTAGGATAGGATCGGATTGAAAATTCCATTCCTGAGGGATGATTTTGTTCCATCAAGTGCTATTTGGTGTACATGCGGGCTGTGCTCAACAATGTGCTTACGTTTTATAGATAGATTTTAGAAAGCAATACAAGCAATTTTCTACATCATGAGAAAGCATTAAACTGAACGTCTAATCTTTTCGGCATGTATTGTGCATTTTATTGCTAGTGAATGCTGAAAATATATACTATGCAGGATGCAGGTGAAAGAAACAAGACAATTCATAGCTGGGAAGATGTGCATCCAGGCTTTTGTTTTCCTTTCTCCTTTTCTTTGTCAAAATAAAAAATTGAGGCTCCCAAAACCTCAAGCAACAGTACATGAGATGCCTACCTGTCTAGTCTTTTCACTTAAATATATTCTTATTCTTACATGCACACACTAACTATAAGGGGAAATATCCCTTGATTTATATACACGTTTAATTGTGCAATCAATCACAAACGGATCCTGTCTATTATTGCGTAAATACAGATTCACATCATGTGTGTGTCATACTTACAAACATAATATTTCTTTTCTATTTAAACAATAAAATACAAGAAAAGATTAAACCTGTAGATCTTACCTGGACTGTTGGTTTACTGTTGGATATTTTCCGGGTGGTTGGGTACATAATCGTACCTATTCCAAAAGACTAAAGCATAAAACTGCCTATATATTTTTCAAAAAATTCAAAACAAATAGTATAATTTGGAGAAGGTTCCGTGCAACTGCAACCACTTCTGCTGGTGGCGGTATTTTCCATGTAACACTTCAAAGGTTACATTTTGGTAAAGTCTTGTGAGTTAAGCCTGAGTAAACAGCGTTACTTATGCGCATTATACGTGCCCGTATATTTTGATAAATACATTTTTATTCGAGGTACCAAAAGTTCAGTTTGCAGAAATAGACCTACATATAATAATAATAGGCATACGAAATTGTCATTTAGCTCGACTTACTATTATAGACTTTACCAGAAGGTAACTTATTACGGATTTACTGGAAATGAAAAAATATAGGAAATCAACCAACCTATGATTTGGAATTCGATTGTCTTCCACATGAAATACTGATCACGATGTCAAAGCACTTTTTACTTTAAAGGAATGTTAAAGGTATTTATTTCACAATTGCTGAAGGACACATGAGCTTTTTTCTTCAAACTTGTAGTTTAAATTTTTTCAATTTGATATGCCAAATTTTAACAGGAAATTAAATGATCTTAAAGGGGAACAAAATTAGATGATATCCAAACTAACACCGGTCTCCTCACAAACAAACACTTCAGCAACTGCATGCTTAATGCTATTTGGTAATCGCCATACTCACGTGTTGGTAAATAGAGATCTCAAGTCACCCTTTTTTCAAATCCCAGCAGAAAAACGTTTCACTCATACAATTGAAAGTAATATTGAATCCAAACTTATTGTTGTGCAAAAACTTGGAAAGAACAAGTTTGTATTTTGTTTAGCTCCTCACACAATACAACATTTTAATTATGGAGTGAAAACCCGAAGAAAAGCAGCGGAATGAATGAATGATCAAATATGTCACTGGTGCTCCATATGAGACCTGAGGTCCAACTGCTTGAAGACTGGGTTTGGTGAAAAGATTTTTACATGAGAATCCAATTCTGAGCGAAGAGGGACGCAATAAAGATGCTCGCTTAAGTACTAGAAAAATAAGTGAAGTGCATGATGATGAAGGAGAGAAGAAGTACTATGAAAAAAGAAGAACAAGGAGACGATGTTGATGCGGAGGTATTCAGTGGCATTCTCTCATATCGCATATCTCTCCTCTTCGCGCTTACCCGTATTCCTTGCTCTCTCGTCTCTCAGAGGCTTCTTCAGGAGTAGTTTTGTGGCATGACCAAATGTCTTTACGGCATAAAATGCATTGTAGATAGATCTGTTTTGGTATGTTTGTAATAACGCGATGATGATGGTGATTCCTTTGGTGTTTTTCACTTTATCCATATCTCAGTTTTTTTCACTGCCTGCGTTACTGGAGTCTCCAAAAGTGAGATGAACACCCAGAAGACGATGATGATGTGAACACGGAGGAGACAAACGGATCAAATGTGTAGACTAAAAGTAATAATAACGTGTTTTCTCTGTTTGTATGTTCCACAACAACAATAATATTATCCACCGCTGCTCCCAACACTTCCATAACCCAATGCATATATAGCAAAGACGAGCATAGTTGTTCCGTTCAATGGCAATAAAATGCCGTCATGTCATACCACTTCATTGCTCTTATAATAAAAATGGTGGCTTAATATGCACATTTTTATTCACATTCACACACCACCACAAATTATTAGGTGGATATTGTTCATACTAATGGCCCTAGACACATTCCACCAAATTTTCTTAATTATAATTGAATTTACATTTCAAAGCACCTCTCCACCATTATTATTTGGGGGCAGTGACAAACCATTTGGCTAGAGATGTAAATTGTAAGGAATACTCGAGTCGACAAAGATTCAATAACTGGCGATGCTCATTTCCTGCTTGATCAAAATTTTTAGCTATGGTTTTGAAATGTTAAGTTTGTAAAGCTCTGTTGAAAAATTACCTCAATATTGATTGGGCTAACATGGAATCCTTGAAATTTACAAAATGATGAAGGAACTGGAACAGTAAAAAATTTGCTTGGACAGAACTGAGTTTTTATTCAGTTGGAATATGCAAAATTTCAGACTTGCTCACGTTGCCCCAATTCAAATTCTTTCGATTTCTTCATGAATACGGAATCTCGTTGCAAGAAGCCTGTTGAAGTCAATTCACGCACTTCACTTCAGTGGAACCAAACACCATTGAAAAGGATCTGTGTAGCTAGTATAGGTTCTTCCGTGTAGGTTGTTGTTGCTGCATTATCTAATTGATTGAATCTGTCCGGTCTTGACGCACATTGAATGCGCTTATAAGGAAGAAACGGGGGATATGATACAGATTTGTCGCTAACATAATGGACACTGTTACGCAAAACAAAATCTCGCACACAAACACAACCAGCTAACAAAAATGTAACAAGTGTAAAATGGCTTCTTTGCAATTACTCATTTGTTTTATTAAACTTTTATATCGTGACTTTGGGTTGCTGAAACTTTTTCAGTATTAATGGTTATGGGTTATGTTATGATGATGTGTGTTGTTGTAAACATTCACAGTAGTCAAAAAAGAAATCCCATATAAGGTATAGGAACTTGAGATTTTGGCTGAAATTCCAGACTCGTCTAATAGAGTTCATGGGATGATGTGCTTGGGCTTAATATGATGATAGTTCAATTGGTCATGTCAGAAACTACTTATGTGAATGATCCACGAAAAATGTGACAATTATTGTATGAATGACATGGCCAAAGCTATAACTAAAACCAAAGAGTCATATTTTCCTGGGCTTTGAAGTGGTTGATATAATTTACCTACATAACAGACTCGTAAAGCTGGGTATGGCGCTTTGGCAGACTGACAACTAATGAGGCATTGATCCATCATCATAATTATTCCATACGTGACATGAGTAACCACTTTTATGCCTTCTGGAGTCAGCATCAAAACTTTTTTGAGGGGGTTAGCCTAAACTATTGTACTTTACAAATGAAGATGTTTGGGTTTCGATACTGGCAGGACCAACAAGGTTGCGGAAACTACGTGCAATGACACACATTATGAAATTTTTTGCGTGCTGGCCATCATGAATCTGCATAAGGTTTTCCTTGTCAAACTAGAATATGAAGTTGCCAGGTTTTGTCATCTGAGTCCACCGAATTAGACATAATCACACATTTTCCAATTCAACCGCTTGGTTTGCAAGTTTAATCTATCAACATTGAAATTGAGCATTTTATGTATAAACACTAAGAATGTGGACGTAGACTAAGATCATTTGGTTTCTACTCATTTGTCTATCTATGTAGTTGGAAGCTCAAATGAACAAGTCTCAGGAACATTCCATTCCCACTGGTAGTGATGTTTTGTTGCAAGGAAAAGTAACCCTTGAAACCAGGGTGAGTGTGAAGTAGTGAAAATGCTTTCTTTTGGGGAATACTGAGACATCTTCATCTTCTTTCTTCAAGCGGATGCTGCTCGTGTTGCATGTGTGCTATATCAAGAATTTCGGCACATTTATCCAGCATCAAGTTGCTAGTTTCCGAGCCCTATCGTACTAGTATCATTATGTTATGTTGTTGTGTATGCAAATCTAGTTGGTTCAATAATACCTCTGAATATAGATTAGATGCATGGCTAAAGATACGTATGACTGTCAGAAATAACAATTTGAAAAGCAAGAATTTGCTGATCTGATGCGACTTGATATTTTAAGATTTCATTAGGGCCAATGAAATTAATACATGCATATGCCAGCAAACTATATCAATTTGACGCCAACCTAGGGTACTGCGTGATAGCATATTTGGACTCGAATCCACTATACATGCATGTGTGAGTGTGACATATGTGTGTGATTTTAAATCAATGTGAACTGAGAAACGCTTCGATTAGGGTGTATGACAGTTTAAACCTACTAGCTAACAATTCACGCGTAAGAAGAGTGTTCGTTCGGTTAAGTTTTAACATTCTTTGTCAAGTAATCTTGGAGCTAAATCGTTTGAACCAATTTCAAGATTGTTTGTAATGCATTATCGTTAACATTAACTTCAACTCCATTGTGACTGCTGCGGCCAACGACACGGAAACCTAGAATAAGTATTGTTTTACTCTTTTTGTGTGATATCCAGTTTCCTTTAGTTTCAGCTGGGTTCAAGTTTTTTTGCTTTATTAAATACCTTCACATTTCAGTCGTTGATCATTACAATACTCACAAATCAGAGTTGATATTTATAAAATGTATTTTTTGCAGAACGCCTGCATGAAGTTTGCGCACAAACTGGAAAATCTCGTTCTAGTAGATAATGACGCTCACTGACATTATTCAAAACAATATTGCCTGCATAATAGATAATAACCCAATACATATATTCAAAATAAAGGGATTTCCCAAGCTATGGGATCATCGATTTCAAGAATGCAATTAGTTGATACTACTTACTTGACCATTCTCAAATATTGCAATTTGTTCGAAGTCTCTAACTTAAACCATTTAGGTATCCTTGCATTAGAAGCTAAGCAGCATTGTCGTAATTCCAGAGTCATGTCTGTCCATTTGGAATCCAAGGATTTCCAAATTGTATCAACGGTATATCATTATCTATTCTGATTCGTTAATATTAGAGTGTCGCACGAGCAAGCTCGCGCTTTAATCAGTTTCCTTTCAATAAAAATGATACTTGGTTACATCAATCAAATTCATACAAATTTTATTTTCCATCAAGCTAATTATACATTGGACATTTTAAAAAGTCGAAAATGGAGTCACTTGCATCCACGAACACGATTTTATCTACGCAAGACTATGGTCTAAAGCTAGGAAGTGAGGCGAGAGCAAAAAAGTATTTAATCAAATACTAGGATATATAACATAAAAATAACAATTTATTTGCGTACTATTTCTTGTTTCATTCACCCATCCCAGCAATAAAGGAGTCTTATTTTATATAGAAATAAATATTACATATACATCCTGGTATTCTACTTCTGATTACTCGACACGACAGTATTACGTGAATAGATTTTGTTGTTGACGTATAATAAATTCGCATATTTCTTTCTTCAAATAACATCACAGCACGACGCTGCGAATAATTCGCTTTTCCGTTTTATTGACTTTCTATGAAGGCAGGAGAAAGTTGAAATGTGATTTGAAAAAGTATATAAAAAAAGTCAGGATTGGCTAAATTACAATACATTAGGCATATGGCATGTACGAATACGTATCGACCACGTATGTATATAGGTATTGAATATATGTTAGGCTAGACACGTCCCAAATGTTGAACTATTCATCTTGATGAAGCAATCTGTTGAATGCATTATACGAAACTTCCAAGTCATGAGTCAACTGTCTAGCCTGATCATCATCCAATTCGTCGGATGCTGACATTGTCGAAAATGTATCAATCCATGCTTGCATTTTCTGCTTCCCTTCAAAATCCCCAGGTACTAGCGTCAGCCTATTCATGGTGTCCATTAAATCTCGAAGATCGGGTTGAAGCTGGTCCATGGCTCGCATTTCCAAACGAACTTTATCCATCAATGTAATGAATAACTGGGAATAGGACAACATATATTTGGGATAAGCTCATACTGCCAAAACGGAAATCCTTGAACTGATATATGCTGAAAATATGTTTTTCCTTACTGCAACTATATCAGCAATACATTTACTGGTGTTTCCTTTGTCATCTTTAAATGTAATTGGACGATCCTCCTTTATTCTTTGTAAGGCAGCGTGACAATCAATCTAAACACAGTAACAAAATTATTTAAATGAAGTTTTTGCAGGATTTGAGGTGGTTTTAACAATTTATTTATAAATCTGCTAAGCTTTCGATAGTCATACGACTGTCTTCATCAGAGCGAATAATGAATCAGAATTTTACAAGAACTTGGTACATGCAATAATTGTACAGTAATAATTGTTAGTTAACATTTCTTAACTATAATTTATTATGTTTAATTAACAAAATTATGTTTAATTTTTAGTAAGGCATTAACATGATTATGACATTTAGGTATTCGTTATGAAAATGAGTAATAATATTAATTATTCGTTTAAATTCTCGTTTACCTTGAATTTCTTGATGAAAGCTTCTATGTTTGGACAATCTTCATGGCCCTGTACCAGCTTAATTGCGGATTTATACTGGACTAATAATTTACTACATGCGGCTGTGTACTCTTTAGGGGTGACACAGTCCCGAATATATGCTTTTTCTAATTGTTGAAGAGTTGTCAATATTGAGAATAAATCCGACATGTTGTCCAATTTCTCCCTTTCCCAAGCATTTCTGTACAGCTTCACTTCCTCATATAGTTCAGGGCGATTATCTGAAATTGACAAAGTAACCATACATTGCCACGAAATCATTCTACTAACCATTCTTCATCTTCCACTACTTCCATTATCGACTTTATTTTAATTTTTAGAATTCAACTCACCATAATTTTGAGGTGGCCCTTGGTTCCCAGAATTAAGTCCTGCAAACATTGTGCTTAGTTGAAGGTTAATCTTCCAGCTAATCTATTCCTGTCTTTTTCAAGTAACCTAAAAACAACATTTAAATTGGAATTAGATTTGACATAGTTTTACAATGGTTTCAATCGGTCATTTTTACTGAAAGAAACAACCAAAATTTTGTTTACCTGAAGCCCTGAACTATCACTCAAACAAAATCTATAAGAAGAACCACTGTACAAACTCCAAGCAAGAAAGTTATCTAAACCAATTTATGATTTAGTAAACGTATTTTAAAAGGTTTTGTTTATCCACGTCCACATAGCTCTAGTGGTTAACAGCTGATACAGCAAAACTACAACTTCATCATAGGAAGAAATATCAAGAGCACTCTTTTTCCGTACTCTCTGTCATCATCAACGTTCCCTACAGGCACGAGCGTTGTTAGTCATAGCATTGCAATATTGCATACATGCACATGCAGTAGTATGAAGTTATAGGTATGAAAATGTTTGTAACTACATTAGTCAAAGGCCATTCCAAATGAATGACTAATCCATTTATCAATGTTTGCTTTGTATCTGTATTTATTCGCTTTGTTGCAAAACCTCCTTTGCTGTGCATTATCATCATAAAGTGCATTAGCGTTGCTTCAAGAATGCATTATATTTAGCTGCTAAAATTTCATCGCTCAAAGTCATTTAGAGAAGTTTTCCTTTTTCGCACCTGCGTTATAAAAGTTTGCTAATTGGAATCCAAGTTGGAGTCTGATGAAGTTCCCATCCTCCTTACATTCTTGTACATGACGGATTTAAAGATATTTTATTCTCATAACCTACTAGCAGTCAGTGCTCAGACCCCAAATTTGGGGTCCCGGACCCCATATTTGGGGTCCTATTTATCAGCCACCTGATTGGTCAATGTCGTTTTGGACCCCAAATTTGGGGTCCGGGACCCCAAATAAGGGGTCCAACGGTCAATTTTACAGAAAATAATTTTGTAACAAAATCTGTTGAGGAGTAACAACAATTAAAAATCAGATTTAGCAACTTCGTTGAATTTAGAAACTTTTCACCGTGTGCGTTTTTTTTTCATCGTGTGCTTTTAAAGTAATGAATTTTTAAAGCTAAAAAATCGACTTTGGACCCCATATTTGGGGTCCCGGACCCCAAATTTGGGGTCCACGGAAATGCGGGAATTAAATTGACCAATCAGGAGACACTAGCCAGGACCCCAAATATGGGGTCCGGGACCCCAAATTTGGGGTCTGAGCACTGACTGACTAGTAGTACCATCTAAGACTACCATCATTTCTAGCGACTATGAAATACCGTTGATAGCATAAAGGATTACAGACAGATTTCTTTTCAATTTTATTTCAATCCCATCCATCCGATTTAAATCTGCAGCACGGGCCACGTTCCATGACTCTCATATTTACTGCGTAATATTCCAAACTCGTTCTGTTAAACATGTACCCATTCCACTTCGGAATAATATGCATTTCATAGTCCTACCAATAAAAATACTCCAGCATATATACTACTGCATGTCATATCATTAGCGGATAAGCAGAGTAATGTGATATATCGTATCCTCCTATAGACCTTTGTGTAACATCATTTTCGTTTCATAACCTTTTTTAAATACCTTCTTTCTTCTTCTTTTCTGAATCCCATCATCAAGAAGGAGTAGTAGAGTAAGTGAATGCATAATTTGAGTATTACATAAAGCAAAGCCAAGCGCTCATTAAAGGGTAACTCAATCCAATACAGAAAGATATCGGATTGGGATATATAGTAGGAGTAGCACTCAAGATGAGATGGGTGTGTAATAGCAATATTCTCCCATAAAATACAATACGTAAGATAAGTACTATATATGCCGCAACAGCATCTACACTCATAATAAACATATCGTTAATTCATTCCTTACTACTACTCTCTGTGTAAAGTGTAAATCATATTACTTACCAATATCAAGTTCCACTAAAGTTATATCCTTAGGCATGGGAAATGGGAATATCTCTTACGGGCGGATAAAGAGATTTTTTTACTGCAGAGAGTATGTACTTTAGGTATAGCTAGCATATAGTTTTTATGCATAAGAACTTACAGACATTTTTATGTACCTTTTTATGTATCTCATTGCAGCAGTAGTACACCTTGCCTTGCTAGACCGCAACATTGAGATTGACTTGAAACCGGGAGACTCCGGTCTGTCCGACTCCTTTCCGCTAGTAGCACTGCTCTCTCTCTGTCAAGAGAACCCATCATCATCATAGTCCAACCAAGTTGTTAAGCATCAATTAATTTTCGCTAATTTGTTCAGTGAGTCAAATCACCGAAACAAGAAACCGTCATGGGAGTCATGGTTGATACCATTAAGGAAGGGGATGGTAAGTTTTTGTTTGCGATTTTTTATAATTTTTCTCTCACTCAATTTCTTTGCGCAATCTATGAGAGTACACATAAGGAGTACATGAGAAGTCAAGGTCATACCGTGTGTATGTAATATGTATTATCAAATATGGAGTTTGTATAATCTACTCTGAAGATTGTGATTTTGTGGACAAAATTAAATTTTAATGTAAGTTTTGTAACAAGATAAAGAAAAGCTAGGTGGGCATGGGGTAAGGGTGAGACAAGTTTGGGGTGGAGTTACCCCTACGAATGAATATATGGATAAACGCATATTCTCGATAAAACAGACTGATATCGATTTGATTGCAGAGGTTATAATAATTGAGTTTGTATCATTGGTTTTTACAGCTACAACTTTCCCAAAGGCTGGCCAAACCGTGGTGGTCCACTACACTGGAACCTTGACCAGTGGTAAGAAGTTTGATTCCTCACGGGACCGCGGAAGTCCATTCAAGTTCAAGCTCGGAAAGGGAGAAGTAATTAAGGGATGGGACGAAGGTGTTGCGCAGGTACATGTGGTGGTCTACTTTAATGTTTCTGAGATTTTTTATTCGTGCAGTTCCAGAAAGGTTTTTTTCCTCTGGTTTGCAGATGAGTGTAGGTCAGAGGGCCAAGTTGACGTGCACCCCTGACTACGCCTACGGTGCGAAAGGATATCCAGGAGTCATTCCACCAAACTCCACTCTAATCTTTGATGTGGAGCTCCTCCGTGTTGAATAAACGAAGTCCATGGTTAGAGTCAAAGACTTCTCAACTACAGTACACATGAATGAAATAATAGCTATAATTCTTTCGTCTTTCCTCTATTATAATTATTAAAAAAGTGGTTCCTTTTGGTCTATAAATGTTACGTTGTAATTGACTGTAAAATTGCCTGCAATAGTTAAACTTTCAAGGTCGAATTTACTTACTTAATATTTGTAATGTATTACATATACATTGTCTTGTCCGTCTTGAGAGCCCAGGATTGCAATTGTCAAATCATTCAAATGCTGCTTGATTCAGTTAACTAATCATAATATGCGAAACAAAATATTGGTTTTGATGTATCAATGAAAGTCTAGATTTTTAGTGGAATGTTCAGTGGTTCAATTATCCAAACATTCAAAACAAAGAATGTAAATGGAATTTTGTCAAAATAAAATTTAAACTGGACCTCGTCGTTGTTTGAATCATTTCTTTTGATAAGTTAGCAGATGCTGTCTAAGATGTTTCGACAGAAATATAAATAAATGCTGGTAGCCAGTAGGGTAAAATCAAACAATATCCCGCATCCTCCATCACTTATCCTCCTTAATTATCGCTTATCATCTTTATTTATCGCTTATCTTCCTTAATTAACACATATCCTCCTTAATTATCACCTGTTCTCCTTAACTGTCATTTATCTTCCTTAATTGTCAATTATCTTCCTTAATTGTCACTTATCTTCCTTAATTGTCACTTATCTTCCTTAATTATTACTTGTCTTCCTTAATTGTCACTTGACCTCCTTAATTATCACCTACCTTTCTTAACTGTTACTTATCTTCCTTAATTATCACTTATCCTCCTTAATTGAGTCTTATCCTCCTTAATTATAACTCGTCCTCCTTCACTATCACCTATTCTACAACTCCAAGGCATTTGTAATTAGCGCCGGTCTCAATGGGGCACTTAAATACATTTGTTACAATGTATATATACTCTATGATGAAACTTAATTATGATCACTTAATTATGATTAAGTCAACGGATTTAGCTGAAAATCAATAGGGTTCGTCCCCTTGACCTAAACAATCAGTATGCCAACTTTGAAGTTGATTGGATTAGTTTTGTTTGAGTTATCGCACGGACACCCATCCATCCACCCATCCATCCACCCATCCATCCACCCATCCACATGACGAAAATATGCCCATTCTCATATAAAATACAAACATTCTGTTTGATTTTAAATAACATTAACGATTTATTTTCGGAAATGCATCAGTAACAACAAGTACATAATATGGTTTTATCGAAAATCGCTTATAATACGTATAACCTACTTATCACCATTTAGGTTCAATCTGGCCATGAAAATGCATTGCACAAAAAATAACTGGAATTAAGTAATGCATTGTGTTGTTAATTCCCTGAAAAATCAAAGACAAACCTTTACCGGAAATTTAACATAAAATAGATATATGGATGCACATAATGCGTAATTTCATAAAGCAACACTAAACCATAATTTGACCTTTTAAAGCTGGCGTTATAATAATGTAGTTTGTACCATAAAATCCAGCCTTTCGAAAAGAATTATTACAATAGCGAACATAAAGCAGTAGAGCACCTTCAAAAATTAATACCTTTATGTAAGTGATTCTCAAAACTTGTTTCTCTCCAATCATTTGTCAAAGTCGTTGATTGTGGAATGTAAATTAAAATTACAACCGATTTCGGTTCTCAATTTAGAAAATAGTCAACGTACAAAATCACAGCTACCATAATACTTAGAATGTATAATATTAATTGCATTGCACAAGACATGGAATATGCATTATTAGTTTGCATTGTTTAGAATGATTCAGACGCTAAAAAACTTACAACAACATACACCAACGAATTTCACACTATACCATACCATGCTAATTGTTAATCCCCCCGACACCCCCAATGTTAAAACCAAAACGTTAAACTGATAATTTAACGTTTAATAAATAAAAGTTACAAAAGCTCACATTGCATGAAAAATAGTGATCTTAGTTGAGCTGGCTGTCAGAGGCACACAAAATTAAATAATTGATATTAGCAATGTTGACGAAATACTAGCTTATATAAAGTAGTCTGGCCGAGTTTGTAGTGAATAATGTACTCTTTTATTGTAATTAGGAGTGCAGATGGCTGATTCAAATTCAAGTCAAGTCAGCAACTGTCATGGTATGGTATAGTAGATACCGGAAACATGAAATGCCCTTTCCATTAAAAAAATATAAAACCTGATGGCATTCCATCGTGCATTGATAAAAACTTGCGTGAGTATATGAGCAGTAAAATCCTTAAATAATACAGTTAAACTGCGACGATAGCTTCATCAAAGCTAATAATTTCAAGGAGCCTTTTTAAAGCTTTCACTTTGGTCTATGTTAAGATTAGATTTCCTCTTTGGAAACACCCATCGAACTAGATGCCTATAAATTGTAGATCAGTTTAAAAATGCGTAGTGTCAAACTTGCAGTTTTGTTTTCATAACACGTATTTTGAGTAACTTAAATAGTCTTCGTCATGCAGACTTGCTAACTTCCTTCTTGTAGAATCTTTCAATTAGAGCATGGAATACACTTCCAGGGACTCGCTGGTGTTCCTTAATTAGATTTTCGATCGCGTGAGCAGCCTGTATTTTATGAACATAATAGCTTCAGTTAATGTTAATACTTTAAAATATTTGTTTGGAAATTTTTTGTTAATATATAAGACAACTAACCTGTTGAGCAAGCATTTCTGGAGTGTTATTGGGATCGTACGGTATAGGTTTCCCAATGTAAGTTTTCATTTTTACTGGAAAAAATCCATAAATTGGTACAAGTGGTAGGTGAGTTTTTGCATAAAGCCATCGCCAGAACCTCATGCCCCAGCTGAAGGAACGGAATGCTTCACGAATGTTTTGAGTGAACATTGGTATAATCGGCTGAAAGTACATGCGAAATTAATTCAATTATGAGTTATAGCCATCATGATTAAACACAGGGTAGGGCTGTTAAATAAGCAAGCTTACCACTTTAGCTTCAAGTGCCACTTTTGCAAATCCAACTCTGTTTTTCCACAGAAGCTGGTAGCTGCTGTTTCCAAACTGAGCCTCAAACACTCCACCGGGAGCAATGGCTAGGACATTTCCATCTTTTAAAATGCTGGCACAACTTTGCACAGTGCCAGGAAGAACCTTAAACGCTTCCATTAGTAAAGACCATCCTGGAACTTGGAAAAGAAATCTGTCTCCAACACATCGTATCAGTCGTCCTTTGAACAATATACACTTTGAAAGCACGTAATAAAAATCAATTGGTATTGCTCCATGATAAAAGACAATTAACGCTGGGCCATCTTCAGGGATGTTGTCCAATCCTACAACTTCGAAACCTGCGTTTATGGAAAAAAAATTAATCGGGTAAAAAATTCTGTAAAAGCTAATGTCATCATTTAAAGGGGGTTTGCAATTTATAAAATTACCATGCCATAACCACCCCTGAGCATCCCATAAGGCTGCTAAACTCTTCCTTCCACCCTCCCAGAAATCCCTCTCGTATGCATCTAGCAATCGGTGTCTGTTTAAAGAAAATCATTGGTTATTATATAAATGCTTCAGATGTTATATGAAGTTGGAGACATATATTCATTTTTTTAAAGCTACTTCAACATTACCTGTGCCACTTGTAAATATATAGAAACAAAGCACTGAGGTACAAAAGAATGAGAATCACTGACGGTAGTATGAACATTGCCAACACTGGAGTAAACAGCCATCCTAACCATCTTGCATAGTCTATGTCCACGTCGACGTATTCTGGGTGAAATAGAGACAATTCATTACATAACCAAACCACTAACTTCATTCATGAAAACTACGTTAACTTTAAAGTATGTCTTCTTACTCAGCATCCATACGTAGTTGGTAACATTGTTGGAGGCCTGGAATGACTCAACAACACTTCCTCCATCTTCACCACCGTAGACGTTATCCACAACACCCACTGCCGCTGAGTACATGGGGTTATAGAGATGGAAGGAGCGTTGCTCCACTTGGCTTCACCAACCCGATAGTTTCCACGAGAAGACACGATCCCGACTTATCTAAAATCCACACGAAAATCATAATTGAGCATTAAAACTGTTACCACTATTGTTTTCGAGCATTGCTGAGACGACACGCAACTTCTACGGAACCTCATTCTATCTTACATCACCCTATTTTATCGAAGAACACGTTACGACAGTTACGTGCCATTTCATCTAACCCTAACCTACCATTATTAAATCAATGTGCATGCAATTAATTAACGTGAAGCTGCCATCTCGCACACTAAGGAAATAAGTCGTTTGCTTGCACGTTGGTTATATCCATGAACATTTACAGCTTCATTGCTTCTCCAGACTTCTAAGCTTTAGACAATTTATGATGTCTGATATTCCCATCATATAAACCACAGCATTCTTGCACGTAACGCATGCCATGTGTGAATAAATCTTTGAAACAAGTCATTATATCGTAAGCAATCGTTGTAATTGAAACAAAGGCTTGTAAACCGTTACATGAAAATCTCGAGAACTGAATTGAGGCAAAACTAGAATGCTGATTTAATTTCAAGTATAATATATAATTTGATTGGTGAAAGTAAGAAATAGGAAAAACGGCATGTTAAATTAAAATGTTTCCATTACTTGTAATTTCTTTTGCTACTGTATGTACTTTGTACTCAGATTTCAACTAACTAATCATGTTGAAAGATTCCATACTTCTAACTCTAACAACGAAGTATTTCACTATACTGTTAACTTTAATTAAAACTCTGGTATGCATTGCAATATTATGTGTGCTATGATATTTGTTACACTTACGTTCAATTACACGTAGGTTAGGCATACGAAGACAGAATCACACAGGCGAACTGACAGAAGCTGGCAGAAGCTCGTGAAATGACGTGACTTTCAGGTGAGCCATTAAAAATTCAACTCAGCATCTCTCGTATGGAGATTGCAACGCAGTACACTCGGCTTTGGCTGTTCCTATACAAGCTTTTTTGCACTGTCTAATTAGATAAATTTTTGAGCCACACTCAGACTCAGACAATGAAGCGTTTTGCCTAAGGAACTGGAGAAAAATACAATAGATGAATGGACCAAATCTCAGTAATTTTGGGGTAAACGTTGTTGAAAAAATGGTTTTTGGGTATGATTATGATTACATGAATTGAAGCTGTTATATTTTTTTGCTTACGTTTAGGTTATAGTAGCGTATGTTGTATGCATGAGGGTCATACATGCCCAAGTCCGAAATGTTACTGTAATGCAGAAGATCAAGTTTTTGGGATTTTCACTTTTCACATTGCAGAATGCTGTCCGATTATATTTGCCATTCTTTTATATATAATCAGAACAAAAAAGCAATTTCGGCAATGAGAGTCCGATCATGTTGCAAAACATCCTGCCCCCTACCTATACATTTCTCGTATGAATTACAAGCAACAACACAGCCACACAATTAAGATGATCTTGGTTCATATTCATAACTACAACAAAAGTTTTAGGTCTTCTTAGGTAAGTACAGCTGCACGCATAGGAACAGCCGAGAGAGTACAGATGATTATTCACTTGAAACTAAGCTACTTGAAAATTTGGCAGAAAGGGTTAGAAATAAGACCTGAGATAGAAGGATGGAAAGGATAGAGCTGAGTGGAGTGTGAAACGAAATCTGTATTATAAAATGTACAGTCAGTCTTGTGTAAAACCTAGCGAAGCTCCCAAAAAATCCCCAAAAAATGTGGTATACGAACCGAACACGAGACAGAATGGAATATTTTGATACAAATGCAAACAACACAATGTAAAAGCATAGTAGTAGTTCTGCAGGTGCAGTGACAGCTAGAGCGAAGAATATTATATAATGAATCCCTTTGGTTCATATATTAACTAAAGCTAGTACCCTGATATTTCCTTCCCGAAAAGTCTTCAGATTCTCGCAACGTAAGTCACACTCGACTTGGCAAGATATTACATGCATAATGATTTTACTTCATAGCTAATGCAAGTAACGCTACATTTTGTATGCAATAATTTTGTGTAAGTCTCAAAGCTAACTAGGACATAGCTTCGTAGAACTGAAATGGTTTAAAATAATAAATCTCCTGTATGCAAAGAAAGCGGTCGAGGAAAACTGTTGTTAAATTCAATATGAATAAGTATTTGAGTAGATAATGTAACAAAAATGAGACTATGAATTCAAGTTGAGTATGTTTTCATGCATTCAAACCGAAAATCAACTAAGCCTTAATATACAATCAATTCCAATGTTCTGTGCCTTCAGCCTTTATTAACACTGTGAGAGCTTATATAAATGCATATCAAATGCTGTCACATTTGATTGTAGAAAAAGAAAATTTCAATTACAAGTTACAATTACAGATACAAGCTAAAGCTTCGTGAAAAATATATCGTTTCGGCTATCATGCAGTTGCCTTATCATATGGAATATGACCACTATCCCCCAATCCTCTTAAAATGACTTCTCCAGTAGGTAATATTGTAAAACGAGCAATGCTGCAATGGTCAATGGAAATTCTTAGCCATCCTTCTGGAGGAAACTGTAAAGCTCTTGAGTAATCATAAAAAACAGTATAATTGTTAAAAATTTTACTTTGATTGTAAGTCAAAATTTGATAATCAAATTAAATCAAGGTAATACCTGCAAGCGAAATATCTAATAACATTTCCGTGACATACTATGATTTCCCAAGAATCCTTTTCTTGTGAGGGGTCGGCTCGGTGGAAATATTTTCTAAATGCGGATTCAATGCGGGAACCGTCAACCAAAACGTCCTATTGTGAAATACGAACTAATTAGTACATGCATAACTCTAAATGGGTGTATATCGACAGTAGGAGGAAAGGTTCCAAGTATACTAAATGCTGGTTATACCCTAGGTTCTGGACACCAAAGGTCCGGTCTTCGATAGGGTGGTTCAGGTATTGTCGGTACGCCCTCGTTTAATAAAGGATCATTAACCTCCAATTTAAGGCAATCTTGAGTCTTCATGTTTTCTAGCATAGTGCAGGCTGTTTGAATTGCCCTAATCATTTTGGAACTTGTGATAGAATCAAACTTTATTCCCATGCTATTTAATTTTTGTCCAGTCAATGCAGCTTGCTCCTGCCCAAGCGCTGTTAATGTATGATTTTTATCGTCATCTGTGTCGTCCGTATTATACTGGCCGTGTCGGACAAGTATAATGTTTCTCCTAGCTTTTGGGACACTTTTCCCTGAAGTTTCCGAACAGGGTTCATCGGGTTTGTTACTTTCTGGCCAAATTCCGGGTGAACCAGGTTCCAAACTAATAATTTAATTCCGGAAATTTATAGCTTGTAAATTCAGAAATCACAACATGCAAAGTCCAACATTGTTTGGAAAAATGAGTTTTACCGATCCCAGTTCCAATTCCATTTCTTAAAATTTGGGAGATCTGCTTCTGGGAAACTGTAGCGTTTATTCTTTTGCCCCAAGTCGTCACAATTTGACTTGGCATTGACTACAGCAACCGTGCCAGCTATTGACGCAACAACTCCAGCGCTTATGGCACTAAGCTTTACAATATTCCGGAACATACTGCTTGGATTCTTTTCAAATCAGTGAGCCGTTATTGTCTGTGGTCATGTAGAGGAACTGGTGAGATTACGACAATCAAAGAATCAAACCAAAGAAAAGTAAAAATCAATTCAAATGCAGTTGAAGTTCTATGACAATTTAAATGCTGAATCAAATGTGAATTCTCACAACCTGACCTGAGGGGTGAAGGTGAAGAGAAGGATTAACATGCATGTTAATTATTAAAGTATTCGCGTTTCCTCCGTTAGGCAAAAACTTATGCATATACTTGTGCATGCAACATAATTCATGCAATGCACATGCTCCAATGTACCTACACAAGAAATTATTTGCAGTTGCAGTATTTCGTATTTCCTATTGTATCATTTCCGTCAGAACGAATTCATATGAATATGACTTATTGAAAGTTTACGGTTAATTTGATGTTTTAAATAAAATACCCTGTAAAGCTTATAATACAGGCTCTTTTTCGCTGTTTTAAAGTAAAGTGGAAACTGTGAGATAACATTGTGGTTTTGTGGTGATCAAAACACGTCCCAATGGGAAAATTCTGTGAAACGTTAACCTGGGGGTCAACTCGGACTTCAATCTTACGATTAAATACAAAGGTCTCTAAATGTTAAATGTATACACTGATTCATGCATACATAATTTCTTCCCTGAATTTGCAGTAAAACAAAAGTAGCAGAGCTAGAAATATAGATTATGTATATCAAGAATTACCTACCTGTAGGATCGGTGAACAAAAGGTGATACCACTTTTAAAGCAAATGAGACCGTAGAAGAGATCACAGGTTACAGGAACGTTGGCCATACGATAATGGAAGGCACAATTTATCTTAAATGTACCAATCACTACGTCGTGTTCTTAAACAAAGAACCAATTTTAAACGGAAATACAATATATTCAGAAAGCAGAAAAGTTACTCAATTCACAACAAAAACTTTGGAACCCGAATACATAAAACATTTAAGGAGAGTTGAACGTAGTACAAACAAAACAAAATGCCGGTTCCATTCAGCAGCAAACTTAATTTAGCTCTAAGCTAATCTTATCATCAATGAAAAGATAAGATAACAACATTCGTTCAAAAACCCTAACTAACTAATGGACAGGACACAAACACACACAAAGTTACGACCAAACAAAGCTGTACTCATATGCAAATTTCAAGTAAGTACACTCCAATATTCCATGCACCACACACCACGACCACCGCCACCGGCTGATCAAAAGGACGACAGTACTCAGCTGTTGGTCTTGTTGTTAGGCATGTGTGGTTCCAAACGCAGTAACCTTGTGGAAGTGAAAAGCACATTTTGGAGATAGACAAAAGAGTGGAGCATCTTGCAATGTTACAATTTGTCGTGATCAAAAAAATCACACATGTATATGTATCAAAATGCACTCGCTTGAGGACAATAGTCTGTATCAACAAGCAGGTCGCTCTTAACAAATGCTAGAACAAAGATGATTGACAGTGACAAACTCATTCTCAACTCGACTTTACGTGGGCGTTAATTAAAGCTGTTCCGCCTTGTCAAACATTAAATTTGCATATATATATTGTATGTGAGACGAAGGAAGTTGAGCACTGTTTCGTCGGACACTGCAGAGCGCTGCGATTGACATTAAAATTTGAAACTTTGCCGACGTAACAAATCGAAAAAAAAATAAGTATTCCAGGTAAGATAATTTATGAGATTGATCGAAGAAATATGATTTTAGTGATCTCTAAATTTCCGTACTAATTCTGTAATACTTTCACCTAATACTTTTCATGCCATGTTTTCTATAAAGCAGCGAATGGATGGATTAAGGTGTGCTAATTAGTTGAAGTTAATTTCCCCCTTTTTAGTCAACACCGCAAACGTTATAAGAATGAGCAAGAGCAAACTAAAAGAATCTTGTGTGGTTTTTTTTATAGTTTACGGATGGTATTGAGAAAGGGTTTACTGTATCAACTAATGTCTTGGGCGAAAATGACACCTTTAGTGGACCAAGTAAGATTTTGAGTAACATTTGACTCATTACTTCGGTGAAGACATTTCAAGTTTTTTTTTCTTACAAGGTTTTGAAAGCTTATGGAAGATCGGAACAAGTGAAAATTCAGAACCTTGAACACACGGAAAAACTGCTTCGTAGTTTAGTTAGTAGTGGACCGCAATCACTTCAGGTAAACTTATAGTGACGCGTGACATGACGGTTTCACAATGCATTATGTGTGAAATGTTAATAAACGTTTGGTTTATATGTGCAGGTGATAACCGATTTTGATGCAACGCTTTCAAGGTATCATGTGAATGGAAAAAAGTGCGAATCTTCTTACGGTAAATGCATAGAATGAAAATTTCTTAGTTTTTGTTGTATGAAATTTATAATGAATAGATTGAAATCGTTGGACTCTTTCATTTCAGGTGTTATTGCTCATTCCCCTCTGGTTACAAAGAAAGTGAAAGATGAGGCAATCGAGTTGTTTGACAAGTACTATCCGATTGAAATCAATGTATCAATGACTGCCGAAGAAAAAACGCCATACATGTGAGTGAGATTTAAAATCTCTTAACTTTGTTGCATGATTTACTTATGAGTTTTGTTGAATGGTTTTAAGGATAGAATGGTATGAAAAGTCTCATGACAGTTTTCTAAGCTCGAGTCCAAGGCTGAAACTTTCGCAGATAACTGAGATGGCCAAAGACGCACATGTAATCCTCAGAGACAACAGTCACAAACTACTTAAAACTTTGCATAAAGCTAATATTCCTGCCTTAATTTTATCCGCTGGTAAAAACCATTTAAACCTTGAAAATATTGAGGAAAAAGGTTGTATTTACTCCAATAAATATAGTAATAAATTAAATTTTTTAGGCATGGGTAATCTAGTGGAGGAAATATTGAAGGTCAACTCGGTAAACTTACCGAATGTGAAAGTCATTGCTAACTTTATGAAGTTTGATGAAACTGGGACCCTGAAGGAGTTTTCTGAACCTGTTGTGTAAGTTACGTGTACATTTCCGTCCGTACTGTTAAATGTGCTTCAAAGTTTATTATAAATCCTGTGTATCTAATTTTTTTGTACAGCCATGTCTACAACAAAAATGAAGCTGTGCTTCATGATGATCATACAGCTTACTTTGAGAACCTGAAATCACGCCCCAATGTTATATTGATGGGCGACAGTCTTGGTGACGTTAACATGGCCAGTGGTGTTCAGGAAGCTAGCGCAGTGCTTAAAATTGGTTTCCTAAACACACATGTAAGCGCAATAAAGAAACATTTATTTTGGTTCAGTAGTAGGGACTGTGAATTCATTTAACCGATTTCTTATCCTTATAGTTTGAAGAACATTTACCGGCATACATGGAGTCGTACGATGTTGTACTTGTGGACGATCAGTCAATGGATTTTATCAATTCAATTTTGGACCTAGTCATTTATGATGCTAACTGAAACCTCGACAAGATTTTAAATGTCAAATTGCTATAACTTTATGCACACCTACTTAATTGTACAAATGAGTCGTGCGCTTAAGTATTTGAAGTTTATTTGAGAGCGTATTTTAATAAATGAAAATCAAAGCAAGAAAATTTTATTAAATATATTTAGTGTATGTTCATTTGCATACTCTAGCCCTGCGTTTATCTATTACATCAAAATCAAGAATACAAAGGTTCTTGTACATAAGCGAGCATTTTATAGAGTTATCCTCAACCAAGGACGCTGTGAGTGAGGTAAATACATATAATATGCATTGCAGAATGGGACATCAGTTCATCTGTACTAGTTTATGTATTGTCTGTGTGTGTCTCTCTCTGTCTGTATCGTGTTGTGAGGATGCATTTTTTTTCGTGTATTTATGCATTTTTTTGCACGTGTTTAATACTTTCATCGTAATTTAGACGTGTTTCGACTTTGCAAATTTGTACCGTCAAAGTTTTGATTGGAAAGTTTACATTTCATATTAAACACGCATATCATGGACTCAGTAAAAGCACCTCCGTCAAACGATTCCGAAGCAGAACTTAGGAAACGTACGGATTCACCGGAAATAGATTTGAATTCTGTGTTGCATCTGGTACTTAATTGAATGCTGTCCATTACAAAACACGATAATACTAAATGCCTGTTTTAATACCCCTTTTTAAATATACATAATCACAGATAATTTCTAGATCGGGAGTGCAGCAAAAGATACATATTAAGGATGTAATTAAAACCGAGAAGCTAATTGAAGACATTATTGAAGACGGGCCGGATGCACTTCAAGTATAATATCCTTATTGGCCTATTTCTTTAAGATATACTATATTGCCAATTAATCGGCTTTTATATTTCTGCAACCACCTACGGCAATTTAGGTGATAGCAGATTTTGATGCGACATTGTCGTGCTATCATTCTGCAGGAAAGAAATGCGAAACTTCCTACGGTAAGAATAGCATCATTAACATCAATCTTTTACCAGAGTACCTTAATACAAATACTTGTAGTTTCACACCTCGTTCATTTTTATGATCAAACACCTGTCATTAAGCTGATGATTGTAATGCTCACAGGTGTCCTTCAGAATTCTCGCTTAACACCTGAAGATGTGAAAGTCCGTGGTGCAGAACTATTCAAGCAGTATCACCCAATAGAAATTGACAGCTCAATTAGTGCTGAGGAGAAAGCTCTCAAAATGTAAAAATGCATACTATTTTTATTTCTTATAAGCTACAATTATACAACTATACATGGTTCCCTCACATAAAACATGACTCTTTAACGCAATCGTAATCCTAGGGTGGAATGGTACGAGAGGAAGCATGACAATTATGTAACATCCAGTAGAAAATTGAAATCTACCGATATTACTGAGATGGTCAAGGAAGCCCACTTGGATCTCAGGTACTTAATTAAATCTTTAAGTTTAATCTTATATTAGTATAATTTGTCTCAAGACTCACTCCGTTTTATTCTTGAAATCATTTTTCAATCTTCAGGGATGGATCTGATAAAGTTTTGGGTAAGCTGCATTCAGCTAACATTCCAACGTTAGTGTTTTCAGCAGGAAGTGGAAACGTTGTAGAAGGTGTTTTGAAGTTGCGTAACGTGTTTCACTCTAACACAAAGGTGATCTCCAATTTTATGGAATTTGATGAGAATACGAAGGAGCTTGTGAGATTTCGAAAGCCAGTTGTGTAAGCAATATCTATACTATAATGACTGAAAACGGTATGGATTAGATTAAGCATATTATTATTGTTCGATTGGGATATTATCTCGGTAGGCATCCAGGGAACAAGAATGAAGCAGCACTTCATGGTGATAATGGTCAGTATTTTGACAAGTTGAAATGTCGCAACAACGTGATACTCTTGGGGGATACCATCGGCGACACCACCATGGCAAAAGGGGTTTCCAATCCGAATGCAATTCTCAAAATTGGATACTTGAATTTCAATGTAATTTGACAAAACCTTATCTTAAACACTTCAATTTAAAAAATTAAGACATATGTTTAATTGGCTGAATTTTTTCTCAGTTTGACCAGCAACTAGAAAGCTTTAAGGATGCATTTGACATCGTTTTGGTGGATGATCAGACAGTCCATTTTGTGGATGCTTTACTAGACATAGTCCTGAAGTCTTAATGTTAAATTTTTAAGTTTAACACGAGGAGATTGATTTATAACTTGTTGTTAAATTTTAATACGAATTTAATAAAGATGTTTTAAATACTATATAAAAATACAAAATGTAAATATAAAAGCTGTGGCATGACTTATACACGAAATTATCAAAAATTAGGACAATGTGTAACAAGGGAAATAAGAATAGCTTCCACTTTCACTACAAACTACATATTATAGAAGAGATCTGTCTTTTAAAAAACACTTGTCATACTTACTAATTATGTCTTCCGTAAGTAATAATTTAATCACAGCTAACAAAAACTTAACGTGCACCGGTATTATGCATCCATCTCACAAAATTAAATAGATTTCTAAGGGGTGATCCATGTTTAAATGCAGAGCTTCGTGCATGAACTCTATTCGTTTTGATAAAATTAGAACGCTGACTATTTGGATTACTATTTCCAGTATATTGACATTCACTCATGTCTCCTAAAGTATCGGTTAATACTTGGGTGATTTTAGTGAGAAACTTTAAACTTCTTGGATTGCTGTAAAGTGACACCTCGGGACCGTCACACACAGAATGATAACAACGTTTCATGTTACCACGATAAGGACCTGTGTCCGTCATCAAAACAGCGTTTAGTGTTGTTGGCACAGAGCTGTCGTTCATATACCAAAATCGGGAATGGTCACTTCTTAGAAAGTTTAAGTGATCAGCTAAAACTTCCATGGGAGGAAGTTCTGCAGTGAGTCTCAAAGGAAATGGAGTGAGTCTAAAACGAGGCTCCACTGTGGATTTATCCCAATGATATTGAAATCTTGCTGCCATCTTTTTATCTACATCCCGTCTGTATATCATTGACAGGAAGTCGCCTCGATGCTGATTATCTGCTATTTGATCATATACTTCCGGTAGTGCTAAGCTCCACTCTGTTGGGAAGATCTGGGATCCGTCGGTATCATTAAAATTCATAATGGTATCCATTATAAAAGCTCCCTACATGCAAAAAACAGTATAAAAACGTGTTAAATAATCGTTAAACATGTATTTAGGCTTTGCAAGCATTTTAGCCCCAATCAATTGTTAACATACTTGAAATCTTGAAACACCGAGCTCATTAGGAAAATTGGATTTCAGAATTTCCATCAAGTAGTCCTTAATAAACACCAGAGAACCTTGTGATCCGACTTCTTCCAAGTCAAATGCCACAAAAATTATGCTGTATTTCGGTCTGTAAATTATTATTTTTTAAAAACAAAACATTAAATATATTTGAAGAATCAGATCCTATTGGTCAATTTCATCAGATTTCTTAACCTGCAGTTGGAATGTGCAATTGCTCTTGCTGCTTCCAACATGGCAGCTACCCCAGAACCATTGTCATCAGTTCCAGGTGTAAAATTGACAGTGTCCCAATGTGCCCCAACAACAGTTATCAAGTCATTGGGAGTTCCCCATTCACTTCCTTTGATGATTCCGATAATATTCGTACCCATTGGAACAGACTGTCCTTCATACTGCCAATAAAACAAAAATGGTTTTATTATCTACGATCAAAGTTCTTGAAATCTTGGTGACCGTAATCAATGATATGACTCGATAAAATTTAAACTTCTCGCATATTAGCTAAACTGACCCGTACTACCAGGTAACATTTTTAAGACGTCAAAATTCATTATTTAGTAGACTTTAACCAGTGAGTTGGGATCGTCTACCACATAATATAGCATCAAACCTGAGGACCTTGACTTATCATACTAAAAAAAGTGAAACTGCTCAAGGAATGCATATAAATGCAAAATCTGTCATGCATGTGAACAAGAACACAAAACGTGAGAAATTTTCTGAATTCATATTGTTGTCACAAAACTTTGCTAATTCATATGATTAGCATATGCCATTTTTATAATGTGTTGCTAACTTATTATCTGCTGTGTTATCTGATGATATCAAATATAAATGATTCTTTTGCATGTACGCGTGGCACATGGTTAAAATGTGAGAAAATAAATAACATCATATTGTTATTTACTCCCATCCCATGGATGGGTGAAAATCTAGGTTAATGTGATGGTCACTTTTTCTTTGATACTTTTTCTTCCTCAAAGATATAAAACTATAAGTACAGATTTCGTTTTGGTCATGTCCTGCACATTCTCACCAATATCATTTTCATTATAAATGTTTGTTTCTGCTTCTTGTAACATCAGTTTTGCTTATCCCAAAAAGGTTGGCGATTTTTGTGGTCTACCCTGTCTAACTTTATGGTTTGTTAACACTTGATAAAATGCAAGTGTTGATGTTTACTTTTGATCATATCATTTATATAAATCTCTCTTAAAAAAGTTCATGAATAGGAATATCACATGTTGAGTTATATGCATTGTTGCTCACCATGCTGAGGAACTGCAACGGTTGAAAGTGTTGCGCTGTTGTGTGAAGGCCACTAGTGACTTGAAGACTGTCCACGATATATTTTCGAGCAATTTCCTTTGCTGATTCGTTTGTGGCATGGTTTCTCGGATACATGAAAATATTTTGAAGCATCCACTCCAAATTCTCTCCCTTGATTACGGGTTTCCCATCCACGTCGCTTCTGGACACGTCATGATATCTCGTGTTTATTCTGGAGTTATCAGCTCCTTCAAAGAGCTTAGTTGAGGCTGGAGCTGATGCCGCAGAATGAAGACGCCCTCGGAAAGTATTGTAGCGACCGCTGCTATCACTTCCTCCCCTAACACCGGAAGAAGATTCGTGGGAATAACTATAATATGGGTTAGAGGAACTGGGATTGCTGCTGCTATCACTAGTAAGTTCCTCTAGCTTTGATAATCTGCCACGATAGTTTCCCGTAGAAAAGAATTCATTACTCCATGTTACCAACTGTTCCCTCAGAATGTCTGGATTTGAGTCGAAAACTTCGGTCTCCTCAGGCTCTGTGAGAATACCCAATACCGCTCCAGCAACAACGGCGCTCCAAAGGGCTATAATTAATATCATCAATTATAGTAATACCTGACAAGCATTGGTTATTTAATACAAATACAATTTATTATGTCTAACCGCAAGTAAAAAGTGATTTATGCATAATACGAATGCAAGAATATATGTGGCATGAACAATGTGTGTGCTTGTTACGGAATGTGCACCACCAAGTCAAAGAAGAAGCCGTTGCATTCACTGCGCTTTAATATATGCGTGCAAACACGTGTAAAGAATCTGCAAACTAGTGCTAACGCAAAGGCCTGAAACGTGCACAAAAATTTCGAAAATGTATTCTTACACGTATGTCAAACCTTCACTCTTCTTCAAACACAAAAAAAACGTATGAATGATTGACATGGATGAACTAACCCGATGTCATAATTTCACTCGTTAGCACCGCATTGTCCTTTGAAGTTATGAAGAAATTCAGATTTTCTACCACCTGCCTTAATAATGAGTAATCAATAGTGACAAACAACTAGTGAGAGGCTTGTCCAATTGTCAGTCTTAATACAATTTATGAGCAATTATGCTCTTTTGCAAGGATTAATTTTAGAGGAAGGTGAGTAAAGCTATCTGAAGGAGTACCGAAAGTGAACTGGCAAAAAACTGAGCAAGAGCAAACATATTGTTTTTTTTCCTTTTCAAGCATGATTCTTGACATTCCATGTTAAGTTAAGACAGTTGTCAGGTTTTGTGAAAGAATATTAACTTGAAAAAGAGAAATCGAAAGGAATGGGATGGTGGTGAGAGAATGACGATGATGCGTGTAAACAGTCGAGAATCAAGATACCGATGTTGCCGCAAAACGCTTGTAATACAATGGAAAAAAAGATTATGATAGTGCACCTGAATGAATTTCAGCGGATATAAAAAACATGCCATTCAATAAATAACTCACCACAGCAGTGTTGTAAATACACATATGAGTACTTAGAGCACAAAGATAATAAAAAGTCATCACCATCATGAGAAAGGGAGAAAAGGAAAGATGCTTGTCATGCTTACTTAGAAAACGTGAGTATTATACTCGAGCATGGTCAATACCTCAGGAAAAGTGGAAAGGGTAAAGGTGGATTTTAAAAACTGTTTTTTCAAAAATCATTTTCATACGCACTAATACAAATATCCCCTGTGACCATACTTATAAGCTTCTTGCCTACAGGCAAAGCTGTTTGTACCTCTGTGGTTGGTCTTGATCTATCTTCTTTCTCGTCTTGAGATTGTGCAAAAAGTCCATTTAATTTTTCTGCAAACAATCACTGCTGTTTTTTATTTCGTTTGCAAAGTCATTATCTGTCAGTTTAAAATGACTGGCTCTGTGTTGTAGAAACTTAACCACAACACAATATAAATTTCCTCGAGGGAAAAGATCATAAACATCTGCACCTCCTCCTCTAAAAGTCTGTCAAAGTATTAAGTCTAACTTTTTGGCTTCCTAGGTGGTTGGCAGATATAGCGGTTCTAAAAAATAGATTATTTGGCTGCCGTCATGATCCTAATACGCTCCTAACACAACCTTTTCATGCATGTCTCATATTGCAACACAAACACAGAAAGGACTGCATGAATGAAAATCTACCGTACATAAAATATTGAATCAAAGATATATAAAGGAACTGCTTAAATCCAGTTTTAAACAATGAATCTGAGCAAGTGTGTTTGTGTGGTATACACCAGATAAGATGAAGACGACATATGCTTGCATGCATTTATATGAAATCTCTGCATTAAAGACTCTCTCCTTTCTGGTTTATTTCGTGGTCATAATAATTGATGAATGAATATCATTATCATGCGTGCCGTGGCATAGTCATGTTTTTAAAATTAAATGTTTGTAATTACCAAAGAAATCCTTCTGATGATGGGGTTCAGTAAGTGGATGATATGAATGATATTTTGTGATACACATCATGTGCAGCTAAATGAATGAGCATCGCTTAAGGTAAATGATGGTTTCCTTCTGACAAAGTGAATGACTAACTCGATTCGAGAGACCTACCTTGGCAAAAGCAGATGGCAGTTTCAGTTAAGAAACTGCACACATGCATTACCTGAGCAAACAGTTTAAAAAACCTGGGATTAAAGATAGAATCCTTAAATTTGGCGAGAGGAGAAATCGCTTGAACTCGAGTGAAGACGAGGAGAAAACGGATGGTGGTTCATTACATGCCGTTGCTTTTAAATAAGTCAATCATTATAACATGCTGAATTAATGCTTTTGTCTTACAATGACTGCTCATGTGAACAAAGTGCAACTTAGAATATAAAGTACTTCCTATCAAATAATATTCTCTTCACAAATGGCATCTCGTTTTTATGCAAACCCGAACCCGGTCACGATAGACGATAGACGAAAGAAAAATTATAGGATTATAAAGGACTTATTTGCTTTGGTCGCGTTCTTTTGTTGTAGATTTAATGAGGATTTTCCTATTTTAATGATGTTTCAATAACTTAAGCTCCCTTCGTTTACCAAATGACCACTTAGGAAACGTTTTGCTCAAGGTTGTATTGAATATGATAATAGTAGTTTATAATGCATAATTGCAATATCCGAAATTAACCCTTAATTATTTAACCTAATTATTTATAAAATCGAAACTTACCAACAATAACTTGATGACTCATTATTAAAGATTTTTAATTTAAAACTGTCACTACAACGTGAAATTGTTATCTCACTCGGTCACCAAAACATGGGGAAACGTTCACTAGCTCACACATCGTGTTGAGTTTTGTAGTGTGAATTACTTTTCATGATTAATCTTTATACATATTCCACGGTGCAATAAGATGTGTCAGCCAAAAAGTCTTGAAGAGATAAGATTATAAAATCCAGTATCTGCTGTGACAAGACTGGAACAATACTTTTTGGCAATCTAAACCTATTAAATGAAGATGAGCTAGTTGCCTATATCCACAAACTCCACTCGATCAGCAGCAAAGTAAGGTGTCACAGTCACAACACAACTAAAACAAAGCCAACAAATTCCCTAACAATGAGGAAGAAAGGTATGGCAAACTGATCTTTGACTACATCGTCTATGCATATGCACGTCCTTTTGGTACAAACAAGTGTTTCTAAATAATATATGTGCCCTCACTCAACGCTCATTGTCAATTATAGCTAGAGAGACTAAGCTAAAATGTAAAACGGTTATGTTGTCACTGTCAGTGGTGCATTAGCGCAGTTTCAACGGTAAGGGTATTAGATTTAGACAGGTGGAGCACCATTCTATATAATATATATACCTTTGATTACGCTCAGTCTACACATTTAACTAACTTATGTATGTGTGCCCTGTGCATGTTATATATAATCATCTTGCCAAAAATGTGCTCATGCTCATGAGCCATCAAATCCAACCAAGACTTCATTTTTGTAACATGTCCATCCCTACAAACATACTTCTCTATAAGACCAATCTAAACCCACTAGACAGATACAGATATCATTGTTGCCTGTGTGTCAGAACCAAAAACACAAGCCAGTGAGTTCCTTGTTATTTCCTAAAAAACTTATTTATTTACGCATGCATATCAGCCATCGTGATCAACACACCTAGTTGCACAGTATACTACATAATGATATTTAATTTAAAATTTGCGTTAAATAAGTAAACTATTTATAGCTAGGGCACACCCTGATTAAGTCTACATGATACAATAATTTAACATATATAGATAAGCAAAGCATGAGTTATGTGCAATGTATATTTTGTCTTGTTTTCTGCCAAAACGAACAGTTTATACGCACAGGGATTTAACCTATTTACTTACACAGTTTAATTGTTTTGCTGCTACATAAAAGGTTACGTTTAGAATGTAGGTATTGTAGGTAGTACCTCAATAAATAATCCATAATATTCAAAAAATGAGGAACAGAGATCAACAAAAGTTCAGTTAAGATGAACATTCATGTAGGTAGATGCGCAACGGACGGAGGATGTGTGCTTTTGTGGTTTTTCCTGTAATATAATTTTTTCTCAAAAAGATAATTTTCAGGGTGTGAGTCCCATTTTGGAGATGCAAATTAAGGAATTTTGCAGGAGGAGGAGGAGTAGCAGCAGTTGGGTTAAATATCTTTTCGAGGAGAATGAGAAGCTATTAAAGTCATCTTATCTTCAATATATTAGGCGTACGATGATGGTATGTATTACATTTGCATGCAAAAACGTTGGACGTTGACGTTACCTGCCTGTGATTAGCTATAAATGTTATAACCCTTCTCAGAAGAAAGCTTTCTTATTCATGATGAGCTAATACAACGCAGCAAGGGAGCATCAATTTTTTTTTGCAGAGATGAGGATTCGGTTGGATTGCAACTTTAATGAATGTCCTTTTGTCTTTTATCATTATTAGTTTGTACATTACATGCAAAACTCAAGAGCTTTTCATGCGTGTGCGTGTGTACTTAAAAGCTGGGTGTTCACATGCAAATAAAATGTTTCTTCGCCTGGAATATTGTGTACGTCATTACTTCAAAAGGTAAGATATACCAACAATGAATCTTGCATGACTCTTTGCATGCACCACTGATGAGGATATCCTCTTTGCGAAAGCTATTATTTTAACCATATTTGTCTTCACAGCAGACAATATATTTTTATCGTTTTTGTGTAGGAGTTAGGTAGGAGTATATCACAAGTACTTATGTGAAAGATGAATGAATGATGATGATAGCTGTCTAAAGTATTTACAGTAATACACCTTTAATTATAGTGCCTTATCATTAGGAAACTTCAAAGCAGATGCTGATCCCGTCAACGGAATGACAGAAAACTGAGGTGTGAAATGTATATATCCAACATTCCTTGCATCAAGATAACAAGATATATTATTATTGTAGATTTTTGGAGAGTGGTGATGTGCAAAGAGATTTATCAAGTATCAATAATGAAAAGTATACAGAAAATCGAGATATAGGTACTGAAACATAGTGTGTCAGTCAGATGCAGCAGCATTAAGAAATTATTAAAGGATTGATGCAGTTCACAGAAGACAAAACCTTGCATAAGAAAATGCAACTGCTATTGCTAATTGATAAATGCATGCGTTGCTGCACCAATAGGTATGCGTTGCTAATTACCAATTGTTTATGCTCACCATCTTATCATGCAGGCAGGTTGCTTTGTACTAATCCATCACAAATATTTTAGTGATGTTCGATAGAGTTAAACTAGAGATGAAGTGTACTTTTATTGCTATATTGTGGTTGTTGTGTGCATGGAAAATTATTATGAATTAAAATGCTGTAGCAAAAAGAGCATGCACAATCCACAATTACGGGAAGTTAAGTAGAGCTGACTGAAAGTTGGTAACTTGGTTGTGATTACATTTGCTAAGCATGCGTTTATTTTAATCCCCATTATGATCAGCATCCCTAATTGCTCGTATTTAGTGGCAAACACTCACGAAAATTTGATACAGTTTACAAAGGTTGTGATTATATTGCAAAAGTCGTGAAACCAAACTGCAACATCAAGCAATATTTATTTGGATGGGAAACCACCATAAAGACTGAAAATAGTACACAACATTGACACAATTGACTGTCAAATGCAACCCTTGTTTGTGCATTGTGATACAACGGATGATGAAGAACAAAAGATTGCTGCTACATGCTTTGCTTTTGTTGAGGATGAAACACCGGTAGGTAAGGCACAAATGTAGAAATGTGTATTCAGTGTATTGTCTATGTCCGTTCACATTGTTTTGAATTTGATTCTGATTGCGATTATGCTCGCTCGCGTACACGCTTTTGAAACTGACAGTGTGACTGTATCAAATGAGATTAATGGATAACCAAGTACTTTCTACGTGGTTATGGTTGGTAGTGACAGTAGCGTATCTCTGACCCACTCATGAATGATAACTGGATGAGATGAGAGTAAAGGATTTAGGTACACAAATAAATTCTAGAAAGGAAACGGAAGTTCAAGAGAGCTTTTGCAAAAGCAAAGTACATTACAGCAAATACAAGAGTCAGATCTAATAAATTTAAAGGCATAGTGTACTCAATTTATTTTAAATCTCAATTTCGCTTGATGAACACCAATTCCTCAATAATTATTTTACATTTACACCACACAAACTTTCTGAAACAACGAGCCCCTTCCCTGGAACGGACCATGGAACACCTTTGTACGTTGCTTGCTTCTGGTCGTTTGTTTTCAGATCGGGTGCTACAGTTTCGAAAATTTTCTTCTTGGGATTCAGAACGGAATCTGGTCTTCGTACGTAGCCTTCGACTTCAATAACGTCTCCTGGTGCACTTCCGGGAGGTGGGATAAGGATTTCAACTTTCTCAGGAGAGCTAAATTTTAACACTTGTTTTAAAACTCATGCCACGGTTGTAAAACATTCGCAGATTATATGACAAATAATAGGTAAATACCTCGCGCACATCACCATTGCCTGAGAATTTATCCCCCTCATTTTGCTGGGTTTAAGATTGCACAAAACAACCACCATGCGATTCTGCATTGCGTCAATTGGAACATGCTTAACCTGATGAAGAGAAAAATTATTATAAAGGATTCACTGAGGAATTGACGATTAGTAAGAAATTGTAGACAATAGTGCTTACCAGGCCACTGATGACAGTCCTCACATCAGGTTCACCCACATCAATTTTCTCGACATATAAACTATCAGCA
Source organism: Orchesella cincta (assembly GCA_001718145.1). NCBI lineage: Eukaryota > Metazoa > Arthropoda > Collembola > Entomobryomorpha > Orchesellidae > Orchesella > Orchesella cincta. The sequence goes on along the minus strand of LJIJ01000029.1, from coordinate 318,628 downwards.
TCAGGATGTCGTGTACACTCTTTAATTAAACCAATTCTCAAATCTAATCGACCAACATCCACCTCCTCAGATTCTTGTGCTTTACTATCCCCTGCTGCTTCCTTTGGTTTACCACCCTTCTGAGCTGCAGGGTCACCTCCGGCTTTCTTTCCTTTTTTGCCGTCCTTCTGAGGAGCCTCTGAAGGAGGCTCGGCTTTAACCTCGACATTCTTTGGGGGTGAATCAGCGTTGGCTGGTGCTGCAGGTTCTGGCTTCCCCAATTCAGTGGCAACCACAACAGCAGAGCGTTCGATTAGCTGGAAAACATTATGAAAACTTTTAAACCATCCAGTCTAAAGGAAATTGTTAGATATAACAATAATTAATCAAATCCTTATCAATATATCTTCTCACCTTAGGGTCACGCACGATTGGATTTCCTCCATTTCTAATTTGTTGAAGAATAAGCATTTCTTTCCACTTGCCAACCTCCGTTTTTAATGCTTCATTCTCTTGGAGAAGTTTCTGCACCTCGGCTCCCAATTCAGGGTTGCAGCTTTGAAGAACGGAGAGCTGAAAACAGTGACGACGATCATTAGAATTAAAGTTTACTTTAAAAACTGCTAAAACAAGCCCAAAAGACCATTACGTCACCTTTGAATAAATCTCCTGAATAAGAGCATCAGCCGCCTGGGCATTATTTTCTAATTGTGCCATCGCCTCCACAGATCCAGACATCCTGGTTTTGTGATCAGAGTAACTGAAGCTGTTGAAAAAGTCACAAATTTTGTTACACACTTTACTCAACTCGGAAACAAATCCAAATGAAATTTGCTGATGCACGTGGACAGCTGTTTTGCCATCATTGGTTGCGTTTACGTAAAAGTTCCTCCAAACTGTATGACTTGTTCTTGTTGATTGCTGCAGTTCAATGCTGCTATTAAATAGTATTTTAATCGTTCTAATATTGGAATGAACTAATCTGGATAAACTACAGCTTGGTGGTCTGACTAAAGTAGGAACCTGTCTACAAACTCCTTTCGAAAAGGAATTTAAAAGCATCTCGTTGCTTTTTACGAATTTTTAGCTTCCCCAACTAGTTTGTTCTTCTGTAATTTTAAATTAAGATTTAATTTTGAAAGTAAAAACCTACCTGATTAACAAATAGAAAGTTTTCCTCAAGAAAGAAATACAATTTACGAAAGCACATGCACCGGTAGAAATGGATTGATTGATGGATATTTCACTGTATTGTGTGCATATGCACAAGTTTCATACGATGACTCTTCTACCGTCTGTTAGGTATAGGGGTTATGTGAGGCTGTACTATATAACTTTTATAACTACATTTCTATAAGAGAAGGATTAGGTATATCATGTCCTGTACATGTACATTTTGGGTTCCGGAAACCCTAGCTTCGTCCTTGTAGTTTGTATTAGCTGTTGCTGCTGCTGCTGGAAGCCATTGTCCCCTTAGCCTTGCTTTTGCTTGCATCCTCCTCCAAAGAAGAATGAATACCTGATAGTGGATGTATGCAGAATGAGGAAATGGAAATGCCATATGCCATGAACCCTCCTGACAATACCCGGCTGGAAATGGGAATGCTAAAATATTGATTTTCTCCAGGCAAACAAATCATATGTACATACGCATTACGAGCACTATTACCAATCCATCCATCCATCCCGTTCTAACAATTTATGAAGTGTGGAAAGTAGAGCATGAAACCTCATTTTCAGTTCGAATTAATTTCGTTGCAACATGACTGTTGTAAATGAAAGTGAGAGAAAATTTTGGCTGTACAATAATTGGTAAGAATATTTTAAGAATTTAAGAACACATATTTTGTACATTGATCCCAAAGAAAATACATTTTCTGATTCCCATAATCTGTTTTCCCATTTTCAGAAGTTTCTCCACCTAAACAAAATGAATTTCGGAGCTAGCAGCATGTACAGTGACCCATCAGGTCCCTCTGAACAAGAGGTGGTAACAAGGACGTTCAAAATCCACCGTTTTGATCCTCATCCCCGTCGCATGATGTTGATAATCCGTGGCGACCTCATGATTTCCGTTACGAGTCCCATGTGCAACATGGTACTAGCAGAGGACACCCGCGAATTCAAGAAAGTGATATGCCTAGAGGGTCTTTCCAAGGAATCTGATAGAGAAACAATAATTGAAGAGATTTTGAAATCCTGCCCATTCATTGACATGGATTTAGTACCTCACCTCTCAATCACAGTGGAATACTTGAGAAATCGTAAATATGACGAGAAAGGACTTGCAATTCCAATCACTGGACAACAAAGCAACTCCTCTACCCCAGTATCTGACTTCCCCGACTATTTTGAGGATGAGTCAATGTTGCAAAGTGAGACAGTGGAAACAGAGTTCCATGAAAAGTTTGATATGGCCAGTTTGGAAAGTTATGTGGAGCTCTTGTATGAGGATGACTTTGGTGAGAAAGTTCGTGGAGCAAGGCTCCTCTCCAAACTTGCTAAAATCTCTGAAAATCTGGTTTCTATTGCATATCACGAATCTGCACTAAATGCATTGTTTCGCACGTTGCGAGAAGACTACAAAAAGTCCATGGATCTAACAACCTACATTCTATCAGTGTGCTTAAGCTATGCTCAGTTCACAGACTTTCACAAACTTCTCACCTCACACAAAGTTTGTACAATCACATTCGACATAATTGAGTTTGAGCTACTTCGCTATGAAAAGTGGGCATTGGAGGTGGCTAGAAGACAGGAAATAACTGAGATGGAGCCAGCCTCCACAAAGTTCAGAATCGAGTTCGAAAAAATGAAGCAGAAGTTTGGCGAGCTGACAAGAAAGCAGGACTCTCTTCTCAGCGTTGCTTTTGATATTTTGCTAAATATGTCTGAGAATAAGTTTCTCCACCGTGAAATCCTCGGTAGGGGTATCATCCCGATGTTGGTGAGCACTTTGGAAAGGAAAAATCTTGACCTTTTGAGTGTTGTGCTCACCTTCCTTAAAAACTTGTCATTGTTTGCTCAAGTGAAAACACAACTGAGCCAATTGAGAATTGTTGAAAATATTACAGAGCTTTTGAATGCATCCGTCCCCAAAGAAATTATCGATTTGTGTTTAGGTCTCTTGTTCAACTTGTGCTTTGACACGAGAATGCGTCACAAGCTTGTTAAATTAGAAATGTTGCCGAAGGTTGCGTCTTTCGTTCATGATGCTGCACTAGAGCATAATACACGTAAAATTCTATATTTAATGTCCATGGACAGACGAATACGACCAAAGCTAGCGTCCCTAAAAATAGTCCCTGTTATACTCCGTCTTCTGGCTGAGCACAAGGAGAAGCTTGCATCAAATTTGGAAGTGCCTGGAATCGCAATCAATCTTTCAAAAAGTAAAAGAGCCGCTGGGATCATGTGTGAAAATGATGGGCTGGTTCATCTCCTCCAACAAGCCTTTGAAAACGAGGATCATCTCGTAATGAAAATCGTTAGAAACATATCAGAGCATCCAAACACAAAGCCGTTGTTCCGGGATTTCACCTGCGACCTGGCTAGGGCGGTTGGAGAAGCAAACTCCAATGATTTCATAATGGAGTGCACAGGAACCTTGAGCAATCTCGATTTACCCAATATCGACTACTGCAAAATTTTGGGGGAATTTGGACTGACGCCTTGGATTCAATCCGTTTTGATGAGGTCTTTGACAGTAGCGAGTGCTTCGAAACCACCAACAGCGGGTGGTCAGAGTCGAGGTCAAAAGTCAAGAGAAGAGCAGCGAGCTCTAATGACACTTGAAGTCATTGTTTTAATTGGGACCTGCGCAGGGGATGAAGATGCAGCAGAAATGTTGATAGAAGAAGGGATTTTAGAACTCCTCATCAAAATTCTGATGACAAATGGTCCGTTTACTCACTCAACCGTCCAGCAAAACCAGATGAAGCATCAAATTCTCTACGTCTTTTTTAAATTTTGTTGCCACCCCGAGAGCCGTCGATACATTCAAGAGAAGACGAGAATTCCAAAGATCATCTTGGAAATCTTAAACGATCACCGGCATGGAAATGGGAGGTCACAGCAGATTTGCGAAGCGATATTGGACTTGTTTGGGGAATGTGACAAGGAGTGGCTAGAGAAACTCAAGGAGAAACGGTTCACGCTTCACAATGAAGCTTGGATTGACATGACGGCAAGGGGTGGAAGTGATGTTGGAGACTTTGACTCCATACTTGGCCAATCTTCAAACGAATTCCGTAATCTGATGCATGATAATCGCAACGGAAAGTTTACCGTAGAGTTTCCGCCTGGAGTTGATGGAGCGGAAGATGACTATGAAGATGTTGATGAGGAGGATGAAGAAGATGAGGAAGAATTTGATGAAGAGGATGATGGGGTTTCCAGCAACGGAGATGCTGCTGCTAGAAGTATATTTGATAGATTCAAAGCGCAATACGAACAGGAAAAGAAAGCAAAGGAGGAATGGGAAAAGGAATTGAGTGAAGATGAAAACGATGATGATGAATCTGTGAGCAGCCCTTCCATTGATGCGCAGTGGGATGCTGCCTTCAAAGTCGCGATGGTTCAGGGAAATGCAAGAAAGTCGGCAGTAGGTGAAAATAGGAAAATCCGTCCAAAATCAGAGTTTAGACATTAGGATCTAGAAATCAACTAAACTACTTGGTAAAAAACGAACGCACACGAGCTATTTTGTTCTTTCACGGACGACTAAAACCATTCTTTTGAACACACAATAATCCAGTGTATTTTGGTGTAAATTAAATCGTACCTTTTGTTTTACTTTTACGCAATAAAGCAATGATATCGACTTTAAATGGATTTCCTGTGTTGAATCACATTTGCCTCTGTCTAAATTAAATTTTCATCGTGAAATTTTCATAATGCCATAACTTCATCATCTACCATGACTTGATCATTACTATCCAGACAACACACTGGCTATCAACCTACGAATGTCATTAAAAATTATTCACCAAAATAAAATTTTTATAGCTAGAAAGCCTCACAAGTTGTGACTCACAACCGATACAAGTATTTACAAACTTTCATGTCCACTCAAAGAGGATTCATATTCATGAGTGCTTATTGGCTTCCAATTTTACTAATAGCTCCTAGTCTGCCTTTATAGTTATTAATATGTACTGTAGTGCTATTATCTATTAATTGAGTAGGATTTGTCATTTATATACGCAAAATTACTCATGTGACAACACAGACTATTTGGATTCAATCTACATATCTAGTAGTGTGTTTCTCCAGATTTGATAAACACATATCTACATTTCTACTTACTATTGTAAGATCACGAAGGATGATAAAAAACAGTAAAGAAATGGCTAACCGGCTAAGCACAGATCAAGTGTGCCGTTGACGATGGCACACTTTGTGTGATTAATTTTCTACATATTGTACTTTTAGTACTGAACGACAAAATGCAATAGGGTTTCCGAAATTTTCATCTTTGCTTATGCTTTGCCCTACAAACCGGGTGAAATTGGGCTATTTACACGAATGTTGTCCTACTCTTTGACACATTGCCATTACTTGTCTGTGGTATTCATGCCATGTTGTGACGTTTTTTAGGGAGCAAAATAATTTTGCATACGATGGAAATTACCTCGTTATACTATCATCACATCACGATCAACGGGTAAGCATTTGCAGACTGGTTTTACAAAAAGAAAGCATTCGCATGGATGGGTAGCTCCGTTTATTCTCATGTTGCAAATTGGAAGTAAATTATTCCGAATGAGATTGCTGGTGGCTATTGGTTTGCATTTAACCATTACCAAATTACCATAACCAGAAGAACAATATTGTTTTTTTCATTTTACGCTGAGTTAGCTTCATTTTCAGTAACTCCTTCAATATTATTCTTTGTACCAATATTGTTCGTTTTATGATGTACTCTCAGAACGTTTTGCGAACTGCGCGATTACTCACGAACCTCCCGAACAGATCCAGGGAATGCAAAGGGAATATAGAGCACAAAGCCTTCTTATGGTAAAACATGCTCCCTTCTTGATACTAATGAGGATATTGAGCAGATAGGATACTTTTTTTTGTCAGTGAGCCAGCAGCAACAACCACAGTGGGACATCCACCGCACCACTTCCTGTGTGTGCAGAATCATCAGTACACGTGCATGGAGGGAGATCTGCGAAAGACCTTTGAGTACATATAATCTGTTTTCCTATTTGCCCAATTCATTTCGTTCGATCCTAAACAGATTTTATATGAACTGGCTGCATGATTTCTTGTTCCATCTCATCTGTTCAGTTTAATATGTAGACATGTCATACAATTTCCATACACAAGATAATTGCATGTTCCATTCCTTTCTGGCAAGAGGCTAGGAACAGAGCTTCCATTCTATAACCTCGTGACTCGGACTGGACTTTTTTAGTGAGAAAGTCCAGGTTAGGTATCTTTCCTGAAAATTGCATCAGTTTATTGTTCCGTAGGAGGTGTTCTCGTTTCAAGTTTAGTTTGATTTCTTTTGTTACTTTGTTATTCTGAAGTTTATTGATTGAAATGTGACATATTATTGAAATCTTGAGGTCAACTTCTATTTTTAGAGTTTACAAATCCTGTTCATCTATATAGTTTATTGTTTGCGTCATCTTTAGCTGCTCTGACGCTCAGGAGTTGTGAGAGTGGCAAATTACTGAGACTGAACTCCTTGACTTAACTAGTTTTTAACTAGATGCTATGCTAGCAACGCCAGAAATAACTAGATAGGATTTCAAAATAAATCATAACGTGTTAAAATTTAGATTGGCAGGGTACAATGAAGCATATCAGGAACGGTGTGTTGATTGAAATCTGATACAAAATAACAAAGAGATTCTATTGTGAATATGCCGGTGAATCAATGGGAATTTAGCTGTAGAGAAAGTAATCGACAAAAGTATTACGTTACAGACAAAGGAGGTATGAGGGAACACGTACTTTCAACAAAAACAGGACAGTTGTGATGCATGACTGACTGACTGATTAGTCTTACTTAGTGGTGGATCAGAAAGAGTCGAGTGTTGTTAGAGTTTACGTATACGAACATAAAGGAAACTGATTTGTTTTGAACCATCTAAAATTTCATCACCTTTAGTCATTTCAAGCTAAAGCATTGTATTGGAAGGATCACTAGTGAATTGCATGATACTTTTAATAGAGTGAACTGAACTACTTTTCTAACTTTTTACTCGACCCAAAGCAAACGTTTCTAGACGTGAGCGTGTGGGCACAACGTGATTTTGTGAAATATTAAAATAAAAAAGGTGAGCTGACCAGGTACAGTTTGGTGGATGCATCGTACGTGGACCTGAGGAGTTCGGTAAGTTTAATTTGTTGATGTATAAACTTGTGGTGGATGAACTATGCATTACTGCGTGTAAATGTTCTAACAACTTTTGATTGAATGCAATACCTGATTGCAGCATGCATGCTATACATTCACGCGGAAGCGTCTACATTTACTAATCCAAGCAGACATGAAAACTGCTCTTTAAACTGGTTATACTTCTTTCTAGCAATTTTGCAACTAAATTGTTTTCGGAATAATGTGCAGCTTGTCGGTATTACACAATTAAACTTGGTTGTTTTTTATTCTTCTTGGACAAATCACAAGCCGAGACTATCGTTTTCAAAATAGTATTTTTAATAAAAGTTTTAATTCTACAAGCATTGTACTTTGGGGCATTGCAATACTCAAGTAAACAGTATGATCCGTCAATTTGCACCTTGAACAGCATTACATTATTATTCTGCACTAGTTCATAGTTTCAATACAATTTAAAGTAACAATAACATTATAACTTTAATCTCCCACTTTTTACCAACAAAATAACTCCACAATTGTTTTCGTAAGCCAGAAACTTTGTTAATACATAACACTGACATACATTTATTTTACTCAATCAAACTGATATTGATGTGATAACTTATCTCGCCAAAGTCCACATCAAAATGTTTACGCTACTACACTACCCCTGAACAAAAACAATTGAGTCATAATGAACTGCCGAACGTGCCTGGAAATAAAAAAACACGCAGTCTATCATCATTAGATCTGCTCACTTATTTCAACGCTTGCAGCATCATGATGAGCAGATAAGATATATATTGAGCAACCTGGCAAAAATATTCCGAAGCGCACAGAGTCGTAAAATTGCGATAAAACGCTTCAGTGCACGTTATTGCGACCCATGAACTCTTGTTATTTTCGTCAGTGCATTAAAGCCATGCCATGTGTTACAATTCCAGGCTTAGTTTGGAGTTACAATCAGTAAAATTTTGTTTATATTTTGTGCAATATAAAAGACTGTCTGTTCCCAAAATAGCAATAACATCATCATCAATCCAACTGTAAGTTTGTGCCCTGAATTGCGGTCATAATTTTAATGTAGTTTCAAGTTTCTGTCCAGAAAACAAATCTAGTTTGTTGTCAGATTTCATTCTAGTTTTTTATTGAAGAACTGGAACTGGCCTGCAGTTCTGCATCAAAATAAGGAATCATCCTTTAGTCATATCACATAGACTGATGATACGGTTACGGCTAGTATTGACGATGATTACATGGTACAATGGTACTGCTGTCTGATTGACAGAAGGAAACTGACAGGAATTCACTTTTTATCGAAATGAAATCCGCCCTGTAAAAACAGAGCTTGTTTTATTACTCATCGTTTTCATTCATTCATTCATAAAAGGGGAATTTGATACGTATGTAAAATATTAGTTATCAAATAAACATTTGCTTTGCTTTGAGTGAGTCGACATTATCATCGTTATGCTAAATACATGCACTTTGAATGTGATCATAATTTGACAGAAAAACATGCTTTCTATCAGCATCCGCGGATATAATAACACAGGCACAATGAATTTTCATTTCGACTTTTGGTCTCACATATTTTCATTCTTTCGGTGGACTGGACACTATTGACAGTTGATTTTAATAATAAGTGTAGTCATCACTTGGAAAACAACCAGTACAAATACTCGTCCAGTCATTCAGTGCATGAACTGCTCAGCCTGTGTGTCGCCATCAGAGAACCCATAAAAAATAAATCTTTGCCCTAGAGTCACTCCAAAGGATTTTTGAGCTTTCCCGATAGGGCCAAACTATCTTGAAAAAACATGTAAATGTAGTATATACCAGTTTATATGTACATACATACCTGGAGTTTATACAAACATAGAAGTGCATGAGTGAGTGAGTGAGTGTTGATTTCTTTCAATCAGTTTTACCAAGAACCATTCAACTGAGCTTGTCCTTTTGTTAATGAAATTTCATGGTTCAGTTCGTCCTCCAAAATATCAAAGGAAACGTTGTGCTGCTGTTATTCGGTTCTTTGTTATGAGCTGGCTAGACGGTTTTCTGTTGGGTTCTTGTTAAAAAGTGCGTCTTACAATAACCTTCCAGTTCTGAGGAACCCCTATTTTTACAACTAGTATATTACAGGTGCATACAATTTTTCATGTTTCCTTATTCCGTCTGCATTCGTCGTAAAAACGATTTAAAGGTTTTAGGAACTGTTGGTGGAAAAAACGAAAATAGTCTTTTGCATGCATAGGATATAATCTGTTTTGGAAGGTGGGTTATGCTTGCTTAGGGTAGGGGGTTTCCCTTTTCCTGTCGATAAAAGACCCATTGTCATCACATACGTTTGAGTCCTAGAACTGAAATGTAACGAAAACTTTAAATGAGAACAACAACAAAAACTTTTCCTAACCTAACTTAAAATTAGTATTTCTCCGAATCTCATCCCGAAATAAAGTGCAGTTGGTTCCTTAAAATAAGATAGATTGCATAATGCAATCCGCATGGTATATTTTTATTCTCGTTTCAATGCATGCAATACTTGAACTGTAATTGTGGCAAAGTGTATTAAGCCATTGCAGTCGTTTTAACTGTGCTTGCCTAACAATAATATCTTTCCGTTACAGTAACTTTTAAACGTTTTGTTTGTTTCCTCAGGATTGACCATTAGAACTACGAAGCAAGTGTCATTGACACAGTTGTCAGGAATGCAGTTCTCCAGCAGTAAATGAACTGCGTACAACACAACACAACTTGCGATAACATTTATTAGCGTTAGATAACGTTGTAAACATGGATCAGAATCAGGCTAATCAACAGCCAAAGGAAGAGGCTGAGAGCGGCGATGTTGTCAATCAGAATGCAGATGCAACCAGTAGTAATACCAACAACACAACTTCACAGTTTCACAATTCACCCCGGAAGGAGAGTGCTGAATATGTAGAAGACGTCCTGGAGTCATTTTCGGTATGTCAGCTTATAGGACAAAGCCTTTCTTGTTTTTCAATGACACATATAAGTTTGTCGAGCTTCATAAATGATTGTAGTATGCTTGCCATATATGTCATTATGATCGCCATTCTGTATTAAAATCATTGGTTAATCATCATTTAAAAGAGACAAACAACAATACCGAGAAAGTCAGTCAGGTAATAGGTTGTTGAAAAGTTTAATGAACGAGCGGTCATCAAAAACATCTTATATGTTTTTTATGGAAGCCTTAAATGTCTTCCAAATGGGCACCCGATGACCCTTTATATTTTATTTACTCCAAATACAACTCTATAAATAAGGATGTTTTCACCCATTCACAATAATATATTGATTATTTGTGTCATTTTTGGAATACTATCATGATTAGGTACACAACAAAACGTATATAGTGCGTGAATCACTGAACGACCACTGAAGAGAATTTAAACATAATCATTTCCTTTAATTGCAAATTTGTACAAAAATCTTTTTTATCGCCGTTAATGTGGCGTGTCATGTTTTGGAAATAAAAGACATTTAATTTCATTTGAGCATCAAAAATACAAAGATCTCCCTCATTACCAGCAAATCAGTAAGAAAAATCATGTATATTTGCTAATCAGTATTTTTTTTGGCAATTCAGAAATTCAAGTCTAGGCCGAGGCGACTCATTCAAAATTGTACAAAACAAACTAACGGTTTCATTCATTCAACACTAGTCCATGCGCACTCAAAAATAATTATTTTCTTTTCAAAATTCCAGTCATGAATTCATTGCATTTGCATTGGCAAATTTTGGTCTGCCCATTTCCACGTTATGTAAGAGCGTCATAAAAGGACGAATTTAACGAAACACCATTTTTTGTGGTAGTGATCCAGAAAAATCAGGTTGGATAAACTTGTGTGGAGGGGAACCAGTCAAGCGTATCATGTTGCTCATTCTTAAAATGAATTGATAATCAAATCATGTTAACCTCAATCTGACACAAGATGCTATTTTGATCACCATTTATGAATCGATAATAGTCATACCTAAGTGTTTTGTCTATCAATACACTTTTAACTGCTCATGCTCACTCACAGCATAGTTCGTGGCCTTTTATTTATGATAACGTGTCATAATAATATTTATCACTGCAATCACATCATCCGCAAATAAATGTGTAGTAAATAGGCTGGAAATTGATAATTTCGAGTGAGGATTATGTTTTCTTCACCTCGTCAATGTTACGTACATAAAAACATGCGATTGTACGAATGAAAGAATGGTGAATTAAAAATAATACTTTCATATAGTTATCGCCAGTTTATGAGTTATGAAGCTACTGGGTTCGTTAAAACTCTTTCTTTGACTCTCTTTTGGGATGCTTCATCTTATGCGAATTGTGAAAGACTCAGAAGGTTTTGTTAGAGATGACAACAATCATCCTTCTTGCACATGTTGTGCGCGTGTACAAGCCTATTTATCGTAAAATTTCCGCTATCTATTCTATTTACATCATTTTAAGATGACACGATGGTTGATGGCCATGATGACAACACATCATCATAATATTTTTAGTATCGTATTATCAACCCTCCCAAATCCCTACCTTAAAAAGATGATTCTAAAGTTGCCTAAGAATAGCAACGACAACATTTATCTCATGTCTAATTTTATATTTGGGGTGAGAAAAAAAAGTATTGCAAAATGTAGTAATTACAACCTTGTACAAACTTGTAATGACACTCCTAATTAAGTATATAATATTGGTTGGAAAAGTGGAAAAAAACTAATGGTACTGTTTTGCTAAATGTGATGCAAGATGATGATGAATAGGCTCTTTTTTGTTAAAAACATTTTAATGGTCAATGTTAATCTGTTATACAGCAAACTTCACAAGGGGCCGGAATACTTCTTACGATTGAAGATAGCGATGCTTTGGCTAACAAATTGGCAGCAGCAGCAGCCGAACCCATGTTCGAGTTTGGAGAAATCCAGGATGCACCAAATGATTATGCAAGGTAAGCTCAGTGAACGGCTTGTATTTACTTTGCAGACAAAATGGCATCAGTCCGAATGTATGAATCTGTTGAACTGCTACATTCGATATGATAATCGTCACGAATAGTGAATAGTTTCTCAAATTAGTTGGACCTAGTTTAGAGTAATATGCATAGAACACATTTTGTCCACACTCAAAAAAACCATAGTGTTCCAACAACCTTGAACTTCATTAATAAATGCTTTGTCATTTTTAATTAAGTTATGTTTAACTCGAGTTTTATGATGATTGAAATTTTGTTTGTTTAATAATGCATGCACATTTCTTAGCTAAGTATATGTTTTTGCTGATCTAAATTACCTTGAAATACTTCAAGTTGACGTAGCACTTACAATACACTGAACAATACGTGAGCTTTATCTGTTATGGTGTATTAATTATAAAAACGCATAAAAGTATTTTTATGTCACCCTCTTTCCCATCTAAAATGCATATACTACTATTACGACCGAAAACATACTAAGGAAAACAACCTGCAACTACGTAGTATCATACTTGGAATGTGCATAATACATTTTAGTACATCCAATTAACTATGCAATACGTTAATAACTTTACACACCTGTTCCATCTGTTTGATTTTTTGAGTGCAGTGCACCTTGCATCTTCATGCAGTGTGAATTGAATTAATAACTAAAGCGTTTTCGCATTTTACCGTTTTCCCCTAGCAGAAATTTTTCACCTTCTTCTGAGATCAGACACCTCAGACAAGTTCCTTCATTCGTTGGATCTGCACCTGCAGATATATCTGGAAGTCCGGCAAAAAAGGTCCAGTTCGAAGTTGGTAAGTGTGTTAAAATTTACAAGGGCTTAATTTAGCCTAAATTCAATTGCTTGTTAGAATTGCCGAAACATTATTATGTGAGTCGGGTTTAATCAGTTTACTTTCGATTATTATGAACACACATAGAAAAAATAATAGCTAAACTGCAATAATAATCATTTCTCATTTTTTATTAAAACTTCAAGCACACTATTTTTAATACTCAAAGTATTTATTGCTGACGTTTATTACATTGTAACCTTATTTTTATTAGTATTTACAGACTTATCTGTATAACTTCATTAGGCACATACGAAAATTATTCTTTGTTTCTTTTACGACTTTGGAATTGCAAGCAGTTGGAGGTTCATTATATTACCCTCAAAGTTTCTTGACGTCATCACTTTCAGTGCCAGTCGAACCAAACCAGGCAAATAAAACGATACAAGATAGACAAAAAGCATATATACATTTGTCATAACAGTTTGTCACATTTATGTAAACAGGGCAATCAAGATTGATGACTTGATGAGGGCTCTGTGTCGTTGTTTTCGCTTGTGACTGTTTGCAGTTCTTCACTGTTTAATCAGTTTATTGATTAGGGCAAGCTTTGATTTGATAAATGAAACGTAACAGGGATGAGGCAATCAATTCAAAACGTCTACATAATATATAAAACTCCATACGGCAGTTTTTTATCTCAGTCCTCAACTGGGTTTGTGAAGGAGTATTTTATATGAATGCATTATTTGGCAATGAAAGCTGCAACAAACAGTTTTTAACTATTTGGTTTGGAGAAATGAGGAAAGTCAAAAGTGCTCTTTATGCATCAGAAGTGTTAAAACAGTGTTTTTAAAGGCTGAAAAGGTGTCAAGTGTCAAGAGCATTAAAATGATATAAGATAGGGCTAGTAGTAGCTTGTTTGTGATTAAGTGTGCTCATTTTCAGTTTAGTCTCGGTTGAAGTGGAAAGTCTTGATCAAGCAATCCTATCAGTTCCGGAATTGAAAAAGGGAAATTTCTAGTGATTTTAGCTTAGCTAAACTTAACCCAACAGTTGAGCAGCTCTCCCTAGTTGCCTGTGACTCATACATAGTAGTGCTAATCTTTTACGGCGCATTAGAAGCAACTCAGAAATGAGGAAAATGGGAAGAATACACGCTCCTTTACTAAGGAGAGCTTCGGATATTTATCCAGCTCGTGAACCTAAATTCTCTTTTTCAGGTGGTGGTGGTGACGAAGATGACAGCATGAGTCTGAGGCTAGACAAGTAAGTCAAACTCAAAAATGCCAAAAATTTTCCATTCCGTTACCGTTGAAAACCACATTGTGGTAGGTATGTTTATAACGTGTAATCCAGTCCAAGTACTATATTACCGCATTTCATTACTTGGTAATAAGGGATCCAGAAAGGGGACGTTAAAGGTAGCCCTTATACTGTCGTGTGTCTGATCTACAAACCTTTTTGTATTGTTTCTTTTCTGCTGCTTAATCCTTTGCATTGTGTATTACGACCCGTGGTTTCTGCTCCTGCATTGCATTTGTTGAAACTGCGGACGTGATGACCTTCTACCTTAACTTTAAAGTTTTTCCGGTTGCTCTTGAATACATTTGGGTTGGTATTTTATTTGTGAACCAGATAAATCCATATTTATCTGAATAGTATACTAATAACAGGATGCACTTGATCCAAAAGTTGAAACAAAACCAAAAAATATGGAATTCCGGCAAGAAGCAGAATGTGTGTCAATGTTAATCCTCAAGACGTGTGTCCTGTGCTGATGCTTTTAACGTAACACCCTTCCGTAACCTTTGTTGAGTTGGGCAGACAAAACATGCTGAGCCATTATCAGTATTAAGTCGATAGCGATATCATATCATGAAGATGTCCCTGAAGATATATGAGAGAAAAATAAGATGAGCAACAAGACATGATAATGATGATTCATGCTTTCATATAATTCTTGAATGTCTTTTTATCATAATCATAGCCATTTCATTATAATTATAGTTGGTGTTAATATGATCATGATCATAAACCATAATGACTTTCTATATCCTGGGCTTTTCGTTCGACAATGTTATGCCAGCTATATGCTACGTTCCATTCTTATTACTTATCTTGTGCAATTAGTACTTTTCAACACTTGGATGAAAGGAAGAATGTGAGTGAGTTGGTATTGATACATATTTTGACTCAATTCGTTCATGTTTGCTTTCATGTAGGATGACCCAGTCTAATCCTTCTCTGACCAACAACTTGGGATCCACAGGCACAGAGAATAATGCTGTTACAAATACAACAACGAGTTCGACTACTGGGACTACTGGAGCTCCGCCTTCGAGAAATAATCGAGTGGAAGGTCGTGATTATTTACTTCAGCCAAGTGCCACAGTTGCGCTTCTCCCTTCAATTGCTGAAGAACGGCATCATCTGAACGGGAATGGTTTTCCAATTCCATACCACAAAAGTATTAGTCTAATTGAGCATCACCAGAAGTTCATGTCACCTCCAGCTGGCTTCTACACAGATAAATCAGAGGTCAATACATATTACACATTTTATTTTTGTCCCGTTTCATTAAAACTCTTTTTTTAAGTTGAGGGATACATTTGCGATTGTTTTTAGTTTTGTTAAATGAATGAACTTAGTGATTGAAGTTAGTTAGTCGTGTAGGTCATGTTTATATGAAGTGAGGTGATCAGCTTTTGAGTACAAGTTCAAGTAGTTGTTGAGTTGTGAGTGATAAAGCCGTTTGTAAAATGGGGCGAAGTGAGGAAAGATGGAGAAAGCTGAGTAGCTCGTGGAGCCATTTATCAGCTTCGACTTCTAGTACAGATTCAATGGAATCCATTAATTTACAGACGTACGGGTTCGTCCAACTGGATGTTTTGACTGGAGATGGAGATCTGGGGACAAGAGAATGGAAGGAAACAGCAAGGTGGATTAAGGTGAGTCCAAAACTTGTACATTATTTTGTCAGAATTTTTAGCAAATGTTCATGCTTGGGAACTCACACCTGCTAATATTATCGCAGTATGAGGAAGACCTGGAAGAAGGTTCTGATAGATGGTCGAAACCCCATATTGCATCATTATCCTTCCATTCCTTAATTAAATTAAGGCAATTAATTGAGCGTGATGGTGAGTTTTTTACTTCATTTCTTGGAAATTTACCTTGGGGCTCACGTTGCCCCATCAAACACAAAGTTGTACATGTGTTGCTCGTTGAACTACTCCAGGAATCATCATGCTTGATTTGGAAGAGAGAGACATGCCTGGAATTGCTTACCGTCTCGTTGAAGACCTAACCAACAAAGGGCTAATTAGATCTGAAGAAAGTCCCATGCTCATGAGAGCTTTGTTGCTGAAACACAAACATGTGCAGGAGTTCGAGCGGGGATGGTTTGGACTTCGTAGAAATAATACAAGTGCTGTTAGCCTGCAGGTTGTTAACCTTTCTTGTTTTTTTTTCAAGGTCAAAAAAGGGCAAAGTAATAATATGTACCCTTTGAGATCTGAAAGAGTTCTTTACAGCTGAAACTTTTGTGTAATCAGCGTATGTAATATAAACGGGCTTTGTTTGTTCCAGAGTTTGTATGAAGATAAAAGTAAAGTAAAGATCCCAGCCTCAACCGATCCTTGCGTCCTGGTGAGAAGAAACAGTACACTGCAGAAAAATATTTATGATTTAGCCAATTCTTCTCGATCTCTCCAACGAACAGCGTCTGCAAATTACATCAAGCCAAATAATGAGTTCATCAATGTAATGCAGTTCTCATTAATTTAATTATACTGACTAGAATGCTACTAACGAATGTTGAATGCTGATTGTCACGTATTTGTATGTACTCCTTTGTCAGATAGAGATAAATAAAACAAGCGGAGACCATTATTACCCTTCTGAGGAGGACATCGCCCAATGGGTATTGAGGAAGGATGCGATGAGAAGAAACCTGCCTAATGGAGCTGAGGCAACAATGGTAATGGTGGGCGACATTGACATACTTCGTAAGCCCATCTTTGTGTTTGTGCGACTGGCTGAAGCAACTTTTATGTTCAATGTCACTGAGGTAAGGGACACTCAGATGTGATGAAAGTGCTAAACTAATCAGATCTTGATGAAATGCTGATTTTGATTACATTTTGCTGCTCTAGATTCCAGTTCCAACCCGATTTTTTGCGATATTGCTCGTGCCAAGCAATGTGGAAATGGATATAAGAGAGATAGGTCGCTCATTTGGAGCACTTATGTCAAACAAGGTGTGTATGGTCAAAAGTACTCAAAGTAATTAAATATGGCGTAGTGTAGCTTTTCCAGGTCGTAATTTTAATGAACTTTTGTGTTTTACAGCATTTTTATGAGCTGGCCATGTTGGCCAAAAGTAGAAAGAACCTTCTCACGGGTATAAATGAATTTCTTGATGACAGCATCGTCCTGCCACCCGGCGATTGGGATAATCATGATTTGCTCCCACTACATCTACTCCAAGCTAAAAGTAAAGCTATTCGTTTGAGAAGACTGAAAAAGCAACTGTCTTTTGTTAAGTCTAGCGAATCCTTTTGTGATGGTGCTAATGGACTTGTAATGACAGCACCTTCGAAGGATGCAGGTAAGCTGGAACATAGATATGTGGGTACATATAATTTGCCATACAGATGCAATGTCACTTTGTTCATGCTCTAAATATTTTCTGGACACAGGGCAAAGTGAGAAAGACGACAATAATCCCTTTAAAAGAACTGGATATCCGTTTGGAGGACTTTATAATGACATTAAGCGTAGATTACCATTTTATGTCTCAGACTATACGGATGCATTCAATTTTCAGTGCTTTTCTACAATCGTTTTCATGTACTTTGCGTCCATTGGTTTTGTCATAACATTTGCCGGTTTAATGGGTAAGTATACTTAAAAAATATATATATATATATCATATCCTTGATAAATGCCTTGCTAAAAAGATATTATGTCGACTTATACTAGGTGAAAAAACAAAAAATTTGATTGGCACATCAGAAACATTAACCTCAACAGCGATGGCAGGCACCTTTTACTCTTTCTTTGCTGCCCAGCCACTGATTCCAATCGGACCTACTGGACCTTTGCTGGTTTTTGATGAGATACTATTTGGTGTAAGTTTACTGCAGACTTTCAGCAGTTTAAAAAGACATGAATATGAAGAGCAATATTGAAATATGACGCATTGGTGATTTACAGTTCTGTAACCGACATGATATCGAGTTTTTACCAATGAGATCTTGGATCAGTGTTTGGCTATTACTCATCACCTTGATTGTGGTTGCGGTTGAAGGAAGTGTATTGGTAAAATGGTTTACAAAGTTCACCCAAGACATATTTGCAGTTCTTACCGCACTGCTTCTCATCTTCGAATCAATTGATAATCTTGTGGAAATTTATGAACTGCATCCACTCTCGGCTCCTCCAGTGCATCGAAGGCCGTACTATCCACTTCCAGGCAATGATACTACTGTACCTCCGTAAGAAAATACAGATTATATTGAATGTAATTTTCTTTACTTAATGTCAGCAGTAAAATACTAACCACTATGATGATTGTTCATGTGTAGAAATGAATACGCACCTCCAGTTGCATTTGACGAGTCCGAAGACATGACGGCACAACCTAATACTGCTCTTCTAAGCACTATTCTGATGTTGGGAACCTTTTTCATAAGTTATTTTCTTAAAGAGTTCAGAAACAGCGTATTCCTTGGTGAAAAGGTGAGAAAGCAAAAGCTGTAAACGAGCATAATGTTTAATTAGACCTGACAAATGCGTTCAATACAACAAGTGTCTATTCATATCTTTAGGCAAGGCGAGCATTGGGGGATTTCGGAGTGCCGATTGCAATCTTAACGTAAAAACCGATTTTTTATTTTGGTAATATATAACTAGACATAAGAAACTAATCTTAAACAATCTCAATCTAGTATGGTGTTTTTGGACTACTGTGAAAATGACACGTACACCCAAAAAATCAAGGTTCCAAACGGTCTGGAACCTTCCAGTCCTGAAGACAGAGGGTGGCTCATAAATCCTTACGGAATAAAAACAGCTTTTGACATGAAGTATGCACTTCTTGCTGTTGTACCTGCTATTCTTCTCTTTATTCTGGTAAATAATTATCATGATGCTGCAAACTTCCAACTAAACTGATGGCTTTGCAATTCTTTCAATCCATTTCTTTTCATTTGTAGATCTTCATGAGTCAACAGATTTGTGAGTTGTTGGTGAACTCCAAGGAAAGAAAATTAGTAAAAGGTGCTGGCTTGCACTATGATATTCTACTGATTGCCATCATTAACTGCGGTTCCGGTTTCTTTGGTGCACCATGGCTTTGTTGTGCAGCCATCAGAGCCATCGGACACGTAACAGCTCTCACCGTTTACTCCAAAAATAACCCTCCAGGAGAAAAACCAACAATTGTGAAAGTTCATGGTATGTAAATCAAGTGAAGTGAATGATACTTAAAGTTTGTAAGTAACGGTCGTATATTTACATGTTACTGTTTTTCTTTGTTTCAGAACAACGAGTAACGAATTTGGCCGTGAGTCTACTCATCGGATGCTCTGTTTTACTGAGTCCCCTTTTGGCATACACTCCAATGGCGGTCCTCTTTGGAGTTTTTATGTACATGGGAGTATCGGCTTTGAGTGCATCTCAATTATATCAGCGATTCATTCTATTCTTCATCCCTGTGAAGAGCCACCCACAAACACCTTGGGTGCGACGAGTCAAAACCTGGAAAATGCATCTCTACACAACAATTCAAATATCCTGCTTAGCTTTGCTTTGGGGAGTGAAATCATGGAAGCAGATTTCACTAGTAAGAAAACAATTATTAAAATTATGCTATCATCATAAGACGTTACAATGAAAACCTAACTAACAAGCTGATTATTTATTATTATTATTAAGGCGTTCCCATTTTTCCTTATACTCTTGGTTCCCATTCGGATGCAATTGAAAAGGATATTCAGCGAGAGTGAATTAGATGCTGTAAGTAGACAAACATAAGTAGATGACAATATAGCAATCATGATGATTTTGTCAGCTCTCACCATATAATATATATTACAATTTCAGCTGGACGCTCCACTTACGGTACGCCCAGCAAATAAATCGCGATGATGAAATTAAGCGTGGTCAACAACTTCAAAACTTGGTTGATATACTGCACGGTGATCATATCGAAATTAGCCAGATGTTACGTTACGGGTAGCTGCGATGGTATTACAATGGACTTTTTTCTGAAGTTTCAGTAGCTGCTTCTGAATGATGTCAGAACGTTTACAGTTGCACGAATCCAATGTACTTTGGTTTATCAGCTCGTTAATTTATTTAGATAGAGTATAATATAGAATATTATGTAAGTTAATGTGTTTTCGTTAATATTCGACCAGCCAACATGAATTGCCAAACTAGAAAAGCATTCAGGTTGACTCTACTCCGCTGCACAAGACGTTGTGTAAAAACCTGTAAATATTTGCTAATGTTAGAATAATCTCAGTGAATCAGGACGCGTTGTTATTAGGGTAAAAACAAGTATTTAACTACAAAATGTATCATGTAACATGTATCGTGTATTGTTGACTTGTGTAACATACTGTTAATTTTATAAGAATGTTGGTGAATATGAGCAGACTGCGAAAAATAGTAAGTAATATGTATTCTGATTATGGATGCGCTTGTGCATAATATTTAAATACGTACGACTGAAATTATAAATACACATATTTAACGTTAAAAAAATAATTGTTGTATTTAGTAAGCTTTTATGACCTGAGTACGTTGAACAAATGGAAATTGTGATGGACGATTAGTCAATTTCTATGAATAAAGATGGACTATGTACAAATACGAGACAAGTCTAAATCTTTTCGTAAAAAAACTAAAATGCTTGAACTAAATCATCATCAAATGCATAAAAGTGTTTTCTAGTTTTTAGGGTTAATCCCATGAAGGTTGAGTGTAGCCAGTAATAAAAAAGGACATTTTGAGAGTTCATAATGGCACAGTGCACGTATACACTGTCTAGCATCTATGCATGAGTCATGGTATATTGAAATCTACATAAACTCAGGCTCCAAGTTGAAGACACCCATACCAAACCGTTTCCCAAAGCCGAAGCACCACTTGCAAACTTTACTTACGCTATGATTTACAGCAGAGATTCTGATGTGGCGTGTTGAAACATTCAATTAGCTTGCCTTGGTCAGATTATATCTTGTTGCTTTCACCATGTCCTAAAGTTTGCGATACTGTATCACAATGTGTTTACATTGTATTCATAACGTTATTGCATTCAGTGGTTACTCCCTTGAGTTTTGAGGTTAATTGTACTAGTAGACATGCATAATGACATCTTCACAATCATATCTATGATGAGTCACACACATGTTTACTACGTATACGTAGTATATGCCGAGATGCATCAACAGACAAAGACATCCGTGTCATCCAAAACGGAGTTCGTACGCTACATGAAATTAGCACCCAAGAAACATTTGCTGTTTTTGTAAGCGCCGTGTACTGTATATGCTCCTCGCTTACTGCAGCTTTTAAAAGTTTATGTGTTGAAATTTTCAATTAGCATGCCTTCGTCTGCTCATCGCTTTCACCTTTGACTTAACATGCATTATGCATATGTATTTAAACAGTACTCGACACAGAAAAAAGATACAAAAAAGTAGTTACACATGTAAGTTTGCATATAGACAAGACAAGAGTTGAGTTGAGAGTGCATTTTACATTGAGGAAACATTTGGATGCCACCGTACATTGTTACATCTATAGTTGAGCTGGTCGTTTTAATGCAAATCAGTCCATCAGTCAGAGAGCATAGTCAAATGAACCAATTAGACGTACTTTTAGGTTTCATTCAGGGTTTGAAGTTGCTTATGTATGCCTTCATCTCAATCATTCTATGGAACTTAAACAAATGGATGACTAAACTAAATCTCTGCAACCTCAACATTCGTATTAGTTGATTGTCTCATAGACTCTAAATTTTTTGGATGCCAAGCTAAGCTAAGGCTTATAAGTCCACTCACATTATTTATTCACAACGTGTTTTTAGGATTCGCTTCAACGATATTTCTGCATTAGTTCACCTAAACTGAATCAAGATAAGATTAGCTACAGAATTTTTTAAAATATCCAAAAGTTGTGGTAAATATGGTAGATTTTCGAATTGTGAAATGTTTACTGTTTGAATTAAAAAAACTGAAGGTCTGTTCATTGGAGCAACATTATTGTGTAAAAGAATCGTGATGTAGGACCAACTATATAGACCTGACCCGACCCTCCAATCTCCAGCATTTTAATACTAAATACGGATACTTTCCTCTATTACCTTCATAAAAATTAAAATGGCATCGGTTGCAAAAGAAACGCTTTCGCCACTCCTACGGAGCACATCCGCCCGTCGCCGCAGTCTCGAGCTTTGTCAACAACTCGGAAGTCATTTACTTTCACCAACCGCAGCCACATTATTTTCATCCTTTTCATCTAGTCGGAGTCCGCAAAACCACTCTTCTAGTCCAAAACCTCAGTCTTCTCCATTCAGGAAGACATACACACTATCTAAACAATTTAACCTCTACAACGACAAGACTGACACGTCTTTCTCCGCCTACCACTCGAGGAGAAGAGCTTCCGATTCTTCATGGATTGACAATTTACCAAAGCTTGAAAGTTTTCAAGATAAAGAAGAACAAAAGTATGAAAAACGCAGACACTCCCTCACACCGCAGCATCCAACTTCATCCCTCATTAAAGGGAAGCGTAAGAGCAACGAATGGGATGATGATGATGATAATGATTTGAATTCAGCAGTGGACGAAGATTGGGTTGTTTCAAGGTGCAAATTTCATTAGTGTCCCGTGAACCAACTTTTCCGGAAAAATTTGAAAGTGTTGTTGAATTTGCATATTTGAATATATTTCAGAGATAATAAAGATGTAGGGAAAGCGCACCCTGTCATTGTTACGTGCAATATAATTCCTCCAAGTCCACCACAAGCGGCTAGGGACGAAGATATACCAACATTGGAGCCATCCTTATATCACACCAACTGTTCCGACATCAGTGAAAGCGCTCCTCACGATGAAACTGATGACGCAAACAGCTATGGACAGCACAAGACGGACTTTCATTCAATAGAATTCCCGTCAGGCTTAACAAGAACTCGAAAGAGTTCTGCAGGGGAGAAATATGATTTGGATGAAAATTTGCTGAGTTTGGTAACAATGCGGTGGAATCTTTCCCTTAATCCTGAGGAGCTTCTTGGCAAAGGGAGCTTTGGAACCGTTGTTACTGGTTTGTATCAAGGTAAATCAAGAATCGGTACCTAAATCGGTGCCGTGTTTCAATCTTGTTTCATTTTCATGCATATTTACTACCATTGAAGATGGAAAAGTGGAATGTAGATGGGCTGCTTTATTGTTTTATTCTAGGAAATCAAGTAGCTGTGAAAGTTCTGAAAACCACAACTTTACAAAGGAAAGCATCTGTCCTTGGAGAAAGGAATGCGCTTGATCTTCCACCCCACAATCACATTGCGTGTATAATGGATATCTTTCAAGTGGGACCGGAGAGAACTTTAATAATAATGGAAAAAATGGACAAAGGAAACTTGTTCAGTTTACTAAACAATTCTGACTTTACAATGAATTGTTCTGTTGCTATCAAAATCTCAAAGCAGATTGCATTGGCTTTGATATTCTGCCATCGTCAAGGTCTTCTTCATTTGGATGTGAAACCGCAGAACATCCTTGTTGGTCACGACAACTGCTGTAAACTAGCGGATTTCGGGAGTTCAAAGAAAATTGGGGACCTTCAGTCCTCCTACAAGCATTTACAAGTGAGTAATCGCATGTATTAAATGTATGCAAGTTTATGGTATACTTCAAGAAGGTCAAGTCAGATACATGTTTGCATTCACAGTTGGAAGGAACCATACCATATACCGCACCAGAACTATTTAAAGGATCTCAACCCACTGAAAAATGTGATGTCTACAGTTTCGGTATTACAATGTGGCAAATTATAACCAGAGAACTACCATATCAAGATGAAAATGAGCATGCCGTTATATTTCAAGTATGATAAATAATCTAAAGCCAATAGAATAGTTATTACGATATTCCTGACGCGATAAGATTTTAAAATTTTGCGTTTTGCTTGCACAACAGGTCGTCTCACAAGGACTTCGACCAAATAGTGGAAGCAATAGTGATTCTATCGCATGCAATAATAAAAATAAAAAAGAAATACAATCAACTCAAAAATACGCCCAATTATATGAGGAAACTTGGGATTCTGAACCTAAAAATCGACCTTCAATGACTGATATACACAAGAGACTGCTTCAAATTCAATTTATGGATACAATGATTTAAAGTATTTTGTGCTACTCCAAATAGGATAAACCAATGATGACGCTTATCACTTCAGCTTCGCTATACAGGCGTGCTGAAATTCATTTCAAGAAAACTCCAAAACTGATGCTGTAAAAGAGCTTATTCAGTACTAAAACGTATTGTGTAACAAACAAAATAGCCAGTTCATTTACTCACTCTTCTGAGATCTCAAATAACCTCAATCTTAAGTTACAAATAGCATCACGTTAATTCCAGCTATAATGTAAAACATAGTATAGCTTGAATATATATTCTAATCTAATTTAATCGGTATCATCCATATCAAAACTTGTAATAATAATGGTCACTCCGATGTTTCTTCAGTCGCTTGGCATATCACCACCAGGAACGAGCTATATAGGAAAACAAAAAAGAGACACCCAGGTTAGTTATGTCGCAATTCACAATAATTTTAACTTTTCGTAAAAGCCCATAAAATCTATTTTTGTAGCATTTTTTTTGTCAACCAGTAAGAACTGCGGTTTTCACCGCAGGTAAAATAAACTATATTTTTTCTTATCAACCCAAAAAAAATTCCTAACGTACCATCGTAATGTTATTCCCATTGAGAAGAATCTGCTCTAATTTCGTAATCCTGCGCCCCTCTGTGGTCTGCTCATATTCAGTAACATCTTCAAGAACCATGTTAACATAATCATCAAATCCTAGCAGAGTTCCTACAATCTCCTTGTCATTCTTCATGATGATATGGATCCGAGATCCAATGCACTTATCCACCAACTCTAAAAAACACATAAAAATTCCGACATATTAGAGGATTACCTCATCGTTAAATTAAACCTTCACCATCAACACCAACCATTATTACCCCTTTCACAACTGTTAAATTCAATTTACACTCACCAAGCGGAAGTAACGTGGATGGGTTTACAGAAGTTGAGGACGTCATCTTGATCTTGAAGCCTGATGATTGAACAATTGACGATGAAACACGGATAAAGGTCGGCTCTCAAGAAAAATGCACGTTCTTCAGATTTTTTTTTGGCTACAATCCTTTTTTATCACCACTTCCACAACCAACTACTACTGACTGACTGGTGACCTTCCTTCCGTTAGCTTCGGTTTTCTTTTACTGTTACGCCACACTGAAAAATTAAAACCACATGTCACCACAACCAAGTCTGACTCAAGGGAGCAGCAATACCAAGATCAAAACAAAAACGTGTGAAACTTGAAAACAAAAGTAAGCCTTTCTTTGTGAAATAGTAAATTTGAGCTGACTACAAATCTCATCTCCGATACCTACCTATTTTGATTGGATCCGACAGCAACTAGGTATAGCAAATATTTTTATTCTGAACACTAAAAGATAAGCAGACATAGATACACCAGAATGATAGGATGTTCTTGAAAGTCTTCGAAAATCTGCCGCTTCAAAGATTTCCTATTGCTGAAACAACCTGATACAAAAAGGATGTTGTTACACAAGGTATTTTCTTTAAAGATATTTTTTACTCAAGGAAAAACATTTCATTTCCACTCGGGTGGCAGTGTTGAATATAAAGCCAATAGAAACATGCACAAGTAGCATTTTGTAGGAATGAAAATGCACATTGCCTCGGGAAACTTTTTTTCTTCGTCACTTCTTCTTTGCTCCTTCCTCACTTTTCTTATCTCTTTCACATTATTTCACATCATCTCAATCTCATCTATGTATGTAATTGGTTTTATACCGCACTCACTCCTCCACTACTGCAATATGCAATAATGCAAACATCCAACCAAACCAAATCCTAGACGGCTAAGAAATTCCGTATAGCATGTACTACTAAAACATCAAAAGGATGGTGATCATGGTGATGGTGATATTATGATGCTTCTTCAAAAAAGCACTTTTCCATACACATCTCAATTCTCTGTTGTGTACTTTGTTTAGCTTTTCCTCAGGGTAGGATTTGGATCTCTGGCCATGAAATTGGCTAAGCTTGGGGAAAAACTTTAATCAAATTTTAAAAAAGCAATTATCCCTAGTTTTATGAAATACAGGGGCTAACTGCTAATCATCCTCATTCTCATTTGGTGGGCATACACCTGTAATTCTGTGATGTAATGCTTATTTTATAGCAAATGAGTTAACCTTTATGATACGATATGATGATGTTTTTCTAAACGGTTGATGTTGAATCTTGAAGAAAAATGTGCACACAAATCTATCCAAGAAGAAAGATGTAAGGTAGTAAAATGTTAGGTTCCGCATATCATCATATATAGGGTAGTTCAATATGGCGCGGTAGTTCTGTCAAAACACATTGTCCTTATGTAGTTACATGTTCCTTTGAGGAGATTCTAGGTATGTAACACATATAGTATCACTTGTGTGTACATGGATATGGATACGTTAACGTTATTCCTATAACGGTATGATGTCTGTAGAAATGAGTGTACAAAACCCGATATAACTTAGGCTAAAGTGCGGATACGATACACATGCAAGATGCGGAATGGATGTGTATGTTGAGTTTTTTGTAGCAAAAAAAACCTTTATGGCTTTGACCATATAACTAAGGATTTGTTACTACTGCATACCTATCTTCCCATGCATCTCTTTTTGCTTGTATGGCAATGGCATGCAATGCAATGATCCTTTTTCTTACATGAAATACCTTTTCTACTGCTCCTGCTGCTGGTATTACTTTTTTAGGTATGCTGACATTGCTGAGTGAGTGTTGCTGATGTTTAGTTATAGCTCGCACACAACACAAACTCAACTCACATACACAAAAAAAACGTCCACAATAATATCCGTGTATCTTTGGACCTAATATGTGTGATTACATTGGACTGAGGCTACAATAATAGTTACCTCTTGTTCTTATACACAGAGTCCGATCCAGTCAGTTGAGTCTATGCAATGGTAGTAGTGCCGCAGTTTTATAGTTTACGGATTTACATTT
This sequence comes from Orchesella cincta, assembly GCA_001718145.1. Classification (NCBI taxonomy): domain Eukaryota; kingdom Metazoa; phylum Arthropoda; class Collembola; order Entomobryomorpha; family Orchesellidae; genus Orchesella; species Orchesella cincta. The sequence continues at coordinate 291,170 of LJIJ01000029.1, read as the reverse complement.
AGCTGCCTGTAACAATAATTAATCTTGGTTGCTACTACTATTGTTTCGGAGTATGTAGGGCTCTCCTGTTTTTCTGTCAGGTCAGTGCGGTTCCTTTATGTGGGCTAATGTTGAGTGAGCAAGTGAAATGGTTTGACAGTTGTCAACAGTTATGATATATGATGATGTGGTGAAAACAATGAGAAAATGTCGATTTCTCTTGTGGATTTTGTGAAAATGCAAATGCAGAGTGAACAGTTTCAGAAATGACCTGTGCATATGAAAGAACTAAGTTTTAAGCTTCTTTGAAAAGTTGGATTCGGACGGATTTCCGATTTTGGAATAGAGATTTTAACTAAGGTAAGTTATGCTCTTGATGACTTCCGCAATTCGCATCACGTTGTAGAAGAGGTCATATAAACAGTGTCACCAACCATGCAGTCTGATCTATATAATAGCAAGAATGTAAGGAAAGAATTTGCACGAAATAGGAATGGAAAATGAAATGAAAAAGAATTTTTAAGCTGACGACATTCTCGTTTCATGAATGATTCGGAATCATGAAGGAATTTAATCGATGCAATAAAACTGCAGACTAGTCTCGTAGTATCATTCATTGGGAATCGGAAACTGCATTCCACTCCACTTTTCTTTATAGCCGTTTGATTTGATTGGAAGGTTTATAGTGTATGGATTTGTGTGAATAAAGAAAGTTATAATAATTCGGTAATAAAAGACAAATAAACAAACCACACAATGCAATACAGTAAAAACCACAGCGTCACCGTCCAATCGGCTACGCTAACATTTTGCAATTATAAAGCGTGTTCATAATGATAATAATATAATAATATGTATGTGTTTTAAAATTGAAGACTGTGCCCGCATGAGAAAGTTAATATGGGCTGTTTTATTTTAGTATCTCATGTTCTCTGTGTTAATGATATTCTTAGAAATGATCATTATACCTCCTCTTTGCTTGTTTTGTCACAGTTGTCGCTTTCGAGTAATGGGTTATTATTTCCGTTGACGTTGTACAAGGAAGAGGTTGAGAGTTTTTATACATCTGACTGCAGGACGCATGTCTGCATTGCATCTAAACTACACGTTGCAGGTCGTGAATTCAAAACTCAAACCTGCTGCAGTGTTTTAATGACCTATTCACTATACTTTTATTGGGTTTTGGGGTTTTAGACTTGAAAGATTATGGCGAGGTTGAAAAAGAAACTCTCTCCAGTTCTATGTTTGTTGAACATGACCCCCGACAGGTTAATGATTTTTTAATTCCATGTATATTCGCATTCTAGCGTAGGTCGACAAAGCATAAAGTTTTGTGTTAAGTCTGAATAAATCATAGCTCATAAGTATGTCTTGCGAAGCTAAAGGAAAGGCTCTAAGATGTTAATGCTGTCATTGTTGATTAAAGGACGCCTTTCATTATCTAAAGTAGGCGATTATTGGAACTGTTTGAACGACACAAGTCTTTCAGATATGATGACAGGATGACGATGTTCGTTATATCATGTCATTCACTGCACTGTCACGTAGCAGTAGCAATCATTTTGCAACACCTGACCTGAGTCAACGAATTTCTCAACAGGTGTAATTTGAGCTGCATTCATTTATTAATTAATGCAATTTTTCGAAACGCCAATTCTTTATTTTGTATTGTTTACAAAAGAGAATGACTGTGGTCAAAGCAAACCTTTTAGAGTTTCATGCAACAGGAAATGAATCCGAGTCTTGATTACCTGCAGAAGTTTCATTTCATTTTTTTCGTCCAACCAAATCCACTTTTTCAAATGTAATATAATCCTTGAATTGCATAAATTCTCTTTAGTGTAATACAATACAATCAAACCCTTTTTTGTTGCAATAAAAGGATAAAATATACCTAATTCTAATTTCATTTAATAAATGTATGTACCAAATGCAAACCTAGCACCTGGCTGTAAGTGTGCCAATTGTTAAATATTTTTATAACAGTAGATTGTGTGTATTACTTTACTCCACTCCACAATTGTCAATTACAAACGGTAGGTTGCAGTTGTTCGTAGGAGCCAAAGCCAAGCTGCTCCCTGCCTGAAATAACCATACCATGATTTATGACTTTATTGCAGTTGCACGCTTGACTCTGATCTCACAGTGTGGTACTATGTTCTATGTTAATGAATAAATCTGACGAAACATAAAAGTTATCAGGTAACGATAGCTGAGAACGACTTTACTTTACTCTGGGGTTGTCTTATCATATACATACTTCTTGAGTATGATTAAATTAATTAGTTGCTTCATGCAAACTTAAGTATGTAAAGGTTTATGGATCGTGATCGTCACCATTTATTTATGCTTTCTTTCCAGTCCGTATAGTAGCAAATGGCTTTAATTTTAATTTTTGCTGTATTAATCAGGACAATATCCTTCTGTGTTTTGTTGATATTGGATGTTAAGTACCTTCTAAGTATCTGTGCAATAATACGATAACCCCTTATTTACGCTTTATGTTTGGTTATACTTATCATATATCATTATCAGACATAGTGCAGGCTGTAGTTAAATCCAAAAATGTGCATAGATAAAGTTTTTATCTTAACGTTGTGTTTACAAACATTTCAACCTGACCGTCACATTGAACTGCATAGATTGTTAGTGTATTACGTAAGAAATCATTATGCTCATTCATGAGTAGCTTACGACGGGTTAATGTTGATGTTAGCATTTTACGCATATTGCGTTCATTCATTTATGATAATTTTTATTAGTTGTGTTTATGCTGAATGAGATGTAGATGGAATACGTCACGGCAAAAGCAAACTCATCAATTCTTAATGTAACGAGGTGCGTTAATGGATATAGCTCACTCCACGTGTTGTTCTAAAACGAGTGACCGACACCTTTTGGTTTTTATGCTTACAGACGTAATTTTCTTCGTCTGTGTCTAGTGTCTGTGCATCACAGATATTATTCTAAAGATATCTATATCAAGTTAGAAAATATATAAAATTTGGTAAAACATTGAGAGGCGACTAAATCTACTTAAAAACTAATTTATTTTGATTCAGCAAAATTCTAAATTTAAGTCCGCATTATTATACAATCCATGTAATGTAACTGCGGTATTTTTGGGTAAAAGCCATTATTGGCGAACGGATGCTAAAAGGATTCCGAGTACTTCCGTTGTGAAATAGCTTTTTCCATACGTGCCTCTGCATGTACTTTGCTGTATGTTGCTCGCCCAGTTGTCGAAATGAAGATGATGTTGTTTAACGGACTGTATTCAGTTCTAAAAGCTTTTTTGCTGATGAGTAGCACTTTGAAAATTCAATAGCCACATTATTATCTGGAAGGAAATTTGACTCACTTCCAGAGAATGTACAGATATAAATCATCAACCTGTTGAGTGTGATTTGTAAACATGAAAAATGGAGGCTTAGATATAATGAGATGCCTTCTTGCTTTGTCACGTTAGTAGATCCACGTCTGCTTCAGTATTTTGCTTGCATAAACTGTATTAATTTAGCCAATTTAGGTCGAAGAGTGAAAGACCGCTAAGCCTATTAAAGTAGTGGGGAATGTACAGTACATTATTATCTTGGCTGGAATAACCGGATAATGAACTTTTCATACGTCACAGCTATTTTTGTGGATGATGAAAGCTTAACTAACGTCAAGTTGAACGATGTACACAGGTGATGCTAACATGAATTAAAATAGTACTTTTTTATGCTTGCCAATATTGTAATTGGAATAAGTACGCATAAAAGACAGCTTTCACGACGTCGTTCCGCATCTCTAATTTCTAACCTATCATAGAAATGTATTGAAATTACCTTGTTTGCATAAAACAAAGGATGTGATAACTTTGTATTAAACGGACTTTATAGAACAAAAAGTTCGTTTTACACTATACTTTTAATGACTCAGAGGATCACAGGATTGTTTGATTTTTATCTCTGTTATCTGGCAAAAAGACTCATTAAAAATTTAAAACCGGTCTGTTCTACACTCTTCCGAGATACTTATCTGTCTGATTATGTTTATTTTCATAGGTTAATTAGGTTGCATTAAACTCGTCATTAGTGAATACAAAGTAGGAGGTATTTGATAACATGTAACTCTATACCACTCTGGTTTTACAAACTACATAATGACATGCTCATTTAAAAATTTGCAAGTAACATACTATAAGCCATCTTGATCTTTTGCTATTTCCACAGGTGTGTACAGCTCAGTTCCTTTGTTATACTCGAGCAGGGCGATATGCTAATTTTGCTTGATAGGAAATTTCTACCTAGTCAAAATCGATTGATATATAGAACAGAAAGCCATATACATTGTCGAGGTTTTTGCTTCATAAATTATAATTAGTGAAATAAGTGATTCCAGATTTTAGAAACGTATGTTCATTTTATTTGCTCATTTGTGCCTGCTGCTAGCTTCAACTTGTAATATTAAAGGTATAATTAGAACTCGACACTTTGATTGAAGATATACCAAGAGTGAAGGATTAACATCGAATTATCTACTTGCCCGTGAATTCTGAATGCAGATATAAATGGCACTCATAATGTGAAGGTATGAATATTTTATGCGAATGAGGAAGTCAGTTAACTCCAAAGGATGTAAGGTTCGATGCTGTGATGAGATGATGATGCTCCATTTTCCATTTCCTAATCTGCAAAGGTTATAAAGGCAGATGCAAATATTTTAAATACTTACTACAATCCAATTCTGAAAGAAAAAGGGTGTGTAGCAGTTTAGAATGACGCAGCAGCAGCAGCGCCGTTATTATCTCCACATCCACACACCAGACTTAATTCAAAAATAATATTTTATGGTAATAACCTTAGATTTTTTAGATACGTACAAAGGAATTCCTATTTCAGAAAAGTAAATGCTACATCGACCGACATTTGGATCTGATAGCACAGGGGCTTGTACAACTTTGCAATTTTTATCGGGGTTTTATGGAGTAAGAAACAAAACGATAGCAATCATTAAGTCCACATACACAGTAACGAAAGGTTATAATGAATACACCATACTGTTTGCTATCGGTTTTTTTTCATGTAACACAAGGCATAGTAAAATCACCAATTATCATTATCTTGCTGCGTAACTGCAATTATGAACACAGAGGCGCCGCATGTTTTAAATACGTACGATACTTAAATGGACTATGAACATGAATGAAAGTGGAGCAAAATAACCGGCAAAAAGACTCATAGATATCAATCTAGAAGAAGATATACCACACAACAACGGACTAAACATAATGATATTCGTCTATGTAACTGGGCTGGGTCATCGAATGAATGCGTAGTTAGATTTTGGATGATCGATCTTGATAAAAAGTTTAATTTATGCTTTCACTGAAACTTAAAACCACTATTCCTACAAAGTAGCCAGCTGAAGCCTCAAAGAAAATGGAAAAGTGAGTATAAAAACTTATGGAGATAGTTGTGTGCATACCATGCACGGTTTTGAAAACGAAAGTGCTCCTCCTGAGCAGTATTTTTAATTTCAAGGAACCAGATTTAAAACGAAAACATATTTTTGCTATGCAGTTTCTGTTGCATGTAATTCTCTTCGCACTAGCCCAATTTTACGGTAAATCAATGCATCATAACATAACCGACTATTAGCACGGATAGGTAACTTACTTAATTGTAGACACGCTGTCTCAATTTTTTAGTAGGACTGTTTTATTCAGCAGTGAGCATGAGCAGTATGGGGTAAAGTATAGAGGCATAGTGGTCTAGTCAAGTTTATTTTGAATGCACGAAGGAGGTGTTCTAGTGCCACCGCTGCTACCACACTACACTAGTAATGCCGTTATGCAAGGATAAGCAGCGATTGTTTTGTCAGATAACATGTTTACTACCGTTGCGATTGCTATAATTGACGCTAAAATTTCATTGCTGTGCGAGTAGCTAACAAGCTGAGTACGGTGGAATTCAAGTTTATTACCTGCAGTGTAAACAGAGCTGCTGCTCACCACACCACCAGCATTCGCATAGGTATGCACATGCACAGTCTTCTGGGAATATTAAAAAGGCAGTATTAACGTAGCTTGTTTGTTAGCTAAAATTTACGCATTTGCCCTTACGCACAGTTCTGTTTCAAATTTTCAAATTTCTCACGGAACTTGGCTGCGTCACGTCGGAATATTTTGAATTTTGTACAGGGATTTGATTGCGTGGGATGGTTTTGATAGTAGAAATATTTTGTGCATTTGTATTATCACTAGTAAAATTCTAGTTCTGCCTACTTTCTCAGGAAATTCTAAAGTGGTCCTGAACATTTAAAAGTAGCGTTATAATGTTGTTGTTGGTCGGTTCTGTATTTGTTTTTTTTATCATTGTTCGTTTTTGGATGGAGGAGAAAGTAAGAATTGAGAATGCTATTAATAACACTCTTAAGAGGTTATTTGTGTCACTGTGTAAATGTTTTATGATATGAGTCTAGTTTGTTCGGGCATTCCAATGTATTATGGGGATTACTAGAGTTCTCAAAAGTTTGAATTATTCCACGCAGTTTGTTCTGAATTTGCTCACTCTAGCAAAGAAATTTGTTTGCTTTAATGTTGCAACTGACTTGCCATGCACACTTTTCTCATCACTCTTGTCTTGCACAGAGCAGAGATATAAAATGCAGCCGTTTTTATGACAAAAAGTGGAATATCATTGCAATTATATATAAGAATACAAACTCTTTGTGTGATTCACTTGATCACATTACAACCTTGGGAAATGTAGTCGGATGTCATGTAGCATTCACCTTGTTTCTAAAAAGGTAAAATGGATGGAGGATCTCGAGCTGAACATGGAATAGTAATCGTTTTTCGTTGGAAAATTCATCCTAGGTGACTCGTTCCTTTTTGGAGTCGCCTCGCATCCCAACATCACTTTCATTACCATCTGGTTTTGCTTTGGTTGGTTGGTGTTGGTAGACGAGGTGAAAGTCGTTTCAAAGCTCCCAGGGGACATCATTCTGTAATGCTTATGATCCCGTAGAGTGGAAATTCCAGTAGTTTTACTCTTTTACAGTGGGAAGAAGAGCGACACTGACTGGGTACTGGTTTGGAATAACGGGAAGTGTTTGCAAGCTCCTTGCTGTTCTCTCAGCGAAAGTAGTCAAATTTTCTTGGGACCTGCCTGGAGAAAGACAGGCACAACCGCAACACATGGCACATGGTGATAATGATTACAACTGGGACAGTACGGTGCGCTACTCGGGCACTCACACAAAGCATTACTTTAATACCACTTGGCATGGCAGCAGTCAGTCAGCATTCAGATTCCGTACCTTGCGGATTCAGGTCGTGTGTTGTAGGTCAACTGCTCACTAACAGTAGAATAACTATGTTCTCTCATAAATGCAAACCATTATAGTTTATATAACCTCTTGGAATGGGATACAAAAAAGTAAACTTTATATAATATAGTTGTTCCACTCAAAGTTTCTGGAAACCTTACGTGCTGGCGGTTGATGCAGTAAGAGTGTGAAAAGGTTGTAGAATATAGTTGACAATGAAATGTGTGCTCCGTCCGCAAATACAAATGCCATTATAGGATGTGAAAACTAACCGGTGTGGAATACTAAATTTCTCCAACTTCAACAAAATCTATCATTGTTTCTAATACATGCATTCTATGTAGAATACAAAAGTGAAAACTTTGCTCAGAGTACCATTCTTTTAACCGGGACTGGGTGTCATTGTCAGTTATGTCAAACTAAAAGTGCATAGTGATGTGATGTTATGATGGTAGGATGGTAAGCCTCTGTCTGCACTAGTACATATTTCTCAAACAGAGCAAGCATGAATGTGAGAGTGTAATCCGTAGGTTTTGTTTTTATTATCATGTGTGTCACGTTACTCCAATGTACGTCAATAACAGTCAAAGTCTGACTTACGACGTTGTCAGCTAGACTGCTACACTTTTCTGCAGGTATATAAACAACTCCAGTTCCGTACTATATGAGGTGTAACAGGATAATATTTCACGTGGTAACAGGATTATGTCTTTATCATGTAATAATTTACTCGTTTCGTATATCGTGGTATGTTTTCCAGTTTTTGGGAATAGGTGACTGGAAAGGTTATAGAAACATACCGAAAGTGTAATACTATAATTTGCAAATTATAACCTTATGGCTGAACACGTACAGTGCACATATCAATGAATGGGTGAAAACTTTCGTGCATTTTTATCAAAAAACGTACAATTACCTGATGGCAATAATATAAACGTGTACTACAACAACACCAAATAAAATGCAAAGTAGGGAACTAGACTTTCAGGCTAAGCTTGTAATGTTTGTTGTTGACCAAGCGTGCCCACATGAATGAAATTATTGTACATGTATGGACAGAAAATGGAAACTTGGGGTCACCAAAGAATGAATGGAGGTCGTTTCATTTTAAATGTTGAGCAATTTTTTTTTGTAATGCAGGAAGAACCAAAAACTGAAAGTTTCATTTTCTTATGTGATGTCTTAATAATTATATGTTTAATGATGAATCACTGATTGAAAACGGAAAATGACAAATGAATGTTGATGGGAACTAAAACTACAGGAGTTATAAATTATAATAACAAGCCGCTTACAAAGTCAAAAGTGCATTAAATTGAGTTTTCCTCTTTGTGACACATTCAGCCGAGATATTTTTTCGAATGTATGGAAAAAATGTAAGATTTTCTAACATTCTTTTCCCATGAAAATGAAATTATGTGAGCTGAAATGACACAAATGGAGTATTATAAGGCTCATTGAGTCGTGTGGTAGTTTCAGAGGAAAAGTGACGGTTAGTTTTCAGCCATAAGTGTTTAGAAACCTTGCAGTAAGAAGTGCACTTTGTCATGTTACTTCACTTTTTAATGACCTTCATTGTTTACCATATATGACTCTAATTTGATTTCATATATGAGCATGAATGAACCAGATTACTCATATTTAGTTTTGTGTTTGACCATTATTTTCGACGCTGTCTCTCGACATTGCGTTACATACTCAGGTGGACGTTGAGTGGAGGACGGACCTCAAACAATGCTTGAAAAATGTTTGCAATTTAACTCTTGCTTGTCAATTGCAAATTTTTATGAAACGTTACTCTTACAAAAGCCTAAGTAGTAGTCTTGATAATAATAGGAATGGTCAATGCCCAATCCAATGTGTTAATGAAGCGTGAGAACAACGTGGGATATGCCTGAATAGGCAACTCAGGCTGAGATTAGGCTTTACTAACTGTGAAAAAGGGGATCTTACTACTATATGAGTCTTCAGTAATCAACTTTGTTGAGCACACTGTTCTTTGTTGATTAACTGCAATCTGCAATAGGTAGTCGGTCTGTGTGTGCATGTTAACTTCGGCATAAAAAAATAGAATGGTGCACTCATGTTAGGAAACCATTTTCAGCTCAAAACTTTTCAGACTGACTGAGCCCCAACTGTGTGAGAGAATTATAACGACATATATGCTTTGTCTCGTTGATAAAAATTAATGCGTTTTTCTAAAAGCCTGTGACGAAAGCATACAAAAGTTTGTGCTGCGTGGGTCATATTTTTGTTCATTGAAATCAGTTCTGCAAGTGAAATACTGTGGGGTGACACTTTTGCAACATAGCATATTTTCAAAAGTGGATGCTCGTTTGCTAACAAGTTGGTTTTTAATCCCTTTTCTGTAGAAACGTTAACGGTTTCTGTTGGGACTTTTGCAACGGTGAGTGAATGATAACCTTCCAGAAAGGAAGTGTTGTTGACGAGGTGGCAGGTGAGGGCTGCAGCCGAACTTATGACGACGACAAAATTGTGAAACTCCGCTTGGATTCTCCAAGAAGAAGTAGAAGTGAGCCAGTTTTCAACGGTGGTGGAAATGGATGGACCACGAGCAGAAGACGTACTCTCACTTCTTCATGATAGGTTGGCCATCGTCAACGGTGGCAGGGATAAGCGTGGAGGTCCTTTACTTTTGTTCCCGACGTCACCCCGTCGGGAAAAAGTCCATAATGAGGATTTAAAGAGACTGCTACATTACCTGTTTTCTATACCGTGGTAAGTCCAAGTCTTGCAAACGGTTGCATATTTTCATGATTTTTGGAGCATGAGTTTAAAAAATTAATAAACTGTTTATTATTATCCTTTAGTGAGGAGACACGGGAAAGAGGTTTCTCTGTAGTTATTGATATGAGAGGAGGAACATGGACCAGTGTCAAGCCCATTTTGAAAATTTTAAATGAACATTTTGCAACTTTTGTATTCATGGTTTATATTATCAAACCGGATAATTTCTGGCAGAAACAGAGGACCAGTCTTGGTAGCTCAAAGTACAAGTTTGAGGTAAGTGAAACGGAGAACCCGTAAATTTAATTAAGTTGCCAGAATTCAGCTACAAAAATATGCTATGCTTCATTTTGATGAAACGACGTAAACACCGCTGTGACGCTTTGCCAATTAATTTGATTCCTAATATGAAATCATGCTTGGTATAACTATGTTGTACCATGTTATTAAATTTTCATTTTACTGCTTTGCTTTTAAAGAGAATTTCTAATGATAATTAATTATTCAGATAATTTGATAACTTGATGATGATAATTACTTTCAGACATCAATGGTTGGAATCGACTGCCTTGTAAAATCAATTGACTCTACGCAGCTTACATCCGACTTTGAAGGAACCTTTCATTACGACCATAATCAATGGATAGAATCTCGCATCGTAAGCCACTCTCTATTTTTAGCCCTACGTCAATGTTGAGGCATATTAAATCTACGAAGAATTAAACTACACATTTCCTGAAGATTAACTTTGTTAGAGTACGCATTGAATTTTTATTTTTAGAAACGAAAATTCTCTCCTTTTATCGCATTACCCATTAGAGTTGAGTTGGCTTGTGTTCTAAATTAATCGTATGAAAGTTGGATTAATCCTTCGTTTTAGAATTTCCAAAAGGAGCAAAGATGTGCTTTTATATGAGGAATGACATAACTGAATCTTTTGAAGATGTACATTTTCTTTACACGTGTAAGTGTGTAAAGTATGTTAATATGAAATGTGGAATTATTCACAGGCATTGGAAAATTTCCTCTGGGTAGCCGGCGATTTGTTAGACCGTTTAGATGATTGGAGGGAAGATATAACGAGAAATGATTTTGCTGAGGATGTCAACGCAGTGAAGCGTGCCATAGATTCTCATGAAGAAATTAAGGATAAGATAACAAGAGCTCCTTTCGAAGATGTTGACGCAAATGGACAAGAATTGCTCAAAAGGTAGTAATTGAAGGCAAATTTTCTCTTTTGCAGCAATTTGAGTTAATGACAACATGCCGAAGAGCAGTTGAGTAGAAAGTGCTTTGGGGCGGGATGAAAGTGTGCTTGATGAACTAATTTCATGATACCATACATTTTCTCACTTAGGTTAAGTATAGACTCCGCCGTAAATGGTAGTTCGGGCTACGACTCAGGCTATTCTGGCAGAAGTAGCTCATCCAGCTCAGTAGTTTCCAATCCTGATATGCAAGTAAGTTTCGGGATATGTCTTTATCATTAGTACTCCTTTCAAGTGTCACCATGTGATGTCGTCTAGAATCATGCTGATGCTAAGGCTGATTTGTTTTTGCTAGGCCAATATCCCCGTTATAATGCAAATGGTAGAGCAAATTCACGGTGCTAAAGAACAACTGTTGCAATTATGGCATGCGAAGAAACTCAAACTGGACCAGTGTTTCCAGCTCCGTCACTTTGAACAAGACTGTAAAAAGGTAATGCAACAACTACTAGAGTAAAATGGAACTGAGTCTGTGTGTAAGTATTTATGTATTTATGATTTTTTTTTTGGTTTTGTGATAAAGATGCTGGACTGGATTCGACACAGCCACGACGCGTTTCTGACGACGTATGTTGAAATAGGACAATCTTTCCAGGTAGCTAAGCGGCTCAAATCCGACCACGAACAATTCACCGTGAATCTCATGGTAGGTTGAACTACATTTGTATAAAACTGAATTTCAAATGGAGCGAGGAATCGTAGCTTTCACTCATTTGATAATCCTTTCATTTAAATTTCAGAATGGTTGTGTTAGTATTAACCGAATTCTTGCTCTCGCCACCCACATGGTTGATACAAGCCACTATGCAGCTCAACACATAAGAATATTGGCAGGTAGAATTAATCAAGCCTGGAAGGAATTGACGTGTGCTCTCGATGAGCGTAATACTCTTCTCGCGTTATCCGTCTCGTTTCATCAAAAAGCTGAGCAGGTGCTGGATTGAGAACCGTTTATTTTTCCGGCATCCAACCGAAATAATCCTATTATTTTTGGAGTGGTGTTACTCCGTATGTAATCATTTCCCTGTTGGTTGTTTTAACAGTATGCTGAGAAGATGATTGGATGGAGTGCTGCCTGTGATAATTTTAACATTCCCAACGAAGCGCCTCTATTAGAATCAGGAATTCATCAGCATCAAACAATCTACGAAGCTATGTGTCAGGCCTATACAGAAGTAAGAGTTTTGATGAGAGCCACTACTAGTTAGTTCTTAATCTTTTAGGTAAACTCAACGGTTTCAGTGCAAATGAGTGTGTTTTGTTGATCAAACAGGTTCATAGTACAAGTAAAAAGCTTTTATACCAACTTGATCATCTAGTCCACGTTTGCAATCAACCAGGAATGGAGATATTGGCACATAAACATGTATGTTTGCCTTCTCAACTATTTATACATTCAATTGATGATGAGTTGTACTCAAGTAGCACAAACATCTTAATCCAACGTGCACATATTTGGTTTTGATTGCAGCAGGTAGATGAAATGGGGAGACTGATAAGGCATACGGATCCAGCTGCAGACTACTCATCCGGAGCTAAGCATGTTTTGGATGTAATCCATGAGATTCTAGCGCGACATCGAACACTGGAACAAAAGTGGACTGCAAAGAAAGTGAAACTTCACCAAAGACTAGCTTTAAAACTGTTTAAAGAAGATGTGAAGCAGGTGAGACTTGAATCCGCTTCATGAATCCACTTTTCCCATTTGTTCAGTGGGCTAAATAGCGTACTCTTCTTGTTCTGGTTTGCCAATTTATAGGTCATGGATTGGCTGGAAAAGCACGGAGAGCAGTTCCTATGTAAAAGCATCGGCGTTGGTAGAAATATGCAAAAGGCATTCGCGTGTCAAAAGAGCCAGGATAACTTTGAAAAAGTTGTGCAGGTATGTACATATAAATTCCTTGTCAACTTTATACCAAAAGATTTATTATAAGTCCATTATCCCTTCATCTGAACTTCAATAACAGACTGACTCATGACATCACTTACTATCGCTTTGGTTTGTAAACACAGTCACCTATGAATGAAGATGCTTTTAAATTTGAAAAGAATCATCACGACATGAACTATGAAAGTAATCTTATTGATTGTGTATTATCGCGTTTTTTTTGTTCCAAAAACCTGTTGAACTTGACGTGCTGACAGTTGTGCAATAATTGATTGCTGCATTCTTATTCTTCACACACAACCAAGCATTGCATATCAACACCAGTCCGGCTGGTAGATGAATCGATTCTGACTGAACATCTTTGAGAGTAATAATATAGAGCACCTTTTGCATTAAAGTGGATCAATCAAGCGGAGAGTTCATCATGTCATTCACAAGCAGGTATAAACCCATAATTGATTGAGCATTGAGCTCCACTGTACCCTCTTCTTTTAGGCTGGGATAATGGGATATAGGGGATGGTGTAATACACTTTTTTGATGCATCTTCTTGGCATACATTATTAAGCTACAGATTACGGTATAACACAAGCGCCATGCCATTCATTGAACAGACCATGTGTCAACTTGACATCAGAAGATTGTGGTTTCAGATACAAGACTCCGATCAGCCTGAGAATGAGATTTGAGATTGCATCCAATCCAAGTTAATCTCGTTTTACTACATTTTTCAATGTAATGTGGTACTTGCATAATGATGCTTTTGATTATCCCTAATTCGCATACAACTACTGTTTGATTTTTAAGTAGTTGTGCAGCAGACAGGAGATGTACGTATCATTATGCGCAACAAGTTATTGTTCAATAGGCAATCGAGCAGGGCCATATCTACGTAATGGACCGAAAAGAATATCTGCGGATGCTGATGCTACTCTACGCTAAGCTCACTAGACGCTAGACATTCTAAACATTTTCTGGAAGCCCATGAGCTGGAGATTTTGCATGAAAAAAATAACGCACTTTTCATATCTAATCCAGCATCTTCTTCTTAATAATTGTGGTTATTAAAATATGATGGGATTAAAAGGGCTTAGCTAGAGCATTCATTCATGATGATCATAATCCAATTGCAGTACGATAAGATCTCGTATGAATACACATACTATTATGAACAGGTTTCAATGTTCACAATGTGAGCTCAATGTATGAAGGAATTTTTGTGTCATAAGATGACCAAACACTTATTATGCTAACTTGGCTTTGTTGTGATGATCACTAGGCCAGTCCTTGTGCTTGCGCACATTACACACTACACAACATCATCTCATTGCATCGCTAGAGCTCATGTCGTTGTCTCCTCTTGTTGTTGCCTAGCCTTGTCTCGTTGTCAGCTTCGCTTATGTACGTTCTCATTGTTATCAATACAAAGGTTAGTTACAATAACTCTTTCAGTGTGACTTGAGGAATCCAGTACTACTACTAGACAGAGATTGTGTAGCTCTCTCCGATTGTATTTTTTATTTGAAAAAAAAAATCTCCGATTAGACATATGGCATGTTGCAAGTATAGTTAGTAGTAGCCCACGGTTTGTTGGTCAGTCAGTCAGTGAAATGTTGTCAACCGTGCAGTGATAGTGTATCGCTATCGGTGAAAGAATTACATTACAATCAAAATTTAGAAATTTGGAATGCCGTGAGAAATTTAATACTTTCGACAGTTAATGTCATTGTTGCGAGTGAGTTACTTTTTTTACATACAATCTTACTTGCAACTTGTTGAAAAGGTTGAGCAGAATCTAGCCGATTTTAAAATCAGTTTATTGAGCAAAGTTGTGTTGTGACTGTGAGTTGTGGTGGTGGTGCATGTAATTTTAACTGGTTTTCTTGATTATGCACAAGAAGTAATGATTTTCTGTAATTTTATCGAAACAGGAACATATATCATGCATGAACATAATGGGTGCATGCAGTTGTGTTGATTGCTCAGTTTCTCTATTTTCCCCATGTGTCAATAAGTTGGTCAATCAATAATTTCATAAGTTCATTAAAAAAGGGTCTTCATCGCTTCACATCGCTGTCCCGTTTGTTGATCTGTTTTTTTTTGTTCTTCGTTGAAAGGTGATTTTTTCAATATATTCATAATCATCCGGAAGGGAATAAAAATGTTCTTTTAATGTTGAGCTTTTATTCCTTTTAGGGAGCTAGAGTACTTACACGCACCAAGACATTATTTTATTTAAATAGTATCTACAGGAGGTAGCCATCGCGTTTCAGTGAGCTAACAACGTCATGTTAAACTAAACTAAACCCCATGCAAATGTTTGCACGTACAAGTTTGTCTAGGCTCCTTCATCTCTCGTCCAAATGCAATGCATAACAATGTGACTTTGGCATGTTGAAGTGGCAATAGGAACTATGAAAAAGAAGGGTGATTTTGATTTGTCTCCTTGTATGGGCACGCCAGGCTCCTTAAAAGCAGTATTGAATGTCATGCTCTCCGCTACTGTTTGTGCCTACGGATGACACAGGAAGGGATGGATGATGTGTGCAAAGCGAACAACATGAATGAATTCTAACTAAATACTTCTGGCTACCTTAGACAGCAGGACAAGTGGATGTGAATATAGAAGACATGCCTTTGACTGACATACTTGTATCTATAAGTTATCGCTCATGTCGATCTGTATTTGTTTTTCGGAAATGCTGGCTGCACAATTTAAAAATATAATGTGTTTGAAGTAGTTTAATTAATGTAATTGTGCCCAGTTTTGTGACTCAAGTACAGTGTTTGAGCGCACGTTGATGGTGTATTTTATTTTTAAAATATTCATTTGCAAAGTGTTACCTTAAAGCAAATTATCAGTCATGTTGAAGCCATTTTTTTGCCGCACGCAACACAATCGTATCCTTGTAACTGTCACATAATTGTGGAGGAGATATGAAAAAGAAGAAATTAATCTGAAGTGCTTTAGTGCTTTATTATTCTTTATATGGCAGACTTGAAAAGTTGTTTTGCAGCTTACTCGCAATAGTTGCAGCCACAATGCAATAATGCTAATTCTGATATCTATACTCTTCCGAAGCGAATACATATATGCTACTCTGTTGACGATAGGGCTGTCGTGACTGACTGACTAAATGCAAAAGTGTGATAAAGAATTGTGTATGATTTTTCAACTTTTGAAGTATTCTTCCTCTGAGAGGTGATCGGAATAGTTGAAGATTTATGTCTGCAATTACACATTTCTGACTAGTCGGAAGTTGAATAATAAGCAGTTTCATCAAAAACTTCATAACATTAAAAATTTGTGTTTGGTTCATGTTCATGCCTATCTAATAATACAGTAGTTGGTGCTCGTGTGTACATTTAGTTCACCGCCACGGCTGTGGCAATTTAGGGTGCAGTTAGATGCTGCACATGATGCTTCATATACGCTAATTTTTCACCATCAACTCTGTAAGCATGCATATATGGCAAGACATTTCACAAAAATAGGTGACGGATGTTCAGGAGCAACGGAAGTTTTGAAGTAGGAAATATTAATATTGCATGTTTTTATGGATTTTGTTAAGCTGCTTAACCGCGATAAGTAACTGTTTCCATATTGCGAGTAGTGCAACAAAGATAATCATCTCTATATATTAGCCAACTAGAAGAAGCATTTCTTCAGATGCACATCTTTGACTATAGCGTGGTGTCTTACACACGCACTTTATTAACCATAGCACGACGACATGTTCTTCAGGACGTGAATATGCTTTGTTTTCCGAAGCGATTCTTAATTTGTGAAAATCTGACAGTTGAATGACTACATTTGTGTGCGTTATTTTAAGATTACGGATGGATCGCACGTGTCATATTGAGTACCTAATTTTTAATCTTATTTCTCTGTGATTCCATGGTGGTGCTAGAACACATATACAAACACGGACAAACTTATTGCTGCGGCTGACGAGCTAGCAAGAACTGGAGAGTGTGATGCCGAGGAAATCTATGCTGTTGCTCAAGAGCTGGAAGCAGTTGTAAACAATTTTGCCACGCGAGTGCAACAACGAAGAAGGCTTGTGGACTCTGCGGTAATATTTTACGGCCAGGAAAAGCAGGTAAAGTAATCTCTTGAAAATATATATTTTCTCTTGCTTTAGGATACGCAAAAGCTTTTGTTTTCATCCCGTGTTCTTCTCTCTTGTGAGCCTTACCTAAACAAAACATGAGGATACACGTGCTTATTTTTAATGCAGTGGTAAATACGTAGTATCCCACTGCGAAGCATAAAATAACTTTCAATGTGTACACAAAACAAAACGAAATTCTTGTTTAGTTTATCCGATTTTTTTTTGGGAGAATATGTGTTAGGAAGGTGTATTTTCTTTCTCGGTTATTTTGACGTGTTTGCAGGTTTAGTGTTGGCATTAGCTGAATTGTTTGTGAGGTGATGGCATATTGATGGCTATTTAAAGAAAATGTGCCTTCCCTTCTTCGACTTGTGTGCCTCTCGCTGGATCATGAATTCTGGAAGATTAATGTCATTCAGTCCAACTTTTTTCACACGGCTATAATTCACCATTCTATTGTGATGTTGGGAATGTATGTACATAAGTTCACACCTCTCTCGTCCCTACAAAGGAAAAAAAAACAATTTCGTTGGTTGTGGTGTTTTACTTCATTGAATGGTTCATTGCATATTATCATTGATCTTCACGTGTGGGTTGTTTATTTTCATTTTCTTCAATTTATGCAAACAACAATGCCTATTTTATGACAATGGCCGTAAGAAAAGTGTGATACAAGATGCCATAAATTGCGATGGAATGCCGATTACTGCTTCAAAAGCTGCATAAAAGAAATTTAGACTATCATTTGCATTTTGTTCAGATCAAAAATGAGCTGTAAATCAGAGACATTTTCTTCAATACAAAAAAGCAATTAAGTTGGCCCCGTACATGCACTCTTGGCTCTCTCTCTCTCTTCTCATTTGCTAAGTTTTGGCTGTCATATACAAATGATGATGAAACTGGGCTGAAGGGCGTGTTTAGGGTAACTTTTAGTTCACTTGTAAAGTTCAGATTAGATGCAATTAGATGCGGAGCATGTAATATGACTTTACCGATCTAGTTTTCTGAGGTACGAGCCCGAGTCACATTCAGCGAGTAACACATCTCCGTCCCTTGTTTTTTATTGAAAGAGATACATTTGGTGATACAAACAACTGATGGTACATCCCATAAACCCATGTATAGCAACATCATTATCTGAAACCGAGACGTACATGATACCGCACTGCTTTTAGTGGCCATTTGTTGATCGCAGTTATTCATTTTTCGAGGGCACAACTCAGATTTGTCTTGTCTGTCTTTGGAAATGATAAGCCTAATTGGTTAAAGAAATATCACAAAAGTGCCGTCACTGCAGTTGCAAGCGCAGTCTTGCAACTGGTACTAATTTTTGATTCACTTGTGAGAACTGTTATCATTAGTTTTAACTGGCATTGGCATGTTATGCTGTCATAAACTAATGCTTTTGAATTGTTGAATTTTTAGGTTATAGCAGATAATTAGCGTGGTTGCATTTACTTTGTGTGCGACTGTTCTCGTACGATCTCTCTGGAATGACGTTGCCCGAAAGAAAATACTTTTGTTTCTTAATTTACTCGCTTGTTTGGTGAGTGAACGTCATTAATAAATGACCTTAAAAATAAAGTTGCAATGTACATTACCAATGAATCGAGGGACAGATGAATTATAACTGAAAATGTGTGCACTACTCAGACTACCCTCTTCATAGCAAGATTTGATTTGCAAGCATTAAGCATCCATCATCAAAGTAATAGTAATGCATCTCTGACTGAGCACAGCACACAATTATTATGAAACGCTACGCATTAACTCTCCACTACTCTTTTGTCACCGTTGACTCATGGGGATAATGGTTTGCAGCTTATAAAACGGAGCTAGCTAGGCATAACCATGTCTGCAACGCATCCCCACGTGGTTAATTAAATGGAAAGAGGAAGGGATATGAAAAGGGGCTTAAAGTAGATTTTTATATATCGAATTGTGTAAGAAGATGGAGGTGGCTTTATCTATTCACTTAAGTCTTTTGTGTAGTATTAAGTATTGATTTGTGGGGATCCATTGTATCAGAATGGAAACGGAATTCTGATTTATTGGATGTTATCTATTAGTTGTTCTTATTGTGAAGCCATGTGCGTAAAAGAAGAATGGCGAGCGCTCTGCTTGCTACATACATGGTTAACTGAATGATATTATTCATCAACTGAATAAGTGCCGAGGTTCATCCCCTTGTCTTGTGTTTATGATGATCATTCGATGATGCGATACAATGTGCTTACGAATAAAGGAAGTAGGAGCAAGTGGAACGAATGGAAATTGGGCAATGGGAAACTTCCCTTCCTGGGATTCATGATGATGCCTCATGTTTCATTCATTAGCGAAAGAAGTGAGAATGAATGGACACAAGTAATCAGCCTTGTGCTCATACAGTGTTGTGTGTGGATACATATAATTATATTCAACACTGCTTTCGTCTTCGCCGGCTGTGAAACAATAAATTGAAACTTTGACAAAAATGCTAATCTTTGTTAGTTGGAAATTTATACCACGAGTTTTGAAGCACCTCTTCGTTTCTCAAATATTCAATATCAATAATTTCTTTTGCCACAACGTTCTGATCACGCTTGCTCCCTAAATAAGAAGTAAATTGTGCAGCAAATTCTTCAATATCATTTCATAAAGCTTATGTTTTCCTTATCCCATAAAGTTGATAATGCGTGTTTCTGTCTTCCATAATTTTTGAAAGCCTTTTAAAAATGTCATTATTGGACGATTTGGTTATGAGGCCATCAAATTTGAATGTTTTATGAAATTCGAAATGTGCCACAGAGTGTCAATGGAGATATGAATCACGTCAACATTGAAGGCATTATTGCTTCTCTAAACTTTCACAGAAAAGTCATTTAGGCTGAAGAACGAACAGCGACGGTGGTCTAAGACTGATAGGCAATCGCAACCCCAAAGCCTATTAGGCCCTGCTGATACCTTCACTACATCATTTTGGTTGGTATAATTTGGTGCACGATATGCCCATGTATCTATCGATGTAATAGATGTTGTGACCTGGACTGACTGCCTCGACGTTGTTTCGGACGAAAAATGAGTTTTCTCTGAAATATGTATTCCTTGCTGAGAATATGAAGGAAATGTGATGTTGTATAAATGGAAGTGAAGGAAAGACGGAGCGAGAGAGAGAGAAGATTATTCTATCATCCATCCATTTCAGTTCACAGCGTAGCTGTTTAATGTATTTTAGTAGGGGTAATGTAATGTGACATGACTCAAATATCATACAATGAGCTGTGACTCTTCCCGATGAAGACACTAATGGCTTTCCCGGCTCTCGCATTTCCTGGAGCAGTCTGAATAGTGAGCTCTTCCAGTTCTTTGAGAAAAGTTGTCGCCATCGGTAATGAGGCTTGCATCGTGCATACATTTCGCTACATGCAAGACGGAGAGAGAGGAAAGTGTGTATATTTGGTTTACGTTGCATCGCTATTGCTAGTACAACAGATTACTGAGGGCTTACCACTCCTGTCCTAGTAGTGACAGATAGATACGAGAAAACTGTACTGAATTTCGGATTTCATGGGTTCTTCCATTCCGATTCCAGCATCTCAACTCTTTGCATTACTCAAGGTAAAAATAATACAATTGTTGTTGTGTGAATGAAATCCCACTGTAATTGTGATATGCAAATAGCTATCATTCTTCTCTTTGCACTTCAATCCAAATAGCGCAACTTACTTATGTGTGGTTGGATTGAAGTGAGAGTGTGCCAGAGGCGGATTTAACGTTTCATTCATCCCGTAAGCTTTATACAACTCTTAGAATACCATCAACTATCTAGTTTTTTAATTCCAGATTTTGGCATGTGTTCAGATTAAAGCAACTTGTAAAAAATATCGTTTGCAAGTGTACGCAGTTTGGCAGACAGAAAGTGATATTTTAACTCTCAAACAGGTGATAATAATGTTGCCTTTTCTTTCATGAAAGTTGTAAAACGATAGAATTTGACATGTTAGGGCGTGATGATGATCTTGTTGTTGTATTTTAAAACAATTACCACTTGCACTTTCGTAAAAATTCCAATTTGTATTGTCACTGCAGCATATCTGCCTTTCACCGTGTGGTATCACTTTGCCCCAAAATTGGCAAAATTCTCGTTTGTGCTTAGATAATTTGCAGTTGTTATAAATTATGATCAATACATCAAATATAATAGTAACATCAGATCAGGGTGTTGGTATACATTCAAAATCATATGATTTTGCATTGTCAAACATCATGATTACTAGTCTTAAAATTTGAACTATTTTGATAGCTATGAGAATAAGTCAGGTGAACGATTTGACGGAATACAAAAGTTAATATTGTTTTTGAGAGTTACCTTATTATACGCAGCATTTACCTCCCTATTTTGCAAGCGTTAGCCAGTCCAGCAGACCATTATGCAGGCATTATGTTCTGCAATATTGAGCGTGGGTAGAGTTGTTGAGTATAAGTGTAGATAATTAATTTCATGGAAAAACTTCATGACATATTTTATGTGATTTAAAGGAAGTGATTGCCAATGTGTGGCAGAAAGATTATGCTGATTTCGTGATTAGAAAGAATGATATACTGTCAAGCCACCTTCCCTTGTTTGAACATTGCCGAGTTGTTAACTCCATGGGCTCCATGATGTGATTCCCTTTTCCCAATCTAGGATTTCTTGTTCGCCATTCATAAATGGACAAGTGTAGTTTGGGTGGCTTTGCCTCTCACAGAGTCCACAATACTGTTTACTGATTATGGTGATTACTCAGAAATGTTTTCCTTGCACGTTCTCCACTGGAAGGATTCAGCACACAGAATTAGCATATATTTTGTTTATGCGCAAATAAGTCCTTCATGAGAGGCTCTAGCTAGGTGCTGATTAGTTTGCGATGCCGCATTGACATTTTGAAGAGGTGTGTAAGACAGGTGGTGGGTGTTATAAGAAAAGGGCCTTTTGAAACTCTGTGTGTTGCACTCATGTCATGAAAACAATTCAAACTGATCAGTCAGTCACCCACAGACAGTCATCGTTATGTTAATCACAAATGTTGGTTGCGCTTCCTCCGAGTTTTGCCATACCACGTTCTTCTGTTGGGACAGGATTCAGATGAGAGTTGGAAATTGGAGACGGATAGAAAGGAAGCAAAAAACATACATATTATAGCATTGCCGTTTTAAAGCAATGACAAGAAAACATATTGTGCACTTAATTCGAAGGCAAGGGTGTAAACAAGGCACTCTGTACTTTTGGCATACAGTTAGTCGACAAAATACGGATTTTGCCTTTGGGTTTCTTTATATGGATGTCATCAAATGAAAACTAGAGACGAGCTTAAAATTCTGAAAGCTTTTTTCTTCGTTAAAGCCCAGCTCACATCGCAATCACAGCGTCTCAAGTTAAATACAAAACATACGTTGCGTTTCGTTGTTGTCTTTTTGGTATTTCAACCGCTTGTTAGTTGAATGAGTGAGTGAGTGAGTGAACTATAAGGGAAGGGAGAAATATGTATGCAAAAAAATTCCCGATGGGAGGAACGATTTAGGCTCATGATGAGATACCGTTTATCAGCTTGAAATGTGTCTTGAGAAAAGCTTGTTTTTATATTTCGTTTTTTTTTGTATTTGAGCTGAAGTTTATAGGCGTGTTCCTATGTTTTTGTGTGATTAGGTTATTAGCATCTTCACAAATACTAATGAAATATGATATTATCGCATTGTTTATATAAGAAATGGCAACCGTTTCTGTAGCTCAATGTGGGAGAGTGAATGTTAGCAAGCAAGGATGTTTATGTTAATTCAATGCCCCATTCCAATGATGATGCTACAGTTGTTTTCTGCATTAGGAGAACTGTTGCAGTCGTTGTCGTTCCGTATCGTGGGGATTAGATGTCCTATCGTAAAAGAGTTTTTTGGCGTTGTTGTGATTTTCATGTCATAATTGCGCTTATTCAATCCTTGATTTTGATTGAGAGTGTACCACCTTCAGTTTTGTCGGATGTAATTTATCCACTTTGTCTCCTGGTGGGATTGTGTAGGAGAATTCATCAATTACGATTCGCATTTTTGTGTTCATTCGTTTCGCAAAGTTGTTCGTTAATATTTTTATCCTTAGCTCTCTATTCCTTGACAATGGTGGAAGCAAATCACTTCACATTTAAGGATCTGCCAAACTTTTAATGAACAATGTTCTTCTCGCTAGGTTTTGTGCAGTGCGGGGAAAAATGTTATTGAAGTGACCCAGTTTGTAGTAGCGCAGAACTCCTTTTATAGCGTAGAAGGTAATGGGATCATTATGGGATATGCAACAATCACAATTGGGTTAGGTGTGTATTATCAGCGAAATGTGAGGCTCATTGAGTACAATAACTGACATTTCAGAAATGTCAGGGGATAAAAAATAACTCTTGATACTTCTACATAATGAGGGACCAAAGGTGTGTATGTATTAGTATTAGCTCTACGGATACTTATTGTGTCTGTATATAGCAAAGCAAACAGCGAACAAGATGAATACAATGTTATAACGTACAAGAAGAAATTTGCTGCTGGTGAAAAATATGTAATATATAAAAGCCATGTCTGGGTCTTTGCTTGACATTTAAAATCCAGAGACACTAATATGCATTTGGAAAGGTCAAAATTCCATAAATAACTTTCGAGGTAATGATACAAAAGAAACTAGAGTGTAGATCATAGTAAATATGATGTAGGTAAAAAATGTATTCCTCTGCTTAAAATACGATACATTTCCCAATTATACTCATAGAAAGCGAAAATAATTTATTGTGTTGCTGGCGTGGTTGGTGCCTAATGAAAAACCGGTAATATCTTCCGAGGAATCTGATGTGATTCCTGTACACAGGAAGTAAAAGAATTTTCTCACAGGAAATCAACAGGCAATGCATTAATATACACCTTACACGCCTACACACACTATTAAACCTTTGAGAAGTTTTTTGACTTCTGATTTCTATAATAAAAGTTGATTTCAGCAAAAAAAAAATGCTTAAGCTTATGTAATAAATGTAAGAACATGTACTATTATTAAGATGAATAATAAATTTTATTGCTTGTTTATATCATTTCATTTACAGATTGAGGGATGGGTAGAAAAGTTCCGTAGTGAATCAAATGTGGATGAAGCTCCGGAGAGTGTTGAGGCAACGCAGCGTAATATTGAACAGTTGGAACAACATCGAGAAACAGTTCTCCAACTTTTGATTGGAACTGTTACTGAAGGACGCAGACTTCTGGAGGAACTAAGGTTGGTTGCTGTTTATTTATTCAGCAATTCATTTAGTTATCTCGCCAATTTGTCGCTATGTACATATACTATACTATCCATGCACAAGAAGCTCGTTCTAAATACGCATAACTTTGTGTGAGTGTAGTTCGAGCGGACTGACAATGGAAACGGACAATACAGGATCATTTGAAGCCTTGGAAGCGGCGCTTAGAACGTTAGAGCGTCAGCGAAATGAGCTTGAGGATTTATGGGTGAGTAACTTGTACACTATAAGTGAGAAGATTATAGAATAGAAAACAACTTTACGGATGTATCCACTTTCATTTTCTCTTTTTGTCTTAACAGGAGTCAAGAAAGCTTAAATTAGATCTCTGTCTTCAACTCCGTCTATTTGAGAGGGATGCACTGGAGGTAATGAAAGATATTATGAAATATTAACGCTTTTCTTAGGTGGGCCAATGCGATAAGGGAATGTGTGACAGTAATTTAATAGTAGCATTGTCTCACCAATCGAAGAAGGATAGAATATCCATTATTGTTCCGGTATAAAACTTTTTGCAACATCTTTATTTGTAGATTGCATCGCAATTGGATCATTGGATTGAGAAATTGCAAATGGAAGATCCAGGTCGGGAAATCACAGAGAGCCTAGCTCACTATGAGCAAATTCTTAGAGTCCATAATGATAGCGTTTCTAGAGTTCAAAATTCTGTGTACCAAGTTCTACAAAGAGGTCAAGAATTGTATCAAGTAAGTCCAACCGAGGTGTATGTCCTTATTATTTATTTACATTGGTGGAGTGTGCGATCTCGTACTTTTGAAATGGTTATCTTTTTATTATTCAACTACACTTGCATGCATGCATGTACAGTTTGGAGGTGGTTTATTCAGTGCTAAAAACACTGTCTCACACAGTGTTTTTAGCACTTGCTTGGGAGATATACAATTTTAAGACTTCCTTGTTACTCATTCAGTTCATAGATCTGAAAGTGTTTTATTTTTGTTTCTTACACACTCTGATTTTGCTACCATAAAATGTTATTCTCGTGGAATAAACCTAGTTTTTCACGTACAAGTGAAAAAGAAATAAAATATATGTTTGCTTCAGTGTTATGTTATAAGTCACTATCCTGTAAATTCCAATTTTGGGTTCTTTTCAGATGTTCGAAAGGTCCGGAATTAGTGTAATGGCCAGTAGTCAAATCAGTGCCCAGACCAGAGTACAAGTTCTTATTGAATACGTCAACGAAAAGGAGCTGGATTGTGGGGAAGTTGCGGAGTTGAAACGGGTTAAACTCCAGCAAATCATACAGCTACTCCAGTTGCAGAACGAGGCTAGTCAGGTGAGACTAACTACCAAAAAATCTTTTTTCCAGCACTATCAGACTGTAGTATTTAATAAAACATTTGTAAAATCAACAATCCGAAAAGTCTTGCAATTCCGCATCGTCAAAGAATTTTGCAAAGCTGTATCTAATATCTAACTACCTTAGGTTGTGGTATAACTTCATATCATGGGATAGTCATACTTCAAAGTGTTTCTTTATTTCGGAAAAATAAGTTTAATACACTTTTTTATACATGTATTGCGGACTGTTATCATATTATTTTCCCGTAATCGATTAGTTCTAATTGCGAGTGTGCATGTACTTATCAAAGGATTTATGTGCATAATAAATTCTGTCACTCGCAGCCTCAATTGACTTTAGTTAAGTTCAGTTCTGAATCATTTTACTCAAGATTGAGAAATTTCTTTTACGTTTTGAGTGACAACGGTACATCAAACTGCATGTCTATTTATCATTTATCATTTACGTGCTCAGTGGCACTCTTCCGTTTCCCACAACTATTAAAAGACATCTTGATTTCATGCAATTTTCTGCAATCCCATCCCTTCTCAGATCGTGGTTTCTGATTTCAATGGACTCGAGAGAAGAAGAAGAAGCCATGCTTTTGTGAACTGTTTGTATGCATATCGAATCTTTGTCTCAAAGTGCAATTGCCACTACACAGCGATAGCACATGAATATGAACTGCACCTTGTGATAACTGCACTGCAGTGCATTTATGCATTCCTGCTGGCGAAAACCACGAGACACTGTGATAACTCAGAGAGGTAGATCGATGTTGAGGTTTTATACACTCTTACCCTACAAACATGAGGATCATCAAATCAAGCCTTTTTCTGTACTCTTTGAGTAGTTATGGCTTGCATGGTACAAAAGATTAAATACAAGATCTGGCGGTGGTTGAAGACTAAGTTTATTGAGGTAGAGTGCACTACTGCTCCTTGAATAATGCATGAGCGCGTTAATACGTAAAGAGTATATAAGCCATATGAGTGTAGTAAATTTTACTTTCTGATCTACTCTACTGATGCTAAATTGCGTTGTGAATGATGAAACATATTACTGCAATTATTACTCTTATTATTGCATGATTTTTACCTATCCCATTTCAGCATTTGAAACTGATTTGAGTATGTGCAGTAGTACGCGCAGTAGCAAGGCTGTTAAATATCGTGGAGTAAGTAATGAATCAAATTGTGACTTAAATGGATTGTTTGATAACCCTACTCACTTAACTTTGTTGTATAACAGAAGCATGTTTTAAAGGGAAAGTTTTTTTTCTGGCAGATGGCCGTAATTTTATTTAAAAAATATATACCATGACTTGGGCATTGAAAAAAGTGACGCGTAGAGTAAAGTTCACTTACAGGTGAGCTTAATCAGGTATGAATCTTTTTCGAGGAAAAAAATAGTCTTGCAGTACACTGTGTTTGTGGGAAAACATGCCCATCACATCATCAAATAAACTTTGCCTGCTAATGTGATTTGACAAGAAGACGTAATAACAAAGACACATGTCAAGAGGAGTGAGTAGACACCCAGTCAGTAATTGCAGATTGCAGCTACGATGATGGTGGTCAATGAAAATGAAGAGAAGCCTTATTGATTCCTCACGGGCTACCGTTGGCAGTTAACTTGTGTGGCATATCATATCATATCATCATCGCATCACGAGAAGAGAAGCGAAGCACGTTTCTTTTCATGACTCAACGAGACAGAATAAAAGTGGGGAACAATATTGCACTGGTAATTTTTGTGGTTTTCGCTGTTTAAGAAAAAAGTTTATTATTTCAGTGCTCCACCGAGAATGTGCCATATCCTCTGATGGATTTTGCCTGGAATGTTATTATAAACATAAAAAAAATTAACCAAGCCAAAAAAAAACCTTGATGGTGGAGTTTGAAAAACTGGCATAATGGTCATTATCCAAAAAAAAAACTGTTGAACATTCTGTGGCTGCATAAAAATAATGTTATCATAAGGATTATTTTTGCAATTGCAAGAGACGCTTGTCTTGTGTGTGTGGTATATTGGTCAAGTGAAGGAGAGAGTGAGTGATCTGATGTGATGTCTATGTTATTTGAAGGTACATAGAGGTGGTAGCTAGATTGCACATACCTATTTTGCAGCATGGAAGAAATTGAGTGAATCAAAGCGTATCTTCTCGGTTTATGTGTTTTTTGATGCAGTATATGCAGTGATCCTTCGTCTTAAGTCAAAACATCTAAGACTTCTTTATTAAACATTAAACCTTTATCTACTCTATTTTTTTAAAAAACAAGCCTGGCCTGGGCTCATAAGGATTTAGTAGGGAGTCTCTAACGCGTAATGATAGTGGTGGGACCATCATGTCTTATATATATTTGTATTATAATGGTGATGATGATGACTACGACTATATCTCATGTATGACTGCATTTTTTGGCAGTTTTGAAGTGCTATATTGGCTTCTTGTGTGCAGAAACTGAGGCCTAATACCGTAAAAGTGTTGTTACGTTTTGCACTACATATCCTCTACCCCCTCTGTCTTCTAATAGCATTGTTCTGTAGTAAATGGCCTTGCAAGAATTTACAGTTTCATAACTTCATAATGGTACACAGAGTTTTTGTACATTGCATGGTTTCTAGAATGAAATTGTGTCAGATCGATAGAGACGCTTATTTTTACAGCGTGTGGTGAACAGTTCCACTTCTTATTACCAATTTACGGACGTCTAAAAGACAGCAGCGTTGGGTGCTAAAGTTGTCAAAATTGAAAAAAATGCATTAGTAGTTCTTAAATCTTCTGGATAAGAAAAGCACTCTGTTTTAGTCAGCCACACTGTTTGTTCTACATTAAGCAAACAGAATAATGACGAAACGTCTCTGCATTCATAATAGTGATTTACTACAACAACGTGAATTTTCATAAGTTGGCGATATTTACTGATGGACACTTTGATATTGTTTAATGTTCAGTAAGCCAATGCCAATGGATTGTTCTCTTGTTAGTAGTTGGTAGCCCTGTTGTTTGTGTTTTCTTTTATATAAGTATACATAGCACGTACAGTTAACTAGTTAACAGTATGCCTATGCTACTAAGAAAGTTTAGGGCTGTCGATTTTTCATGTCAATTTGCCAAGGATATCAGTGTAAGTGAGGAAAAGTTGTTCTCGCTCTTGCTCATCATGTTTGTTTGTTTTGCATTAGTTGTCTCACTACAAACTTTTTTGACGTTGAAGATGATGGAGTGATCAATATCGATGTGAAACGACATATATTTGTTAGAGTTGGAGTGTTGACAATTGATTAATGAACCCATTCTGGGGGCTGATTATTCATTGTACTGTGTTTTGTTCAATTTATTCAAAACTGGGGCAATCTGAACATTTCCGTTTTTCTCCCTTTTCCAGGTGATAAGTTGGATCCGTAACGGTGAAACCATGTTAGCAGCCAGCTTTACTATTCCGAGCTCTCTATCTGAAGCGGAGCAGATGAAAAAGGAGCATGAAAAGTTCCAAGTAGCTCTAGAAGTAAGTTTTTTGTTGTTGCGAGCTCATTATCGTTATCACATAATTTGTTTTTGTGGATTTGGACCCAACCGCAGCAGTTTATATGGTGTTGATGTTAATAATGCTCATGGGATGTGGACAAAAAATGTTTATGGTTAAATCATTTTGTAGCTAAATGCATATTTTTTTTTCAGAAAACACACAACTTCGCAGTCCAAGTCAATCTAAAGGCTGAAGCTCTCATTGGGGGACATCACTTTGATGGTCCAGGAATTAAAAAGATTTCAGACGATGTGTCAACGAGGTGGCATCAACTAGTCGCTGCGGCCGATGAACGGCATAAATTGTTCAACAACGCCTTAAATTTTTACAAAACAGCGGAACAGGTGAGCGACCGTTTAATTGTGTTACTTAATTGAGGCAACATAAAACTACTACTGCGTTGGTCAGGCCAAGGCTTTCATGTGTGTGTATTTCATAATTTATGAAATTCACTAAATTCAGCCAGCATGATTAAAGCGTGAAAGACTTCATGCGTGAAATTTAGGTTGAGAAAAAGCGTGAAGTCTTGAGAACTTGAGATTCGAAGGGGTACTCGTGAGTAGGCGAGTGTTGAGTTATTAAATGATTTAGATTAGGTGTGTAGATGTTTTAATTAGACACATGAAATTACTTCACATTAAAATATGCTTGAATTTAAATAGTGTAAATAGTAAATCGTGAGATGAGATAAGGGAGTGCGGTTATGAAGATGATAGTCGTAATAATACATAATAGCTCAACGTATTATGCAATTCGATTCGATGTGACGCATGATGCAACGAAGAAGAAGAAGTTGGAAGTGGATTTTTTATCATGTTTGTTGGCATTTCTACTAGGTTTGTTCGGTATTGGATAGTCTTGAGAAGGATTACAAAAGGGAGGAAGACTACTGCCTCGTAGACCTAAATAACGCAGGGAAAAATGCACAGGGGCCAACTAGCCCTACGATAGTGCCAGGGCTGCAAGACAAACGAGCCAATTTGACCACCTTAATTACCAAACATCAGGAGCAAAAGGAAGCCTTCTTAAAAGCTTGTACTCATGCTAGACATACTGCTAGAAACTTTTTAAAGATATGTCACAGGGTTGCTTATCCATATCAGTTTGAAGCCGGAGGGCTGGCGTCACCAGAGGCGAAAGTAAAAGGTAAAAGAGACAACAACAACCTTTCCGGAAATTGTTTACGATTTTCATTAGAAATCTCATTCTAATAACTTTTTTTTATATAATTTTAGCAATTCTTGATAAGCTGTTGGCACAAGAGAACAAAGTCATGCAGTTCTGGACAACGAAGAAAAAGCATTTGGACCAGTGTCTTCAGTACATCATGTTTGAATGGTAAAAGATTTCAACATTTTGATAGTTATCGAAGTCGGAAGAAATGTTGTGAAATTGCCAAGTTTAATTCAAATTTTAATTTTAAAAAATTAATTTGTTTTAGTTCTGCAAAACAAGCTCTCGACTGGATCCACGACACAGGTGATTTCTACCTGTCAACTCACACAGAAGTGGGTCGAATTCGGGAGGAGACTGAAGCCCTTCTGTTAGAACACAATGAATTCAAAGCGACAGCTAAGGTAACACCATTTCTTCCTTTCAGAATATTCATTTATTCTTCTTCCGTTCTAATTTACTAGTGTGTTGTGTTGAGGGATATTAATTATTATTTGTGGTTCGTGTGAAATTATTAGGAAACAAGGGAGCGTGTGAAACTGTTGATCCAGTTGGCTGACAGTCTGGTGGAGAAGGGCCATGTTCATGCGAGTGATATAAAGCAGTGGGTTGCGGCAGTCGACAATCGTTACAAGGACTTTAGTAGTAGAATGGACAAATACAGGTATGACAATAATATTTTTACAATTATTAACTCATTCATCATTGTTTGAATCTAAATGAATTGATTATTTGTTTGGGGCTTTATCAGATCTCAATTAGAAGGTGCATTAGGGATTAAAGATGGTGAGCTGAGAACTGAGTTATCCATTGACAGAAATTCAGACTCCAGTTTAGAGTCCAAAGTTAGCTCGGAAGATGGAAAAGTTTTGAAAGATCTCAGTGAAGAGCAATGCAAACGGAAGCGTCGAAGAGAGTAAGTTTTTCAAAAAAGAGGGTTGGGATAGGGAGTTGCATTTATTTCCGAAGGGTTTGACTAAATTCGATTTGTAATTGACTGTTTAGGTTGATAATGAGCGAACTGCTGCAAACGGAACGCTCTTTTGTGAAGGATCTTCATGTGTGTATTCAGTATTATTTGAGAGAAATGCAGAGCAATCCAGGCGTACCACCAGCCATCAAGGGAAAAGAACGAGTCATCTTTGGCAATATTGAAGAAATTTACGAGTTTCACAAGGAAGTTTTTGTGAAGGAATTAGAAAAGTATGAGACAATTCCTGAAGATGTAGGGCATTGTTTTGTTACGTGGGTAAGTGAACTCATTTCTGGTTTTACACACAGACATTCTACACTAAACTAGTGATGAGGGAAGTAGTCATGAGGGAATATCTTTTAATGTGAAATATTTTTATTTTAGGCCCACAAGTTTGATATGTATGTGCAATATTGTAAGAACAAGGAGGAATCTAATACAATGGTGTTCCAACATGCGGGGAATTTCTTTGATCGTGTTCAGAATGCTAATAGTCTTGATCACCCTATCGCAGCTTATCTTATAAAACCCGTCCAACGAATTACCAAATATCAGTTGTTACTGAAAGATTTACAATCCTACTGTGATGAAGGACAGGGTGAAATCAAGGTAACTTACTGAAAATGGTCAAATTGCATTTCATGCCCAATTATTCACATATAAAGAGTTGAAACACGGTTTTATATTTACAGGATGGCTTGGATGTGATGTTGAATGTGCCAAAGAAAGCAAATGATGCATTACACTTATCCCTGTTGGAAGGCTGTGATATTCCTTCGGATAAGTTGGGTGAAGTAATATTGCAGGACAGTTTTCAAATCTGGGATCCCAAGCAAATTATCAGAAAAGCGAGAGAGCGCCATGTATTCTTATTCGAGTTGTACCTAGTTTTTAGCAAAGAAGTTAGTAAAGATTCTAGTGGAAAAGGAAAGTACATTTACAAAAATAAATTGTTGGTAAGTTGATAATAATCGAAAAATTTCCTTACTCCACTAAAAAAAACTGCTCTTACAGTTCATTTAACACTTTGTTACAGACCTCAGATTTAGGAGTTACGGAATGTATAGAAGGTGACGAGTGTAAGTTTGCGGTCTGGACAGGAAGATCTCCGGTGTCTGATTACAGAATCGTTATCAAGGTACGTGTATCTCTTAATATTTAATGAAATGATGGGAGCATGTAGAACGTACTTCTGTTGAACTCACATCACGGATACTTTCTTTGACAATCGAATTTTTCCATCAAATAATGAATTTGTATGTACCATATTTCTTTTCCGTCGATTGTGAATAGGCTGCTACACCTGATGTAAAAAGACTGTGGGTTAAGAAGCTAAGAGAAGTTATTCAGGAGACTTATTTCAATAATGCATTGCGCCTTAATGCTCCACGAAGTCCATCCAAATCAGAGTCCGGTAGCCATAGGTCTAGCAGGTAAACACAATTTATCATTAGTTTAATATGCAGACATACCACAATTACAAAGTTTTACAAAGACCCAACTAACCTATCCTAATTACAAGCAGATTCAATATAATCGTGTTTTCTTAAAAAGTAACTGAGCCGTACATTAGCAATCCAAGATAATAGTAATAGTAAAAACAAATCAGTGGCAGTCGTATGTTTTTTTATAGCATAGATTTTCACTATACTGTATATCTATTCATTTTAAAATAGGGATATGGAGGAGATGGGATCTGCCGATGAATGTTTTGATATCAACGACAGAGCCTCTGAAACTTCATATGGATCTGGGAACAGTGCTCAGGAACCGGACAGGGTAAGCCTATTTTGATTTGAATCTTGTGACTAACTATCTACACAATCTTTCGAACCTTTGTAAATCAATAATTAGTTTAGGTTAGCATACAGTTTTATTTTAATTTATTTCTCGCTGCAAGTTTTACTTTTGTTGTTTTCTCTCTCTCAACTTGCAGCACGTTCACTTTTTATTTTTATTCAATCATTCATCTCAGTTGCCTCTATGAAGCATGATCTTTTGAGCGTATTAATAAAGACACTCTTTTATTCATTTCTACTTTTATCCGTTGTTTATTGGAAATTGTTGCACGCTTGTTAATTGTCTTTGCTTTTTAACAATCAAGTTATCGTTATTGAGCAGTAACTTCATATCGTCGACGTCATTACATGAAGTTAAGGTAACTTGATGATAGTCTACCCACTACCCACCATCTAAACTACGTACATTTGCTCCTCCAAGTAAGTGATTCCAAACTTGTCTACTTGAGGTTGAGTGGGTTTCCATTTTAAATCGCATACTCATGAGCTCAAGTTAAAGTTCCAAAACAAATTCAAATGATCACGTTTCCTTTTTCTATGTAACAAAAAAAGATCCTCTTGTAACTTACTTGGGAGCCATTGTCATAGAGCATTGCTTTGAATTGAGTTTGTGACTACTTTGCTTTCCTATCGTATACCTTAATTTAGTTGCAATGAAAGTTGGGTTGAAAGATTTAATCTACCTATGTTGGCATACATTATATAGTGAGCACGAGAGCATCCCAACAAATATAAAGGTTCGTCAACGCTATATACAGCATTATATTACTATAGTATGCCGGGCAGATATGTCATACATGTACATCAATATGGTGTACATGGCATGACCAATATACTTTGTGAAAAAGGGAACTGAGATTGAAACTGGAATTCGATGTGGAACGCATCGGTGAGTTAATTTTTTACCCATAATCCAACTCAAGAGGTTTTTATCAGACAAATTGGATCGTCAACTATAGTGGAGGACGCGACGGAAAAGTCCCATCTGTGTTTCTCATGTTATTGAACATGTCGCAATCTAGCGTTTCGACATACCGTTGTTAAGTCTCTTCCCGTACGTGCTTTCTTTTTCAGACCATAACATACACTGGTAGCCACATAATTATGTTTTTGTGCATGCTGTGGTTGCTGCTTGCTGTATCACATTTTGCTAAGAGTCGAGTATGGTGTAATTTCTGGAATCAAATGTGCAATCTGCTAAGATGAAACTTGCGATATCAAACCCCGTTCGAGATGTATTCTAAATCCCTAAATAATCGTAGCATTTATGGATATTTCAAAGGAGTTAGTAGAGTGACTCAGATAATGAGAAAATTTTCGGCAGCAGCTGCTGGCAGTAAACCGAACCCAACCCATTTGAGTATGCTGTTTCAGTTTTTCAATCCAGTACTGTTTTTCTAAACATGTTGCACGAAAGTACGAATAAATCGTACCGTTCTATGCGTACCACACCACTCTCTAAAGCAGTGTACCAGGGGAATGGGGATTAATGTCGAGGAAACTAATCTGGTAAAATCTTGATGTGTTCGTGCCTCCTAACTGATTTTACTTTATCTCCCGTGTGGGTTTCTTATAGTCCATGTGCTTTGGTGGTCCACTACTCTTCACATTCATTATTCATTGTCAGTGGATAGACACGTAACATCCACCATCCACTGCGAAAACTTGTTAAAGACATGGGTGTAAACGATATACGAACAATTTTGTCTTTTTCTCACCCTTTAAGCTCAAGTTTGTATTGAGATTCATTCATTTTACCGTTCCTTCTTCCAAACTCCACACATGCACTATCACTCACTCAAGGTTATGTTTTTGCAGCTCGAACTCTAATAACGAATACATGGCTTGGGTGTGCTTTCTTCGAGGTAGAAAACATGATTAATAATATTTGTTTATATGTCAGTGTCATGTTCACATGTGCCTGATGAGTATGAACAAAGTTCTCCAAGTGGTTGCTGGTTCGTGCTGGCAAGCACGGTTTATGTAAGCAGCTTTAGGTATTGTACAAAATGGTTTGCAAAGATTAAGTAAGCCCTTACATTTGTGAAAATATTATTATGCAGATGTACGCAAATGTCTTGTAGTGCTATTCATGCTGGCACGGTGAATGAATTCATCTCATCTCATCTTTTGCAAAGGTGTA
This sequence comes from Orchesella cincta, assembly GCA_001718145.1. Lineage (NCBI taxonomy): Eukaryota > Metazoa > Arthropoda > Collembola > Entomobryomorpha > Orchesellidae > Orchesella > Orchesella cincta. Next base: position 255,643 of record LJIJ01000029.1, on the reverse strand, counting down.
CTCGCATAGTAGAGCAATACAAGTACCTTGGCTTGAGCAAGACAAACTTTAGATGATGATTATCAGCTCATTTAATGTGCCTTAGACTTTTGCAAAGAGCGTAGTACTACGCAGGCAGCGTAAAAGCATTTTTCAACTCTACACCAGCTTAATTTGACAAGCGAAGATAGCTTACGTGGTGAAAATAGGAGAAAGTATCGTGTTTACAGCTCATCTTTGTAGTCTGCTTAGCGTACCTATTACGCAGATATATGTATGTATACGTCTTCTATACACCTTTTCCTTGAGAATCTTCACATAATCCAGTTATGATATTGTCCGACAGTGTAAACACTTTTAGGCAGTAAGACATACATTATTTGTGTTGGGCTGCTTACACAAACCGAGTCATGCCAAGACAGCTCTATGACTAGGGATATTGTAGCACAACTTTTCCTTTTTCACAGGAGGTAGAGTAGAGGTGTAGCTAAGCTAAGCCTATTTTGAAGCTTATATAATCAAGCGTGTTAAAAGCAACGGATCACATAGTACAGGTGTATTTGTTTCTGGCATTTGTATGAGTGGTTTTTTTGAGCAAGTGCATTCATTTCACTCAAAAGACCCTTTTCCATTGCTCATGCTGCTGACGACGGATAGCTCCTGGTTTTATTTGAGGTTTGTTTAGATTAAATAAAAAGAGGTCACGGCTCCACTTCAACAAACGTATATGTTTGTTTGTACCTATTTCTGTGATGATGATGATGATGATCTTTGGTATTTTGCTCTCCTAATGAAGCAAATAGTTAACGAGTGGTGAAAACAAGTTTTTATTGGATTATGTAAGTATACATATTTGTATTCAGTACTCAAGCCTGGTTTTCATTTGCTCATGTCAGAAGAACTGGAGCTTTGTGAGTTTGTAAACTCTAAAAAGCCTTCCAGTCAATTGCACCCCAGTTTTATATTCTCATCAAGTCTGTTTGATGAATTCAACATGGCTACTCGACCGCATAAATCATCGTTCTGTCTTATCATTTACCATCTTTATCGTGACGAATGATCTACACTTCGGTGCTCCTAGTGTCGGTTATCTTAAAAGATTACATAATTCAGGAATTAGATGACCAGAAAAAGATCCCGTTTGTGTAGAAAATGAAGTTTTGACAGCTTATATAAATGTCTCGCATAATCAGAATGACATTCAATTTTAGTAATGGATTGTCAGAGATTTTCATGATAGATAAAGCACACACACACGTTTTTTTTTGTTTTAGCACTATTTTCAACCATTTTCATTTTGGGAGTTCTCTTTGAAAACCTCATTTTCTTGAAGAGCGACTTCTTTTTGAAACAAAGCACAGTTGAAGGTGATGCTAATGCATAGGGCGTCTGTATGTATGGAAAAGTTTGGAATAGGAAACTTCAAAAGTGTGACTTTTTATTGACTGGGGAAAAGTTTTAAATGTCCCTTGTATGTAACATAGCTCCTGCTGTCGAAACAACATTAAGGAATTCATTGTGCTGAATGATCCAATGGCTTGAAGTACTGTGCCATAAAAAAAACTTTTCCTTCTTCATTTATACGCTGGTCTCGTGAGTGCAGATTCGTAGAAACCTGTGAAACATGTATATGCAATGAAAAAAACTCACTCTCGTAGTACATGCTTTATTACATACTTCTCCTTTACGTACCTGAATGTCAAAGGGGTTATGTGAGACTTTATACGGACTGGATGTGATGCTAACTTCAACATTACTACTTTTTGTACAATGCGACAGATACGACAAGTTAGAAATTCTACTTGCTAAACAAAAAAGAATTGTGTAGCTAAAAGCATTTCGAAAAGTTTCGTTTTCTTTTGGTATAAGAATATCTTATATTTGTGGCTGTTGGGTACAATTCGAACTATTCTGCGTCCGAAAAATGCATTGAGAATAGATGGGAGTAAAAGTGTAGGTGTTAGGTGTGATATTGCATTACTTTTTATCATACGTGAATTTATGTAACCTTAAAAGGAATGTATATCTACGCTGTATGACGTGCGTATGCGTATACATTTACAATTCAGCAAAATACTTGATTGTTGTTGTGAACTCGTCGAATCTTGCATTTACCAACTTAAATATTATTGGACAGAGGATAGACAGCGTTTTCTTTCATTTCAAGAGCAGAAGGATCTTTGTGCCGTCTTTTTGTTAGAAGGAGGGTGTATAATAGAACATGTGAAATCTACCAAAATTCATCAGAATCAGCAGCATTTTAGCGAGAAAAAACTGTGAATTAAAAACATTCCATAGAAGCGGAAACGATCCGTTCGGTAATAGAAAAATCTCGAGTTTACTGACTTTCACTAGTAGAGTTATGCGAGTAAGTAGATGCCGGAAAAATAGAATGTTTATGTCTTTTAGCAGAAACGGACTGTTCATTCAATGCAAGGGTAAAAATGGTGAAATGTACAGGAACTAGCTATATGAGCACAAAATGCTCAAGTGCACAAGTAAAACGGACATGGCTTGCTGATGGTAGTCCAGGCAGATGGGTATTCTTTCAAGATCCTCTAGCAAACCCTTTTTAGCAGGACAATACATTCAGAAAGAGGTAAATACGGAGCTGTTAAACTGATTACTATATTTCTTTCATATTCAGAGTCCGTACTTAATATAGCGCTCATGTTACCGAGCGTCCCAAGATCCGTTTATGCTTGTATGAACTTGAATAGTTTTCCCTTACTCTTATCTTCCTCTTTGGAATTTAATTCAGCGTGACTAGTAGCCATATGTTTTTCCGAGTGTCAGACGGGCAACTAGCAATAGCATGCTTAGAATTCCTCCAAGCTCACGATATTTTATCTTGCCAACTATTCTTTTTAAACTCATATAGTGTAAAATGGTTTGAGCCCTTTCTAAAATTGCCTGGTTTACTCTAGATCCCTTTACACTAACAATAAATGTGAAAGGCTAACAAAATGACTGTGAGGCAAAGCAGGACTTATTCAACGTCATATGAGTTATGCTTCGACTAACTAGGCCATTACATTATAACATGTATACACGTACTATAAGGAGCAACCCCTTTCTTTCCTCAGGTCACTTCTACTTGCTATATGGAATACTTTCTCTAACTAATTTTTGTTCGCACTTCATATATATTATGTATGCTTTGCGTTGGGTTGAGATAAGGAAAGATGCTGCTGCATACGTTGGTTGTTGGTTAGTTAGTATGTAAAAGTTAGATAGTTTACGATTTTGCAATTCACTGGAGAAAAACGTCATGGAATAAAGTTAATCAAGGCAAATATGTAACGTCATAGCTCATGATTATGAGGTACAAGCCTTGTACAAATGGGGGGTAATGTAATAATATTGGGCCTTTTTAAAAAGCAGATAACGTTATTATAGGAGTTTATATGCTATAAGTAGGATGTTGAAAGCAAAAGGGCAATGTCTCTGATGTTGATAGAGAACGAAAAGAAAAGTTTGTAGAAGCCTCCTTCCATTTTAGGTAGTTTAAGATGAAGCGGTTATTAGATACTTGAGTATTGTCGAAAATTCGACTGAGGACATATAATAAAGTTAGCTTAGTCGAAAAAAGCCAATAATCTTTCCTTTGAGGCGTTTATTAGCTGATTGCAATAAGGCAGCTTATGATGTCCCACTCGGCACTCTGCTTTCAATTACGATGGGAGGGGTTGGTTTTTATCGAATTTTAGTTTTTATGCTCTTTAAAAAGTGTACGTAGGCCTTTTCACACATCTTTAATAAAGGGAAAGCTGGCGCAAAAATCACAAGGCTCGACTTTTTTTCAGTGGTGAGGTGAGTTTGGATTGTTAAAAGTTATCCAGTCCAGAATCCTTAATTCGTTTACGATTGGATTGAAAAACAAACAAAAGTTTTCAGCCTGCTGCTGGGTGATAAAATCCATTTTATCCAGAGAAAAAAGGCGGACCCCATTTCTCATTACAAAATTCCTGGTAGTAATTGTACATGCTAGTTATTTGATTCTTCACATTGTGAACGGTGCAGCGAGCTTTATTTACTCGTGGGCCAATTTCATCGTCTCCAGCTTAGGCTTTGTAAGGTAGCACCTAAAGGATTTTTCCTCACGAGTTGAACCAAGCAATTCTTGTGCCAGAAACGGGGTCTCTCTCTAAACTTTTTAGAAGCTGCTTATTTGGGATCTTCTTTTAAGTCTCCAAATTTGCCATCGCATATATGTACAACTAGATACACATATTTTCCAGTTGATACATTGCATTGTTATATGTATATGTTATTATAAAGCATGTGTATTAAAGGTCTACAAGATTTGTAGGCAGAGAAAGGATGGGGAACCTAACACTGAATTTTATTAAATTGTGCCATGTACTAATAGTAGAACAGGTTGAAAGGAGGATGCTTGTGCTTTGCAAGTATGTATGTAATTTTGTATTCTCCAGCCGACTCCTGCTTGTAGTGTTGGGACAAGAGGAGGAGAAACATTTTATTTTGAGAGGAAATTGGTGCCACTACTGGTAAAGCGCCAGAATAAGATACACGCTCTCATACTGCGGAATATAGTATGTCCATATTTTTATAGTGGCACATTCGATTTTTGTCTCTGAGTATATATACGAATGAATTCCAGTCTCTTTCCCCAAGCGTGAACTAACGAGCTTCTGCAGATTCCTTTTGAAGAGCTGAAAAAAGTAAAAGCCATTTTTTCAGAGTCAAGGACAAGATATGTTAAAATCACACTTCCGTGAAAAATAGGTGGTGGAATCTACGCTACCGATATTTTACTTTAGTGAGAAGAATTTTAACTGTGTTTGAGGAGGAGTGAAACGTACAAAGTAACTGATTTGTAGACGAGCTGCTGCTACATTTATTTATGTATCTCGCAAGTTGCTCTGCGAATACCTACGTGAGCGCCCGCTCTCGTCTTGTTGGAATTTTTGTAAAAGTTCTGATTTCTGTGGGCCTGGCATGAGAATGATCATTTTATATTAGAGTACGTGGCAACTTTCCCCTTGTTATTTAGGTTTGTGTCTTTGACTTGAATGTCAAGAAAAGTGGTGACTTTAAAAACCCAAAATACGTGCCTGTCGGCCACCATTTTCACTTTGCAATTCATCCAAGGTGCTCTCATATTTTGTATACTGCAACGTAAGGGTATAAAGACACGAATCTATGCCTTTGGGTACTAATAGTGTCGATTTTGTTGTTGTGTGGCTAAGGCAGCGAGCCGAGAAAGGGAAATTGGAAATAAGACTGACTGAACGCTTCTTTCTTTCTGTTGGCTTCTTCCATGTAAGCTCAAGTGGAGCCTGTAATGTGTACTTGAATTGGTTTTTATAAGTAAACAGAAAACGGAAAGAGGAAACAGCAGGTAGAGCCTTTTTTATTTAGCTCGGAAGAGAAAATTCCTTCTTGTCTTCCTTCTTTTATATGAAGTTAGACTGAATTAAGAAAAATAATGTTCCATGTGGGAATTATTCGGGAATTCAATAATGCATAACATTTTTAATGAGGAGAAAGTGGATTAGCAGTTGCTTAGGTGGAATATTTGGTTAGACTGGCTGGATGTACAAATCTTGTTTTCCCTTCGTTGAAAATATATATGGCAGAAGAATGGAGGTAATGAGCTTAATTTTTATGAGCTTCCTAATGACATGCTTTTGTTACCTTACCTTTTGTAAACGTATTTTATAACTTCTCATAACTCGTAACGCGTTTCTTCACAAATGATGTCAATCAACCGAGAAAAAAAGTCTTTGCAAATCTACCAAAGCTATCCTGTTTTGCGTAACCTTTTTTTCCTCAAAAACATCAACTCATTTGAGGATATCAGCACCGGTTTGAGCAAACGAAGAAAAACATATTCATATAGTGTCTACAGCCATCTAAAAGTTATTTGCTGTATCCAAAGGCTTTATTTGGTCGGGTGGCAGAGTTCAAACCCACATGTTATGCTATTTAATGTGAAAAGGAGAAGGAAATGAAAAAATGTTGTTGTATGATGGTGGTATGCTGATTACTTCTGAAAAATAAATAAAATAAGATATTCAACGGGCTTGGAAGAAGTACATATTTGAAATGTAATGAAAGTGTAGTATTCTGTATTATTCATAGTCTGCAACATCTTCCACAGAAGAAGATCCTTTACTACTTTAGTTAGGAAAGACCCCAAGATCATTAGGGTTATAAACCGTGACTGACTTAGATTACAAAACACAGAGCCTCTGTTCTTAATGACCAATTCACTCTTCTTCTTGAGAACAGATGCAGAGTAACGAAACGCACTACTGCTACTCTCCTAAAACAGTTTTAGGAGTGGAGCAGTAGTGTATATATATTTCTGGCATGTGAAAACAGATTCTTTTCAGAAATGAGCTCTTTTGTGTTTGACTAGGATAATGCAAAATGAAATGCATAATATAAATGGTTTAGCCTATAGGAAACAGTAAAAGTTGGAAGCGTGAGTGAGTCCTACTCCGCTCTCTCTCTCTCTCTTCTTATTCTTTTTCGTTGAGATTTTCTACAAGGCTTTGGACTGTAATACGCTATGCAATTCAGTTGTGGGATTGTTTCTTCAACATTTTTATGTAGTAAAGCATCCCCATTTCCGTATCATGAACATCGTATATCGTGCGTTAAACTGTGGGACTAAATCAAAAGGCGATTTACGGACTTGAGAAAAGCGAGGCAGTAAAAATCATGTCTGGGTTACAAACTGGCCTAATGGGAATAGAACAGAAACTATAATATTATCATGCCTCCATTCAATGCAAATGCTACTAGACACTCCTCTCTCTCTGACTCAAGTAGTTTATGTTTACATTGTGTACTTAGGCATTGTACGTGAGTAATTTTTGCGCACTGTGAGTGCAAGTAATATTTTGTTATGGCTTGCAGCTTTCATCAGTCGTGTCGTGAAGATTTTTTTTGTTTTTGCTCCCGAACCGTCACTTTTTCCATTGCCATTTTTGCTAAATAACACATAACTTGTGATCGTCGTGAGATGTGGTGTGGTGTGGCGGTGAATCGGCGCCATGCCATGTGTAGAAGCTGAGAGCTAGGAACCCGAGAAATCCGAACTAAGGAAATATTCAATAACTCTTTACCTCGTCCCGTTGCTAAATACAGTCTATTATTGTATGCATTATTATGAGTAATACACTTGATACAAGTCACTGTACATAGTTGTGTTGGTTTAAGTCGAGTCTCTGTGGTAGCAGTTCATATCAGCTCAATAAAAGGATAAGATTTCCTCTCCGGTGGCCGATGGTTGATTACAAATATTACATTTTGCTTCCCTCTCCTCGGATTACTTTCTCGGCATGATTTTTCATTATCATTATGGTTTCATAAGGTGTAAGTTTTCTGTATATCGTGTTTCATAGTCTTTCGTAACTTGCTGAATTGGCTAGTACAAACGGTGTTGCTAAAAGGGTAATCTAAGCGGCTTGCTTAAAGTCTTCATGTTTATTTGATATGCCACTACCATCATTTTGAGCCCATTTATAGCTTTTCATCCCTTTCTTTTTTCTCCTATTGTATAAATCTATATCAGCCATAATAAGGAATGATACGTGGCATTCATTCATGCGAATATGAGTCCATTTTTTTCATCTCCAGACTTCTCAAATGGCATATTATAGTGTGCCTCATTTGCCGACTTAACTAATAAGGGTACAATAATAGCTCCAAAATTTCTCAAGATTGCCTCTTCATCCAACGTACAGAAAGATTTCGTCTCAGTTTTCACTTCTTGTCAGGTCAAGTAAAAATAGAAATTTCATTCAAGGGAATTGGATTGTCGTCATCATCTCTTGTCTCGTTATTTCGCGTATTCTTTGTAATAACTAACATTCTATTTGTGTATGAGCTCGAAACATCCGAGACGTACATATTTTCTGTGAGACTACTATATAATGATTGCCGTCATAAAGTGTGCTGTGATATCAGTCCGTTGGTGTACACTAATAAAGCTCACATTGTACTATCACATTGCATTGGTAATTGTGATTTTATATGCTCTAATGTGAAATCGGACACAATTAGAGGCTCTTTCTAATCCAGATCATGGAATCGGAGAAGATATGTCTGAATGTGTTTGGGTTTGCAAGAAAGTTATTTTCCCGACGACAACTTGTCATTTCTCTACAACTCGGTTGTATTCCCAGGTAAATGTAGGAGTTGAGAAGAAAGGAGAAAGTTGCATGATATCAGGTCTTTATGCTTGTTCAGTAATGTCCAAGAATATTGGATGAAGAAAGCAAGAATAGAATAGTTATACTCACTTTAGTTAGGAACACGAAAAGAAAAAGTATTTATTGAGGGTATTGAATAGAATTGGGTATACAGCATTGAACAGCAGAGGTCCAATATATGTAGCAGAAAAGGAAACCTGTCAGAATACTTTTTCTTTTTATACAGGGTTTGTCTTGTTTGCTCTAAGGTCAGTCTTTGTGTCCATCTTTCCATATCCGGCAAAAGTCGCTCGTGTTACTTTAATCGTTCAATCTATTGCTTCACTTCATGAAATTATGCTTGTGTTTATTCAGTTACACACACAGACTCTGGAGTGGCAGTAGTCACCACTACATTATAGTACTGTGCTATTGTTCTAACCGTAAAGCCAACATGAAAGTCGGGGAAAAGTTGTTGGATTGGATCTTGTATGTTATCATTAGGGTATTGATTTGCTTTTTGAACGAGATAAGGGTGAGACGTTAGTTCCACTTATTATCAACTTTGTCGGACTTGAAACAACTGTCAAATGAAAGGAGCAACTTTTGTTTGAAATGGAAGGAAGCTCTGTGATGTTCTTGTTTCAACTGAAATTGTTTAGTTTATTTTTGAAGTAAATGTGTTGTAAAATAGCGGATTAGTGTATTATAGCGCTGAGTGCTGCATTTATTGCTTCCTGTTCTTATAGGCTTTTTGCATAAGAAATCAGACGTTATACTACCTTACCATCCAGTTATTCTATATGAACGTTGATGTTTTTTTAAGGATTGACTATTAAAGTAGGACCAAGTTGGCTAGCAAGTTGCAAAAAATATAGCACAAAAGGAAGACTGGCAGTGGCAGCCAGCAACTCATGAGAAATTCCTGTGTTCCGCTTTTCTCCCTTTCCTTGGTTCCACACCATGCGAGCATGCATACGTGTTGCCTGAGTCTTTTGAGTCAGTCAGGAATTAGATTCAGTGCAAAGTGGTTCATCCGTGAGCCCTCCGTGTTTGGAGTACATTGTAGCTGGTCGTGTCCTCTTTTTACCCTGAGGAAGTTAACGCTTTTCACATATACTATGCGACCATTGTAAGGGAGCGTCGTACTACTCCTCTAATACAGTAATTCTGCAACAACAGAGCGGAAACTTGGTGGTGGTGGTGTATGTTTTGTTCACATCATTCTCATCTCTTGTTGATAAGCGTCAGTTGTGGAAGTACAGGACGTGCTCCCTCTACTCTGTTAGAATGGGCTTGAGTTGGAAGGTCGTTTTGGGTTGATGATAATAGAAGCAGATAAAAAATTGTATATGACTCTCCCAGGATTCCTTTTGCTTTGTTCAAGTGTAACCGTTGAGCACGAACACATTTGCATAACAATAGTCTAGGTTTCTTCTGCATTTCTCAAAAGTGCCACCTAAAATTGATATTTTACTTTGGTGTGGCAAGTATCTACATTATCCATGTATGTTTCCCACCAGTGTACTATATATTCAGTGGAAACAGACGATAGAAGGTTTAGTTCATAAAGCTTCTTTTATGGATTCATATGCATGTGAATGTGTGTCAGAGAATGAGAGAGACAGAGAGAAGTTTCCATTGTTGAATCATTTCCTCCTGACATTGCGTTGCTGAACAGTACATTGTGGCTGGTTAGTTTGTAAGCAGCTCTCTCTGCAGCTCTTCCATACTAGTTGTTACTCTCCAGTGGCACCGGATACCGCAGTCTAATTTAACCACCGCTCGCTGCGGTAGTGTCACCGTTGTTGGGAAAAGGAAGGACTTTGAAAACTGCTTTTGTACCCTAATTCAGTGGGACTGGTATGGTGCTAGCTAATTTGAGAATTGTTTGGTGTCGTCATCAAAGTGGAATTCATTCCTTTTCAAATCATGCGAACACCCGACATGTATTCAAAATTAAGATTCATTTCCAGTCGTTGCATTCAGGTTAGAATGTTTCCAGCCTGTCGGAAAACAAAGGCCATATATTCAGTTTCAGAAACGGGGTATTTATTTTAAAAGCTGGGAAAATAAAATGTAGAAGGAAATGGGGCAAAGAACAGCTTCATGTGCCATTTCAACAAACTATGTAACCTTTCGCAGAATGTAAAATTGTGCAAGTCGTTGATCCAAAGTTTACCATAAATATTGCAATTTAGCAGGAAAGAATGTAAGGAAGAAATTGTAATTCATGAGTGGCATCAGGTACTTTATCTATCAATTGGTTTGAATTTTGCATCGTAGCCAATCATATTCGAGAAAAGACGCGTGTTTTAGTATGGTTTTTGTAGGCGCAGCAGTTCCCATATCAAGAATTCAACAATTTTGATTGTAGTATTATTGTAGCAGCAGATAGACTCAAATTTTCCAATTTAGTTTGGTTCTCTTTCACTACCAACCAACAACACACTGTTGTACACGCGTGATATGAAAGGAAAAAGGGCATCAACTTAAAATGGATGGCTACGCTAGGGCATTTGTGGGATTTGTGTAAATATAATGGTTGCAAGACAAATCTGAGCATAATATCGTGTTTTCCCATTGGGTCAGAAGTAGTTCACAACCCTACATGATCCATATTTATGCGGCGGCTGGAGATGAAATAACTTTCCCCGTTCTCTGAAAATCGTCCATTTGGTAATGTGTTGTATAAATGTATTGCTGAACCCATGATGTTTGGGAGCATTATATAGAAACTACGTCCGTTTATCTAATGGGATGAGTAGTCAGCGGTGTAAAAGTAGGGAAAGAAACGGATGTATTGAATGCTCTAAATGGTGACGCTATAGAGTAAAGTTCCTGAGAAAAAGGGAAGCTTGGAAAAAAAAGTCAGACATCATTCGATCATCGTTTGTTACAACATTCTCTGATGAACCACAAGAGAAAATTCGCCTTCGGAAAATGTGAAATTTGTGTTGAGATTTAGCCTGTTATTGCTGAAATAGTAGTAACGCCTGTTGTGTATACAATGTCATTTGTGAGGTTTAAGGATTGCCATTTTGCTACTACTACCTACGCATAATTTTATAAGGGTTACAACTGGTGCTCCAACAACTCCACTCCTTTGTACTGTTTCCGTGCTACTCCAAACTCCCACCCAACACAGCAACACACACATCCATGATTTCTGATTCTTTTTTTGACGTCCAACAATCCATTTTACCATACGTATCAGCCTGTATATATTTGTGGTTTTGTGATAATAGGCATGGTACGGCATGGTGTGATCCAATATCCAAGGTTCATTGTGATGCGGTGAAAGTAGGGAGGAAATAGAGGAAAAGTAAGTGAAATACTAAGTGAAGCGCAAAGCAAAGACTGATGTTGCCACTGCTGGTGCTCGTTTTGATGCACACAAAGTAATAAAGTTAGAAAAGGAAAGGAGTGTACCCCAACCCAAACTCTTACAATCACAATGTCTTTTATATGAGGGTAGAGGAAGCGTCTTGATTTTTAAGACACTAAAGGAAATTGTTCATACGCCCTGAGCTATTATATTAAGAAATAAAATAATAATATGAGTGATAAAAGTGGTGGTGGTAGTGGTGGGAGCAGCAAAACAGCTTCTTCAAAACCAAGACGTAAAATATCTCTCCCTTGGTTTCGACAAAGTTCTTTCAGTCCCCATTCCGCGCTCACACGACAACATACAATTGATGTACCTGCTGCTGGAAAGTATCGCTCATTTGATCGATCAGTGTCACAGGTATGATGATGACTTCTACTTAACTTTATGCGGGTTGTCTTTACTATTTTAGTCAGACTCGAAGTCTCGACACGTTAATTATAGAGAGGTGAGGACGGATGGTTAACAGGTATATTTTATGTACGTATGCCCATTTCATGTCGCTCTTTCCCCTTTGTTGCATCATTTATTTCATTGCTTTCATTTTCTTGTCGTTGATTATTGATTGACGTCATTTAATTTAACATTCATGCACATAAGTCAGCAGAATAGCCGTGAAAATCGTCCCCCTTGACATTTGCTTGTAATGCTTTCGCCACCAGTAACCACTAGAGTAAATTTTGCATGCATAATATATCACATTTACAGAAATGTAAAGGGGCGCTCCAAATCCATTTCTTGATGATTTGGAACGATAATATTATTTGATATTTCACTCGGCTGTTATCGACTTGTCAGAATGGGGTTTACCAGAACGAAATAATATGAGAGAAAAAGATGAATATGAATATGAAAGTCAGATAAATATAAAAAGGAGAGCAATTTGCCTAAAAGGCTCCATTTTCTCTACACTTTGTGACATTTTCACGATGATGTTCCATAATTGGAATTGGAAAAATGGTGGATGGATGGGTGCAAAGTTATGAGATGAATCATGAATCCATTTTTACGATCAATAGAAAATGTGTGCTGGAATTGCTATAGATGTTTGAGCAATATGCTTTCTCGTGACGGACCAATAATTTCTTAGTGACTGTGGCTGCTAGCGTTTGTATGGCTTGGTGTCATTACAGGTTCATAAAAACCTAAAATGCTTCATAGATATACGGTTGTTGGCTCATGTAGACAAGCATATAAATGGTAATGGTGTTGTGTTATATATTATGCTGTACAAGCACAGCACTACAGCCATTTTCGACTACTTGAGTTTTGTACATGCATAAACAGAACATGGCTCTTGAAAATTGTTTATATATGCGAAACGTTACGTTTCGACCTATTAAGTAAACCCTTTGTTGTTCTCCGTTGTGGAATGGCGGAACGAGTCTAAGTAAATGTAAGAGGAATGAACAAAGAGGACCGTCTTTAGATTGTTTAAGTGGCAAAGTGTCATCCACATCAGTCTCGAGTACAAAGTAAGGAGAAAGTATTGCATGGTTCGCTAATGACAAAGAAAGCTCAATCCAATCTCTTTTTCACTGCAAACTTCTAGCAGGGAGACTTTCCCAATGTGTGGGAAATAAGGAAATAAGCTTACACATATTTATATATAAACTTACAAGGTGTAAAATGCAAGATTGTGTAGACCATATGTTTGCTTAATTTATGAGGATAATAAATACGTGTGTGTTATATGCATAATTTATTTAATTGGTTCATGTTTTTCTTTATCAGAGTTCCATCGACGTTACTTGGGTAGTCGCAGACCACGTTGCAGCTCCAGGCTCTCGCGAAATGACCGTCCATAAAGGCCAGCAAGTTGAAATCTTGGAGTTAATGGGAGGAAGTTCAGAAATGTGCTTGATAAGACTGCATAGTACGAGTGGGAGTGAGCTGCAACCGGAAGGGCTGGTTCCCATCACGGTTCTCAAGCAGATTCCCAATGCCAGGCTTAGAGCTGGCGTTTCATGTGATCCAGAAAACGGTAAGTATCACACTTGAATGTTTTGTTTACTCTTTACATAAGGAAAAATAGTGTTTTGCATGAGAAAAGGAGACGAAAGAATAGAAAGCTTTCAGCATCACCCAAGAACTGCCAGCTCTCTCTGCTGGCCACAATCACACTTTCTATGCTTACTCGGGAGCTGGGAGAAAGCTGCGGCTCCTAAAGTTGGTGTTGGAACATAGAGTTCGCTCTTGACTCTTTCGCAGCATTCCACTACGACCGACCTTTCTTCTGTCGACCGAATGTTTTATGAGTGTGGCCTTTTCCCTTTACTCTGTCAGTCATAATTTTCATCATGTTTTTCAAAACTCGAATATTGATATTAACATGTATTTCATATTTCTTTGAAATATCTTGACTGCTTACCCTCTGACAAATGATAGATCTCGTTTGTGAATTTCGTTCCGTTTGAATGTGAACAACTTACATAAATACAGGAGACTCGTCTCTCTGATAACGATTTTTTTTTCAAGAAAATTTCATTCGAATAAGTCATACACTTACGTGAAGTGAAGTACATATGTATGGCCCTTATTACGAAATCGGTTCAAGTCCAGAATATGAGGTGTCTCATGAATGAAATTTTGTTCGTTGGAGAAGTGTTGCTTACTCAGCTTGAGCTTGAGTGCACATCATAGAATATAGTTGGCATATACATGCATAATATGCTCTCTTGTCTGTTGTCGGATGCTGGCTGTGGGTTATGGTTTCGTTATATAAAATTTATTGAAAACTTGTGACTCGTATCCTATCTGGTATGCGTTCCTATCCGATTCCGAGTCGTACTTATGAAAAACTCATGTTTATTGGATACCGTATCGTCCCTGGGAAGAGGAAAATGTTCCGTATCCATAATACATGGAATATTTCCATAATATGCATTCAAAAGAAAATCAAATCTAAATTTCTGTACGTAAGCGCATAATTTATGACTTGCTTGTACGCTCAGCGTTCATTTTATGACTTACTAAAGCTTAATTTACAAGTTAAAACCTCATTGTTTGCTGTTCATCAATTTTATGAAGTTTTGTAGTCAGTCTCATCCAAGATGTTATTGCTGATTTGTGCAATTCTGCCCCGAGTTTTTCACGTTTTCAAGGATTTTTCCTACTTTTGTACGGATGTGGAAAAAGTGAGATTCGAAAATGAGCATATTGAGCCATTCTAAAGATGAAGGATGTTTTTCCCAAGGATGAACTGAATAAGATGCAATCCTGTCGTTGCAAAGGAGGATTAGACAAGAGAAATGCTGCGAATTCCACGCTTCTTAGATATCATAAGCTATGCTAAGTCTTGTCGTATATTTTTGCGATAGTATAAGCTTAAATATACTTGTTAAGTTTCATTGAAGGTTAACCTGAGCAAGATCTATTTGAGATTTTTTCCCTTTTAAGTCGTACCTCTCGTCTCTTTCTCTCGCTCCGTTTCTGTAGCGGAGATGATGCGCCGGCGTTTGTTTCACCCTATTGTGATATTGGTGTTATACAGAGATCTCCCTTTTTCATACCATTGTTCCCTTTGGATTTCCATTCCTTGGAAACTAGAGCGAAAGCGAACCCATGCATATGGACAGTGTACGTGAGCCGAACCGCACAGCTAGCTTTTCTTTTCGCTGTTTTTCACCAACTTTGCACACACGAACCCTTTCTTCAGCTTTGGGAGCTGGTTGGAGCTAACTAAAACGTGTGCTATGGACTTAATCTGTGATGCAGAACGTAGTGTAATGTACACCATGTCATAGGGATTTATATGTATTGTCGATTTATAGGTTATGTTACTGAATATATAATATTTCAGCATTGGATGAAAGGTACTCCTCCAAAAAACATGCATGTTTGGTAGGTGGCCCTCATTTCAAGGCTGATTCGAGACTTGACTAGTTACTAGCAACAAATTATGCATTATTGTTATGTTGAAAATAAACTTATGACAATGGTGTTTGAATTGAAAAGTTTATTCGTATACTGTTTTGGACCAATCTTTGTGCGCTGCTCTGCTCCTATTTACTCAAGTTTCTTATGTATTCACATAATCGTAAAAAGTTAGTCTAGCAGCTCATTGAAAAACGTTGGCTGTTGTCTGGTTCTGCACACCGTGCCTTTATTATAACAAAACAAGCATTGCAACAAATGTAGTAGTGGCATGTATCCATTCCAGCTCCAGTAGACATCAAGGGTACAGTGTTACGCCAGAATTATGGATGAGCTCATATAACGCAACACATATTATGGAGAAATGTATATGTACAAAGTATATATTTGAGAAGAAAAAATTGTCTCAAGCTGTTCTCTGAACCCAAGTCTGCCATGTTATTATATATGACTGTGAAGCACTGAAGTTGAGTTGAGTTTGTAAGCAAGTTAGAGCTGATGCTGGTTGAAGTAAATCGGCATGCTGGATGGACAGCAGGTAGTAGGTAGTAAAATAGAGAAACCGTTATTTTCTGAACTGTGTTTCAAAAAGTTTTGGGAGCAGCGCGCAAACTGTTTCGACGAGGAGAGACAGGGAAAGAAGCTGTGTGTGGCTGAGGAGTAGTGGAGAAAGTACCAGGATTTTTTGTATGGTACTCTTATATTGGGTTAGGGTTAGTATGCAATTTCTGCTTTTCTCATGTTGGCGGCTCGCTCTCACTTACTTTGGTGAGTTGTTGTCGGTATAAGCTAGAGATATCTGGGGAAAGAGAATGTGCATACTTTCTTTTTTTATAGGGATTGATATTACAACTTTCACTCACGTTATTGTGTGTATATGTGCATGCCCTGTGTGTCTTTTAAGCACAACAGCTTATGCTACTATTTTGGTTTGCTCTCTGTTAGGGCACTTGTATGTGAGGGAAGTAAAACGTGTGTATGTGCTATGTGTGGGATTTCCCACAGCAGGAGAAATACAAAAGAAAAGAAAGCTGCAGGGCATCATTGAATCTTGCTTTACTCTTTGGCAAAAGAACAGAGGGAAAAAAGCATATCATGGTGGTTTCCAGAATGGAAAGCAGTTCGAAATTGGACTTCGCCCTGGTCGACACTTGACTGGGTAAAATAATAGTCGTTAATGCACCATTTTCACCTCCCGTCTGCGTCTGTCAGCAATTTACGTGATTTTTGGTGTTGTGTACTGAGCTAAATCCATATGTATGAAATATAAAAAGTTTTTTGGGGGTAAAACAGCTTCTTCATCTCTTTCACCAACTCTCTACTGCTCTCTCTTCTCAGCAGCTGGAGCTGGTTTTGAGAGAAGGGTTCTTTTATAGCAGACCATATATATCACATACAATGTTATTATATGAGTAGGAACATCAAAGGCCAGAGAAAGGGACAGAAGAGTATTTCAGGCAACAAGCTATTGTATCACCATCAAGTGAAAGCGTAATTGTGAATATAGTCATGATTATGATCATGTCATAATTTGATTATAACTAGAGGAAAAAATATACAATATTATATAAAAAAGGTTCATTTGTGAGCAAACGACAATGGAAACGGATGTGAATAAGTAGTGCTTAATTATCTTGGCTGATGTAAAAAAAAATTACTCTCACGTAACGCGTCTGTTCATGTAACTCGCTGCGATGAAATTGGAGAAAACTCCGTTGTTGTCGCTCAATAGGATTGACTTTCAATAGGAAAATTATGGAGAGGAGTTGTAGAAGAGGAACGGGAGTGTGTTGATGCATCGTCATGAGTTTTTTCGGTTGACACGCCACATTAATAAGAGATCTTAAGATATCTTTATCTCTGTCGAGTGGATGACATGGTTTGGTTATTGGTTTGAGGGAGAAAGATGAATTCTTTGTCGAAATTGGAAACTGTGGAGTTTAGACACTACATCAGAGGGAATTGTGAGCTCCAAACAGAGAACTCCGGCTAAAGAATCGATTTTTTGTCACTCGTTCTATTGCTATTTGAGCTGTTGCACACAAGAATATGTTTTTCGCATTCATGTGTGTGTGTGCGAGTGAGTGAGTGAGTGAGAGAAAAGAGCGAGGAAAAGAGAGAACGATATCATCATTGACGGTATTACCACTTCATTCTTCCGTCTTGATTCCAGTCACGCTGCTTGAGTTAGCAACTATATTTTTGATTGTTCCATGGCATCTCCCTCGTAATGGTACGTAAGTCTCACATATTTCGTCTCTAATATCCTGAATAAACTGAAATCAACAGGGAGAAAATTACACGAACAAAGAATTAAATGGAACAGCCTAATGAATTTTTCCTCCCTTCCCGTTCTGATACTGAGTGAGAGTGAATGTGGACGGGAACAGTCGGCGTGCTCGTGCTCGTTGAGTGAAACTCGGCCTAATTTTTTTCTAGTTTCTTTGTCGTAGGAATAATGTCAAATTGAACTTATACCCTGTTACGAGGGTAAAAGTCGCTCATTTATCCTTACTTATATTTCGAGGACTGACGTTGGTGACTTTCAGTGTCTCCCACACCAAGGCTTTAGTATCACAGTATAGGTTTTGTCAGTGAAAGTTCTCAGGAACGAATGAAAGTTTCAAAATGACTTTCATTTCGGTTACTAACAATGCTTGTGAGTTGATACACAGAAGTTAAGGTTGAAATATCCAGCCGCTATTAAAGACACAATTCAACTAATCACATTTGGTAAGACAAGACATATTATTGGCTTAACAAATATTTAAATTGTTGAAAATTAGGCATGCCTAGTGTTGAGTTACATACGAGCTTACCATTTCATTATATACCGCTTTTGTTTAATCCATACCGACTGCGTTCTCCCTCCTGGCGTCATATTATATATTGACTAGAGGCATGAGTTGTGTTGTTTCAGGTTGTTAATGAAGTTGATAAAAGTTCTGCACGATTGGCAACTGCAAAAGATTTATGATATGATAATTATAATGATTGCAAAGTACTAGATGAGTTTGTATGAAATAAAAACTGTTTAAGATACATTTATTCACATATCATGAATCTTTAGCTATGTTATGTAAAGTAAGAGTTCCTGGTTAAATTAAAGCATATTATGCAGAGTTCCATCGCTTGTGAATCAATAGTTTTATCGTTGATTAAAGTTTAGAATGTGTTTTCAGTAATAAGATTTAGACGACTTTTATGGTCATTTTTGTTATCATCGTCAATTAGTCGATATACAATATTCGCAGTAATACATTTTCCCATATGCGTACAATAATCAAACAGTGTCATTTCAAAAATGATATTGATTGTTAGTTTTGTTCACTGGAGACAGCGCATTATTAAAAGGTGAAAGGATTGTACGTCCGTCGTATACTTTAGCTAAAACTGCTTTCAGTGTCCAAGAATATATTATCATGAATGATATATAATAATGGAATTTGGAGCCATCACGTGATGATTTCATATCTCTCGCCTTCCCATTACCGTTAGGGTTATGATTAGTGTTATTATCGCCATTACATTAACGATTTCTGCAAGCGAAAATCATGATAAGGAAAACGAAAAAATTGGGGCATTACACTCATGCCGTTGTGTTGTTTGTGTGTGGTCAAAAGAGATCTTAGCGTTTTTGTAAGATATAACGACCAAAACTATCAGAGTGAAATAAACGAGCTTTTGAGGGGAGGTCAATATTACTGAGCCCGAGTCTAGCAACTAAAACCAACCCACCATGTTGCTTGCTTCACATAATGATTTTCATGATGTTTTTCACGAGCTCACATTCATTGTTTTTTATGGAATTCCGTTCGCCAATTGTAATTCAACGATTTACATTCCAATAGCACAAGATAGTAAGCCAACAATTAAAAACGGCTGTGGAACTATTCCGTGGGAATAGCCATTTATGATGACTGAAACTGTATTTACATTTCGAAAGTATTACTAAATACTACCCGCTTGCGACAAGCAGCTCAATCAAGTGAACTATTATCTAGGATTAGACAGTTGTTTTGAGGAAATAGGCTTGCCCTTCCTTCTAAACCGATAAAATCATACTCTTGTATATATTTGACACAACTCGGAACTGAACTCTGATAAACGAAAGACTATCACGCGTCCTCACGTGTGGATCAGATATACTTGATGATTTTCTACTTATAACGTGATTAAGGATATGAATAAGTTGTATAGAACGATCGAAGTGCAAATACACACTGATTGTTCGATTCTCTTCCTTACTAGAAGATGATAGCAGAATACTTTTATATCCTAGAAACATGCAAAGGTCACTTTAGAAAAATTAGGCAATTAAGATCTCAAACTATCAAAATCGTCTCCTGTGTATTCCCATGTTTGTAAAATGCAAAGACCTGTGGAATTTCTTTAATCTGAACTAAACCATCCAATAACGTTCTCATTTACTAATCTCAAACATTTATAAATTATAAGATTATACAACCCAAAAGGTCAAAACGAGTGATTGTAGGTCTGATTTCGAAAGTTAGAATGGAGTTCATACCGTCTATTTTTTTGCAGTTAACAAAATGGAAACCTGAATTGAAGTACCTACTCTTTCTGTTTCATTTGTACAAGCATTAAATGGCGGATTGGATCTTTGATTGATGTTTATCTCAAATGGGGTAGGTTACCCTTTCAGTGCTTTGTGGCTCACTGTTACATTCAATTCATTTCTGACTGCCTGAGTCAAAAGCTTTGTTGGAATTTTTTTTATAAAGTAGCTGTATCATGTTTGAATGTCCTCTTTTCCCTTTTTTGTCGCATGTGTGAAGGTATTAGATTTCCTTCTGTCATGTACACAAAAAACAATGAATTGATGAAGGATACCTTATCTTTTATAGTTTTGTCTCCGTGTACCTGTCCGTATTCAGTTGTAGTGGTGGCGGTGGTGTGGCTGTGAGTACAAATGTATAGGATGAAATACAATCTAAATTTTCACACTTGCTCAGCTCTGTCAGTGTTGTATGTAGGGATATGGTACATCGTGTAATGTTAATGTTACACATTTTCTGTATGATGGAATAGCCTCACCAAAAACTTTTGCAATGAGCAGTCCATCCGACTAACGTGATGAATGGCTCTGAAAATGGCAATTCCTTTTGTGGAAAAAGAGAAGGAAATCATCATATCATAACAAGGGGTTTGCTTTATTCCTCGTTTTCTGGCTTATCCGCAAGCAAAAGGTTGGTGGTGCCATGCCAGGCCAGGCCAGTAATAGTTAGGTTCAGAAGATGCTGGCAAGATTATGCAAATCTTGTCTCTCATTTTGTTGCCAGTTTTTATGGCATGCGGTATTTTCTTACCTTCATAATTGTATTATATTATCATATGCGGACTCTGCAAATGCATAGGTGATAGGAATACAAAAAAACGTCAGTTCTTAAAAAGCTCAGCGATGTTTAGGTTGAATTTGCCATTCGTAGACAATTTTACAACTTTTATATGCTTGGCAATTTAGCTCGCAGCTAGTTTGCAGAGTTAGCATATGATTTTAACACTGACAATTGTCTGTTTTGCGAATTGTATTGGAAAGTGATTTGGTTCTGAAACTTTATCATGCCAGTCATCAGTGTTGAATCACAATGGATGAACAGCGCTGCTTTGTAGCGAGCAAGGCTAAGCTTTGTGTGTGTTACGGTTTGTAATTTAATCGTGAACATTTTACGTTTTAAAAAAGTTCATTATTATAATGAACGTCCATTTATGTGCAAATACATATCTTTCTAATCTAAATTCGTATCAACAGGAGTTTTGTTGAATTAAACGAAAATATTACGGGTTTCGTTTGTAGTGCGTCAACTAATATGATAATTTATTGTGTACGTGTTGGTAATGAAAAGCATTTAACTCTACGAAGTCGACATTTTATGAGCAATTCTTCCTAATTCCAGGGATTTCCATTTTGCACATTAAAATCTTTCCTTGTAATGGAATATTGTGAGAGGAGTTGCTATTTTTTTTGTTTATTATCAACAGCAGTGCATTTTCAACAAGTGAAAATTATGCATTGTGCGTGGGTGTCACTAGGCGCCAGCCTGTCACTTGGATTATTATTGCTCTTCCACATTTAAAGACACTTCACAAGTTTGAAAACATGTGTATACTCTTGAGGTATGTATGTTAAAGGGATTGTATATATTCATATTGCGAACTGGTTACATTCTTGAATAGGCCAATACTTTTCACAAAACTTGATGATGTACAGAATATCATAAATTTTTTTGCCAGCTTCCTATTACAAGCTAAGTCATGCATTGAATATGTGGTGCAGTAGGTAGATGGTCGACGGTCGACGTATTTTCCTTGGGGTAAAAGGAAAGAAATCGAAGCTGTAATGAAGTTGAAGGACATTAAAATTTGTGAAGCATGATCTGAATTAGCGACATACGTAAATATAAAATCAAACATGACCTGTTGTAAGTTGTAGTTTATGTGAGTCTCAAAAAGGTAAACTAGTTCTATCATATCGTTGTGATATCTTTTTTGATGGTTTATCCGTAAAGGACTTCTTGTCTGCAATCGAAAATTGAAATCTAACCAAATCATATAGAATTCATTATACAATTTCCGAATGAGTCCGCCCTCAATATTAATGTTCGACGGCTCTGCAAGTTGGTTGATAGCCAGGTGCACATAAATATGCAAGTTGTTGCACTGAACGTCACATGCAACACGGGGATGTTAAAGTCTACAATAATGCCGTTGCAAGTTACGCATTGAATTTCAATCGGATCGGAAATACTCCTTATAGAAAAATAGGAATCAGGTTAGAATTTCAAAGTAGAAGCTACTGATGATAAAATTGTAATAAAGACGTTTTAAGGTTCCATCTGACGTTTTTATAATGAGTTTACATGTTCACAAAAATTGTGTACGAATGTGTATATCCGTCTCCAGTAGTGAACGTCAGTTTCTTCATTGGTTCATAGGCCTATAAAGTACAGGATAAAAACCTAGTTAAAAATAAACAGCCAAAGGAAATTTTCTAAAATATCTATGCAATCAAAGCAAAGTGTTGTGGAAAGTAGTTTTCAGGAGTACTATTGTATAGGACTTTTTGAATAGAGGAACATATCCCTACTTTCTTTTCAGACTTAGCAGCATTAATATCTGAAAGGAATTAAGTAAATGAAAACACGCGATGATGATGATTAACGCAAACATGCTTGTGTGCCTTTGTCCATTACATACTACATAGATGCACTCAAGTACGAGGAGTAGGAAAGTATCCCATAGATCCTTTTTGTCTATCTGGCATAAAAGAAGTTTACGTAAGTAAAGCCTCCTTTTTCCTCGTTAGCCGTGTGTCGTTTCGTTACTTAAGAATTTCATTTGCACTTGGCAAAGTCGTGCCACAGGCATCATCATCACGGTGATCGTATTGCTCACTAACGGCCATATATTTTCTCAATTTTCTCTATCTTGCACGTTCTTATGGAGAGTGACAGTGTAAGGGAAATTGACTGTATGTGATCTAGTAACTGTCATCAAGACTCTTATCTGGATCTTCCTTCTCAGTGCAAAATTGTATTTAGACGATGAACGCCATTGAATTCCAGTCATGTTACACATGAGGAGATGAATTTTATTCGAGATGCATTCGGAAAGCCTGGCTGATGCCGAAGTGATGGGGAATGCTGGAGTCGAGTAACCCCGTTTTCTATCGATCTCTTTTCTTTCCCTCTCATCTCACTCTCTTTTGGCTTCAGCTTGCTGTGGTGCGACTGCTGCTCTCGATCTTCACTGATGCTGAGCCTGATGTTATTTTCTGCAAAGCATATATAGTAGTTTGCATTTTCCTCTGCCTTTACTTTTCCGAGGATCCTCGTTTTTGTGGATTTTGGACCACAGTGAAAGATTTTCAGCGTAGTCACTAGGTTAGTTAGCATATCGCTATCGGAATATGGAACGGATACTACTAAAAGCATACGGAGCATCATTTGAGTCCCTATATATCCAGCTTTCTCCTCACGTTGCTCGCGCTGTAGTGAGTATCTCGTTGCGGTGAAAATACGAGAGAGCCGAAACACAGTGGCTTGGCTTGGGTTGAGAGAAGGATGGGAAATAACTCCTGTAATGATGTATATGGTTACTGATTTTATGATAGGGAAAAGTGTGTTTGAAGCAATATTGTTTGTAACCAGATGGATTGTTATGTTATGCCAGGGGTTGTTAGAGTCTTCTTTTGTCGTAGTCATACCCAAGATAATTACATTCTTTACCTCTTTATTGGAATTAGCATCAGTGATGTCGTTTTTGACCACGGAAGGAAAATCTAATCATCCCATTATGTACACATGTATTACATCTTGCCTGAAAGAGGCTGAGCACAAGCACACAGTACTCATTTGTTGCGTTTTAGTAGCTCAGGCAAGGATTTTATTCTTGTAAAAGCTCGTTAGAACTTGCTTAGGATTTGTCGTCCCTGTTGTTTCTCTTTTACCTGGTTTAGTCCTTGCTCGTTGAGAATGAGAAGTGAGCTACATATGAAGTCATTACTTTATATTCTCCAGGCTTTGTTGTGTTAGAGTCAACCCAGCTCCGATGTAATTGCAACGTTCTTTATTTCATTATAAAAGTTATACCATGTTACAAAAGAAATTCTGCTCGCTTGCTCTCTGATTCAAGTCATTCCGTAATCAGAGTCATTTGATAACTTTCTTTCATAATCTGCCACCACCACACACCACCACCGCAAAAAGCGAGCGGTGAAGTTGGAGTATAATTTGGAAAGAGTACTTGCGACACAGAAAGTTTAGAGCTGGGAGGGAAATGGGAACATTAGAAAATTACATGCAAGTTTTCCTTGCTCATTGTTCACTGTTCCCACAAATTCATCATTTTAATCCGACCTTCTCTCTCCATCAAATAAGATTAGCGTTAGAAGTTTTGTAGGAAATTAGAGGGAGCGAAACAAATTACGAAAACGATGAACCAAGTCAGGTGTATGGATCGTTAGAGAAATTTCCATGTCTCGTATTCAACTCCTAGTCTCATTAACTCGATTTCCTTGAAATGAGTTGGTGATTGAAGGATATGATATAATTGTCTCTAAAATTAAACGAAGGAGTAAAAGCTACAAGCTCGACATCAGGTATCAGGTTGCGTTAATGAAATAATATCACGAAGCACGCTTGGTATAACATCCTAATTGAAAATTTGGATAGGAAAATTTATCTTGACGTTAATCAAATTTGATAGGGATGGATTTCTCTGTGTAGTAAAATGATTAACAGGTACTAGGCTCAGTCTCTGTATGGTAGGCACTTCATGCGGACTTGTTTGACAAAACATTGACTGTTTCTTGCATGATTTCGATCAATCATCTATCTGAGATTGAGTGAGAATATAATTGTGCCAGACATGTGAGTAGTTTTCTGTTCATCGTGATTTCGATTAAGCATTAGTGTAGCATTTCAATTTCAATTTGGGACATGTCATCACAGCACGCTCTCAAAGCAACAAGCGGCATCAGCCTCAAAACTACTGCCGTGCTGTTTATTTAAAGTGCACATCCAATTATAGAAATCTGACTTGTAAAACAATTGGCAGCAGATACATGTTGTTATTTAAGGCTTAAAATCAAATAGCTCCTTGTTATATAAAGGTTGAAGCCTGATGACAAGGCGAAATAATTAAAACATTCAGAATTTCTATTGGTGATTGTTCCTTGTAAATTCCCTTCATACATGTGGGTCTTGTCGATTCCTATTGAGAAAATTGCGCAAAGAGTTAATCGAACAAATAAATGAAGCAGGCAAATCTCTTGTACTCTTGTAAATGATCAATCGTTGTCATTACACATACTGAAGTACGTTGCACTGGTTTTGGTTAACTGCAACTTTCGATTTTTGGTGTAATAGTAATTGCAATATTAGTCATACTCGTCATAATTTCAATGCGACAAGTTTTCGTTGGAAGTCACGATCATAATAATATGTTGTTGTCAGTTTGTTGATTTGATCTTAAATTAGGCAAATGGGTTTGATTTTATTTACGTATGAAAAATGTAACATTCAGTGATCATTAAGTCTAGTTACCAATTCAAATAGCTGTAGATAATGGTTTAAGCAGTTTGCTGCCTAATTACGCGTGCTTCACATTTCAAAGTCGACTACCTCCCCTATAGTAAGCTATTTCACTGCATTCTGTTGTAAACTCTGTTACAATAATCTTATGATCAATGCACGCGGCTTAAAAATTTACTGACTGTTTGCCTTTCGCTAAGTGTATTTGGTAGACAAAGTGCATGCATGCTTCTAGTTTCAACCTGTATTTGAGCAGTTATCACAAAATAAATGTGCTAAATATTAAGCCTGCCAGACCATGCATGCCGTGAGGACTGGTCGCAGCATGACAGGGATTTTTATTTGTATGCATATCATGATGAGATTTAGTGATTTGTGTTATTTAGTATGCTTCTCTATCTGTATTCGCATCGGGACCATGAATGATTTACGACACCTTCAGCTAGCCAAAGAATATTGATGAAGCTATGAGTATTGTTCCCTGCAGTTATGTGTTCATCAATCAATAGGTTTCTATTTAAATAGTGACTCAGAATGGGAATGTTGAATGAAAACTGCAGCATTTTTTCCATGTTGATAATCGGAACAAGAAATGTGAAACAGATAAACTGTTCTAAATAAAACTAAAAGATATTTTAAAATGAATTTGTTTTGTGCTTCTGACTCACTGGTGCTCACCAGTAATTTCAGGATGATGTAATAGCAATTGTTTAACATTTTTTGGCATTTCAAATGTAAAAAAAATTGATGACATTGGTGAATGATAATTGCTCCTGTTAACGAGAACTAAAATATTCAGCATTCCCTTTCAAACGAGCGAGTTGAAGCTTTTTTTAGTTGTTACTAGTCTATCACACCTGAATGCAGCTGTTGCTCTGATAGCAAATTATTTGTTTCCTTGAACCAACACAGTTAAAAAAAAGTTTTATGCTTAAAAAGTTTTGTTGTTCCAAACATACCACAATATTAGTTTCAATTTGTTTTCTATTATTCATGCTATATGTGTGTAGTAATTGTAAATGTACTTTGTGTGAACTTATTATTAGCTCTTGTGTCACAAACTCTATCTTCTACACTGTAATTTTCTTGGAATCCACTTGTAATTGGAAGTCAGCACTAAAAAATCACAGCCTTCTATGTAAACTATAAACCTTTGTGTTGAAAGCTACTGCCAACTGCTACAGACTTTGACGTACATTTTTCAGTGCTCCTCTCTATTACACAAATTCCGTATGGATGGTGTAAAATTTTATCTCTCTGATTATCATTGTTGATTTGTTTGAAGTGGACGTGATTTCGAATTTTTATGTCTTCCATGGTGTGTGTGCGTGTGCATTCTGTGTTTTAATGTATACATGTTGAATATTTTTCTGTGCTAAAATATTTTCTGGTTGTAAATTATAAATATTTGTGAATTCTGCACACATTATGCAACAAATCATACATATTTTCTGTGACAAATACTAATAACATGAAATGGCTATGGACCGTTGGCGTAGAGCTGCTCGAAGGGTATTAAGGTCCGGTGAATCTTCGAAAGGTCCATCCAAGACTGAAGAAGGTAGGTGATATGATGGCTTTATTGCACGATAGCTGCTCACTTTCCTTGTCCGAACGTAATCGTATTAAATAATAATACCCCTCATACTTACTTATCTTGATTGGAACCTAATGCTGAGGGCAATGGGAAACCGTTGCCGATACCATGATCTCATTTGAACATGCATTAACACATTGTTCTCTCATGTTCGTGCTCCTGAAACAATTTTCAAGAGTTGGTAAAGAGTGGAGGTTGAGTTTCACCGAAACTTTAGTCAATATAATATAGGTACTTCCGCTAATTTATGTAATGTGCCTCTTATTCTGGGGAAGAATGAACCACCACAAGAAGTTCAGGTCTAATTAATTGGCTTTGGTACTGAGAAGCATAGGGCGTCTTTCCATGCTACATTTTCAATATGTTGACTCTCATCTACTTTTAATATCCCGTGCCCAATCGCTACGCTCATTATTCAGATAAAGATTATATAGAGATGGAATGAGCTCTATTATGCAGTCTAAAAAATATTGCAACTCGGATTATTTGGAAAATTTTAGGAGCTAGGTAGGCATATACGCTAAAGTTGGAATTGGAGCGTGTACCTATCCACTGACGAGTGGAAACTGGTGGAAATATACCGACCCAGATCTCCTTTTGGAAAAGGGAGTTGATGAAATATAGACTTCAGTTTGCGCTTTATTTTGATGTTTTTTTCAAGATTCTTTTCTCAGCTCCATTCAGCCCGTTTCACGTTTTGCTTCCTCTTGTTCATACTGATAGCATGAGGCTGTCATTGTGAGAGATGGGCTTAGTGGTTCTTTGTGAATTTTCTAGATAAAAGCACATTTCTTTTCATCGTGTGTGGAAAATGTGATAGCTTCAGCCATGAAGGAATGAACCGTTGCAGGAAAGAGGGATTGAATTGTACACTACATTATATAGTATGATGGCTGGATACCATACATATTTCTTATTTTCTTAGCATGACTTTTGTATCGTGAAGTATATGTTGCATGATTTGTAGCTCCAACGATCAGTTTAATTTATCACTATTGAGCATTTTCGGAGAGTGGTTTGTTCACTTCAAGCTAACTGGTGCGTCGTCGAAACTGTGGTGTGATATGAGCATGTTTAGTTTTTATTAATGAGGCTTTGGTGAAAAATATGAGAACGCCTGACTTATTGCAAGTGCTTGAAATACTTTTGTCTCAGCATTCATGGACTAATTGCATTCCGTTTGTCGCCTGAAGAAGAATTGGTGCTGTATGGCGAGAGACGTGTTAAACCTACAAACGCACATCTATCACGAAGTAACTGAAGGCAAACTAAGGCAATGTTTTTCAAAATTCTAGCTGGATGTTTTGTCTGCAGAGACATACACATATTCAAATACTTATAATGACATGAAATTCCAGTTAGGTTCGTACCTACATGTTTTGTTTGCGTAATGATTCAAATTGAAGGGAATTCTCGAATATTTTACGATTGGTGAAGGACGACTTTTCAATTAAGTAAATGCACTCTTCCGATCCATTTTATTCATATGGCACACTTGCTCATTTATTAGCTAAAGAAGCACGAGAGATATTGTAGTAGTTGTCATGCGGCAAAAAGTAAGTGGTGATGATAGTGGTGGAAAGCAAGGATTTTTTTGGCACACACTTCGTACATTTAAATGGGAAGGCATATACTCTTCACTTTAGTGTGTTGGTAACCTTCTCACAAAAAGATATCTTATAGCAAGTCTATTATTCAATTATATTCCTACTAGTTTTGTAGGGTAATAGTCTGCTAACTTGACTTGAGTGAGGAAGAGCACCAATGAGATACATACATCCATATTTTGGATAACTATGTGCATAATATGTGAAGCATATATAACTTGTTATTTGGATTCTTTGAAGACATCTTTCTACTACATCTACAAGGTGAAGAGAACTCAAATGTTATCAAATATCGATGCAGTCGTATAATCGTAATGCGAACCTTCAGTCAGTCAGCACAGAAAAATGTGTTCTCGTACGTAAGTTTTGTTGTTATTATTGCGAAATCTTTGAAATAAAAAATATATGTATTGCTGATAGCACCTTTCGTTGTAATATGGTACGTTTGCGCTTGTTTTTGGATATTGTAGCTGTATACTCAGTATAAGCCAATACGATGAATAATGTCGCAGGAATGTTTTCATAACACTTGTGCCGCAGTATCCATGTGCTTTGTTAAATGATGGTCATATAGTGTTTTGAACAATTCACGTTTGGATTATTAGAAGCACTCCATCCATACACTCATCATTAAAGAATAGGTAATAGTCACGTTAATGGGGTGGTAGTGGCAGTACTGATAGTAGAATATGAGGAAAGTATGCCCTCACATAAAATGTTTGCTAGTATTGTATAATACTAGTAGATGAGGATGAGTGTATACGTTGCATTAATCCCAAACTGTAATGGTGATAGTGATGACACATCTTGTTTTGGAGTCCTCTGGCCGTTTACCAACATAATTTTCATTCCTCCGTGGAGTGCCATGGCTGTAAGATCAGTGCAAATATCAGCATCACCCAATCTCAAACCGTTTTCCGTAGTGAAAATGCCTACACGGTGTCGGGCACCGTGTCATATCGTTTTAATCTCTTTCTTTGATGTGTGATTACACGCATACACATTTCACCTCTATACGGCATAGCTGCTGATATAGAGATAGGTCGCATGTTTACTCTGCCTAAGAGAGACAGCGGCAAGCAAGTTGTTATCGGATAACTTTAAAGCGACCCAAATATACCAGAAGGAAAGAAAACATGTTATAAACACTGTGGCAATGTAAACTTAGTCAAGTTTTGTCATTCTTGAGTGTTGGTGTTTCTCTTGAGAGTGAATCTCGTTTACGAGATAAAAATCAGAAGAGAGAAAGAACACGTACTTTATTCCAAAGACATAGTGCAGTGCTTTTACATATTTGCACCTCTGTGAAGAGGCTATATATGCTGTAATAATTATCTCTAGATAAAAAAAAAGTTAAATAAACACTCTCGGCTCTGTACTCCCTTTCCATCTACGATAAAAGTGAGAGGGGAGGCTAATGGGCTATAATTTTTGGTTTTCATGGTTCATAAAAAAGTTTCCGCTAATAGTGAATCTCTAAATGTGGAAGAAATGGGAAGGAGCGGTGTTAAGATTTTTTTGTAGAGGTGAAAGTACTTTATACTCATTTGCTACTACTTGTGTAGTTGTTCAGTTTAATTTTGTGTATTCATTTGCTCTTCACGGTAGTTTGTTACCGTCTTACGGTTCTCAAAGATATCACGATTGCTCGAGTAGTAGTTGTGTCCTTTATCGTGAACCTTGTGATATTATGCTTACGTTATAGGTGTATTTAGTGACCTAGAATTTTAACTCCTTTTCTTCGTGTTACTGGATGGAAATGATGTAATTACGCAACTCATCCTCTACAAATTTTGTACTTGCCACGTTGATTTAAATGAAGTAATAAGTATGGTAGGAGGCACTGTAAATGCAAATTTTCTTCTTAATTACTTCCATCGTTAGAAATTTTCTCCGACGCAATGAAAGCGGACGAAGAAGGAGTGAAACGAAATTATTCCGATGCTCAAAGCAAGTTGATGTAGGAAGAAATTAAATGGCAACATTTTGTACGCGCATCATGGCATAATAACTCTACTCCAGCCACGCCAACCATGAGCATAGTAGCAGAGCATATCACAATATTGCAGTTGTTGTAAAAGTGCAGTGAGTGTGGAATTGGAATCTGCGAGAAACGATAACATTTGTGTTCGCATTTAATACACTGCGAATTGCTATCTCTTTAAAATGCAAATAGACAGCGTTTCCAAGTATGTGAGAGAGCAAATATTTATATCACCATTACCACAATCTTCCTTCCACCAGCAGCACATGCATGTTCTGTCTATGTACGCTCGTTGAGGTTTTTGGCGTTCGCAACCAGCTAATAATAACCCGTGGCATTATGATGTGAACCAGGGAAAGTATATTAGTGACTGAAGTGGAACAGAAATATAAATACTTTGTTTGCATAAATATATATATTTTTACATGGAAATTGCAATGATATTATAGAAAATTGTGGGTGACTGGACATCCAATTTTTTCTGGTTCATGATGATGATGGATAAAATGCAAACAGACGTGTCTTTGTTTGCAAAATTTCTAATAGTGCTGATGAGACGAAGCGGTTGTGTGAAGTGAATGTGAGCAACTTTTGTTTACTACTGGTTGAGACGTCATCAGTGGCATTCCTGTGGAGTCTTTTATGTGGGAAGAAAACAAAGAAAGTTTCTTTTATCGAGCATTCTTGTGACAATGTTGGTTTTTACTAGCTAGTATCCTAGTCCTGATTGATTTACGTCGTTATGAATCCTTTTCCCATTGATGGGCATTATTGAAGTCGCTGACTGAGTATCAAAAATTATCGCTGACGTCGTGTCGTTTTACTCCTTAGCAGACAGAGCACCTATTAGTCATTGCCATCCAAGGTTTTTTATATGGTCATGAATATATATATATAGGAGCATAATAATATGAGAGATTTTTGGTTTTGCATGAATAAATATAGAAAAGTGTGGTTGAGCTGACGAAGTGCTTTTCGTCATCAACTGTCACTGTTCCATGTTTTGGTGAATTTTCAGCGATAAATTGATAACCCGTACTCCAACCACGTTTAGTTTGGACATTGCAAGGGATTGGAAAGGATTTCTTGTTATCCGTTTGATTATCTCGTTTTGTATGCCTTGTTTTCTCTTGATTTACTGGTTGATGATAACAGCACTTTCAGAAGGCATTATAATTGTCATTCTGGAAATTGGCTTAAGTGTTATTGTGTTGTTTTCAACGTTTATTCCTTGTTTGTGCTAGTGATTGCATGGATCAACCATGCACGACTGTTCGTTAACTTTTAGTACATGAGTGAAATAGATAGTCATAATTTAGAACAGTGATGATTTTGATTTGATAATGCATCATCATCATCAGCCGCTACATTATTTGTAGTTGAACAAACGTAAAAGTTATGTTATGAGCAATAGTCACATTACATATGCCAAGCTTGCGGAAGAAAGGAACCTTTATCGGAAATTAACTATAGTTTATATAATCAGAAATAAAATTGTGTTTTGAAAGTTATCTGAAATGAAATTCCCTGAAGTTGTTCACTCATTCGGAATGTTTTCTACTTCTTCCTTGAAAAAGGATTTAAATCGTGTATTCAGAAGGTGTAGAAGTCAGAATGGGTCGGCAAAGGATAAGGAAGGATCAGGTTTAGATTCTCCAGGTATTTGCTACTTTCCTAAAGGCAACTAAAGCATGCATGACAAAAAAAAGTTATTTTGGGTGACATTGATTGAAAGCGTAGTGATTGTATGGAGAAAGAAAACGAACGCAAGAAAGCGGTCCCTCTCACTCTTCACCTTTATGATATGTATATAATATAATATGTGTGTGTTTTTGACTTTTCAGATGGTGGTACGTCAGAAGGTAATGCATCTGGAGCGGTAACAAGTAGTTCTCCCGTTTCTAAACGTCGTGTGTTCAGTGGGTAAGTGGAACGCAGCAAGTCTTTAAAAATTCATGAAGCAATTTTCCCAATACTTTTCCTTTTATTTTGAAAAACTCAACTCTTTTATGAGCCAGCATGTATTCTTTGGCCATTGTTGAGTAGATTTTAGTTTGTTTGCATCAATAACGACATAAAAGGAAAGGTTATTATGGGAGTTTCAAGGATTTATACATTTGGAAAACATGCTATTATGAATGTATTCTTTCCGTTTGTCGATGAATACTATTCCCATTTTTACAAACTGATGCTTAACATGTCAATTTGTTGATGTGTTCCAGGAAATGGCTACCTCCACCCCTTCGAAAACTAAGTCAAGGAAAGTTGAACTCTGGCGATGGCGGAGGAAAGAATGTACCTGTGCTGAAAAAGACGAGCTCAGATAAAAAGCTTAAGGTAACAACAAAATTTTCTCTTTTGTTATTATGCAAACTCGGAGTTGGCTACACATACATTTTCTACAGTATTCATATTACTGCTAGTACTCAATTCAACCCACCAGTTTTACTGACTAATTCACGTCATTTCCAATTCCAATTTTCTGTCATTTCCATAAGCAAAAAAACTCCACACCCAATAATAGTACTAATGCGGGTGGAAAAAATTACATGTAATGGACAAGACAGGTCTCATCATTTGATGACACGCTCTATTTCATTTACGCATGGAGGCATTATAACATGTTAGGCGGAGGAGACAAATTTCATTGTTTTGTTACATCATGTTATGTAAAAAAAAGTTTTTGCTACCTCGTTTCATCATTCGTTCAAAATAAACGGTCATGACATTCTTCCAGCCTAACTAGACCCACACTCGGAACGAAATGCTATTGTTTGAACTGAAAACATAAAATTATGTACGTTTAGCAACTAATAATACCTAATGGTGTTTTATCATAGTTATGTAGTCTCACTTCCACCATATTATGACACGGGTTACTAAGCCCAACATGCATGTATTGATTCTGTCATATTCCGCCCTTGGTTTTGGTTCTCCCTTCTGTCACAGTCAGTTGTGTTTAAGGAGGGTAATGGAGACAATTCTTAGATTTTCAAATGCTGTCAAATAGTGTCAAAAAGGATGTGAACTCATGATTGATGAGACATTGTAGTAGATTATGCAATGTTACTAAATGTCTGCTCTTTTGTAAATCCAACTAATATAACATGTGAGTAGATATATGCAGTAATAGTAGTGGAATGGTTTTGTCTAATGAAAATTCAACCTTTGCCATTTATATATGTTTGTACTATCTCTTCAGTTTTTGTCTTTTACACAACCTTTCACGGTTGACTGACTGACACAGGGCGTCGCATTTCAAGTTTTGGTTATTTTATCTCGATGCCTTTTATCATCAAATATTTTTTGTCATCATCCCAATCACAATGTTAGCAAAATTACTAGCAAAAATAGACTAGAATCACAAATGAGTGTGTGTGCGTTTCGTACCTGTGTATACATAGGTATTTGAGATTGGTTCTGTCATACCACATAAAGTGAAAGATTAATGTTCATATGCATTTTATCATGGAAGATTTTGTTGGAGCCGAGAACTTTTTTTCCGACTAGATAGTTAGTATGAAATTGCTGGTGGCGTTGTAGGGACAGAGCCAGTGCAACCTGTTCGTTAGTTTTCAATACGTGTAAAAAATTTTTTTGTGAGACGGCTATTACTATTACGTGTAATGTAGTATCATGTTGAAGATATCTTGTTGGTGACATCACATCACACACACATATTCATATTACTCATTTAAAAAATCGCTTTAGCTCCACTACTAGTACTACTTATTGTCCTTTGACATCCTTTTTTGGACAGTCCTTTTAAAGAAGTAGAGCCAATGGCAATAATGGCAAGATGCTTTAACCCCATATGAATTTAATAGTATGGATGTATTCAAATTCGCATTTGTATCGTGTCATAACAGCTTGTATATAATATTACGCTGTATTGTAAATTCGCTGCTGTTCACTTTTTGGTCAGAGTGCAACCACGGAGAAGATAATATATCCTTAGGCAGTCTTTCTAATGTCAGCTCAGTTAGTAAGCAGATTTGCCTCAACAAGGGTTGAAATTTAGTCTCTGTGTAGTAACAACATTTTTTTTCAAAAGGAGTTTGGCTTGCATGCATTTGTGAGGAAAGTGAGAGGCTCCTTTGTGAGCAGAAAAAAGTGTTTTCAGTACTCAAATTTGAATAGTGCAGGCAGTGTTTCTTTGTGAGCGGTGGTTGTTGTGTTTAAAATTTCTGTTCCATAAACAAAAGGGTGGATCATCAATAGGAAATTTACCATGAAGGACGAAACTTTAAACATTGTGTAGGTGGTGTGTGATGTGATGTGGTGAGGGGAATGCCAGCAAGTGGCGAAGTGGAGTGCAAATATGGTGCTAAATTTTCCGTTTTAGATTGATGCTTCAAGAGCACTGCTTATGTAGTACCTCTTTAGTGTGTATTTAGCCAAAAATTTAATTCTTGCTCATTCCTATTTCGATTTTGAAAATGGTACATGCCTTGACACGCTAGTTTTGTTATCTTGGTGGACTCTTTTTTTAAATTTGTTGAGTGAAGTGTATACTTTTGGAATCTGTCGTGTAGTTTTAGTTTTGAACGGAATCAACTTGTCGTCTACGGACAAACGTTACCTTATGTCTGTAACCGTGATTAGATTGTTCTCAAACCGTGGTATGTAACTGTAATTGAAGTAATTTCATTTTAATTGAGTTTCATCTGTTTTTTCCAGTGGGCTCAATTAAGCCCATGTAGTACAATATACACTCTTGCGTACATGCTATATATATTATTGTTTTAATTAGAAGTTTCTGAACTATAGTCAAGCATTAGTCTATATTATTCCATTTTTGTATAGCAATGTTATATAACTTTGAATTTATTTTAGATATATGTATAGCCGTTTCAAAAGCATATATATATATTCAGGATTATTGTATTAAAATTCTAGTTTATGACGCATGCTGCTACTGCGCTTTGTTTTTCGTTTTTCATTACGTAAATTAGGGTGAACTTGTAAAAGCACGGTCATGATGAGACAACCAAGGATATGAGACTAGAGTTGGATCATTCTAAATTGAAAAGAACTAGTTGTAACTCAATATAAATTCAATATACTTTTCATATGCATCATATAATAGTATGCTTGTGTGGTGGTCTTTTTCATTCAGTTTGGAGTATAATGCTGATGGCTCATTTCAATATTTTTATTGAGCTCGGACTCGGAGCAAGGGTAGCAAAATACTTAAGGGTAATTAGTGTTATTACAACTAGCTACTTTTGTTGAGCACGTGTGGAGTGTATCTGTGGAAAGAGTAGCATTTGCGTATGTAAGTTGGCAGCCTTTCCAACTGATCCGGCTTAGCAGTTTGTAAGCTCTCTTTCACTAGCCATCATCCTTCCTCATCCTACACTAACAAAATGAAGTCGAATTCGGTTTCGTAGCAAAATGTTTTCCGACTCGTATGTTGGCTTAAGCTGAGGAGCCGTAATGTATGCTCATACAAAGCTATAAAATGTTTGAAAGTTATAGACAACGTATGTGGAAAGGATTAATAATAGCTGAATCAAATGTACAACCACTATAAAATAGCTGCCTGTTGGTTTTACGTATGTATACACACGCTGCTCGTTGCTGTTCGCGAAAAGCTCGTGCGCGTCTCTGATATATGTGATGAGGTTATACTGTAGGAAATTATGTTGCTTCAGATGTCTTCTTCTGGCGAAATTTTGTTTTCTCACTTAAGTGAGCTGCTTAGTTAGTAGTCTTGATCTTGTTCATACATAAGTTTTCTAGACTTCTTGGCCCTAATTAAGAGAGTGACTGGATGTTTTTGCACCTCTTCATAATATGAGATTTTTCGGTCCGCGCTGACATCCATATGGTGAGATTTTGGAGTTCAAGTTTCTCGTTGGAAGCGCTGATGAAGACTCATTCTTCTAGATCTGTCGGTTGAGATTGGGGAGATGATCATATCATTCGCATCAGCTGTCATCTCAAGAGCTCCATACTTCATTAATAATAATATTATGCGCGTGCTTTATTCAGCAATGATTAGAGGAGGTGACTTGACGTAAGGAAGCAAAATAAATTGAATTATTTTTCCCCTCGCAGATGTTTAATTTATAAAAAGAAACTGCAAAAATAAAGAGATGAATGAGTTCATTAGTGATTTTTTTACGTGATGTTTGTTTACGTAGTCTCTCCGGCTTACATGGGGTTGGAGGAGATGCCCGACATAAAACAACTTCTTATCGTATTACACGTAATAGAAAGAATGCAATGCGCAACGGCTTTTATTTTTTTAGCATATCATAATCCATGTTGGCCACTTGTCAAGTTAGAAATCTTTAAACTGTCCTAGATTTCTCATATTTTTATTATTAGATCTGAAAACTCCTTCTCGTATTATATTTGTGTGAACATTTGGTTTTGGTTCATTATTTTGGGATTACTTGTCGTTGTCTCTGTGTACTACATGAATTGATAAGATTGCAAATTGGGGTAAAGTTTTTTTACAGTGATTTTGTAAATCGCTTTCATTGCAAAAAATGAGAGCTTTATGAAGTTGCTGATTATGATGATATTTCAGTTTGAACTGGATTTGTTAGCTTTAGTAGAACATAAATCCGCAAGGAAATACCAATAATATTGTAATCAAATGTGAGAAACTCATACATGGCTCCAATCACTCATCAGTCAACAACTTTGTATTTCAGCTTTGGAAGCTTGTTAACAAAGTAATAGTATATATATAGGATTTACTTTTCTTTGGTGCTACAAGAACTCCATGTAAATGCATCACATCAACCAGTTCTTTGGTCTAGGAGTTTTCTTGTAGTATTTTTGTATGATTCTCAATTTTAGTAGCTCCTCTTCAACTCACTCATTCTTGTCAATATGGATGAGTTTTAGAAAAGTGGAAACGGAAAGGATGTGTCTTGTAGTATGTAGTATGCAAATGTGGGCAGGAACACAGAAATCTGGCGGAGTAAGCTTTCATGATGTATCCAGCCAGATTGAACTTTCCTGGCATATGGTATTATGACGATTTTAACCATTATTATTATTATGAAAGTGCAAATAATATCTTGAGTTCAGTTTATTGGGTCATTCTACCAAATGATATTGAATGTAGTCAGTATTTTTACAGTAGTAAGACCTGCGCTTTAGTTTTGTGTTGTTTTTTTAGCCAGTTATATTCCATTTCCGTCCGTCATTGAGAGATTTTTTTTGCAAAAGATTTAATGGTGTAAAACCCTCGGAAGAAAAATATAAGACGAGATTATCATGGAGGAGATAGGGTATTTTGATATGAAACAGAAGTAAACAGAGAGGATGTCAAGATTCGTGGAAGGATATTTGATGACTTTTTCATCCTCTTCTAATAATGCCTTGAGACTTTTGCCTCCTCCACAGTCAACTGAGTACACAATGCACGAGCTTGATGATGGTGCAGTGTTATTCATCTGTTTACGTATGCATGTCGATATAAGTTTCCACTGTGCTTTATGGGTTGAGTAGTTAAAAGCCACCGTGTAATAAACCAGGCGTAAGAGTAGGATTTCACTGTTACGGATGTGACCATTCAGCCGAAAATACATATCATTGCAGTTGCTTGTGGTATGTAGATTGTAGATGATATAATAATATTATTGGAACTGCACAAATGCCAAACACATAGCGTAATGTAAAACGCACCAGCTTTCATCGAGCTTAGAAGAGGTGAAATGCTGATTCTAATCTTTTGTTTGATATCTTAGTAGGCAATATAGAGTTTCTGTCTTGCCCCGCTGTTTCATAAGAATCTAAGTATTACGTACTCAATGGCGTCATACGCAATTCTGTTGAAGGAAATCGCTCACTTCAAATCCCCTTTGCTCCTTCTGTCATTTTCATGTTGCTATTCAAACCGTTCAGTATTAGTGGTGATAGGGTCTCCTCATCATTTCTTTCAATCTTTTTCTTGCGATTCTGCAGTTTTTTTCCTGTGATGTGCTCATTACTATCATAATATATCATGACGATTCGTTTGTACACTTGATCGGATAAACTTTTAAAGTTTTGTGAAGTTTTATTTCTATCCTGCCATTTTAACTGATAAGAGAGAATGAAAAAAAATCCTTTGGAAAGGAAACATTGACGTCCAATTTCGATGATAAAGGGTTTATTGGCAAATTCAAATCACAAATATAAAGGGCTTATAACTAGACTTGTTCTTCAATGTTGAAAATGTTTAGTTTCTGCCATTGGATTAAAAATGTTGTAAAGTGAAACCGAACGGAAGCTTGCAGTTTTTTAAAAAGTGGTTTTAACTAGACTTTGTTGGAATGCTGGAGGTGAAAGCCAAACGTTTATGTGTATATTGTGTATGAGGGGCCTCTATATTACCATTCCACGTACTTGTTAAATTAAAACATTCAAAACTTCTATACTGCATCATCATAATCATTGCCCAAAGTACAAAATGTTAAATGAACCCAGCTGGAGAGCTAATCGAATAAAAGTTTTATACAGTTGATGATTTCCATGAGCCCCAAATTTTCCTCCATGGATGTGGTTTCACACAGACCACTAAATCAAGTGCACTCAAACTGCTTTCCCAAAATTTATTGTGTGCACTAGGGTTTACGTAAAAAATGATAAACAGTTGAGTGAGGAAATGTTGGTTTATAATGCTGGCACCCATATCATTCTTGTCCACAAAAAAATCACAAACCTATACAGTCTATTGTGATGATGCAATCATGCATGCATGGAAATTTACTTATGTATGCGTGCAGTGGCTTCAAAATATCTTGTCTATTAAATGTAGAACAACATTTTCATAAATCATATGCTTGGAGCTGTTATCCCATGCAAAGTTGTTCGGTGCCTAATTGAGTGAAATAATTTAAGTTGATAGGATTCAGATAGTTATTAAACGTTGAATAATAATAATATTATTATGCGGCCCAAAATGCTCACTAGTATTATTGTAAGAGCTTGTTGTGAAATTACTAGCATCAACACGACATACGTTTAGTTCCCACAAAGTAAAATAGTTAGCAAGGTAGTTTGCATGTTGATGAGCGTGGTAATAATTAGTGTGCGTCACAAGGAGCACACTGCACTTGGAAAAAGTTTTCAAGGAGTTCTTCATTTCAGTTTCAGGAGTGAACACGGTGTGTACTCGTACAACTGTTAGCATTGAAAGGACAACAATTATGTTTTATCGTTGTTGTGCACAAGATATACATGCATGGATTATACAAATAAGGAAAGTTTGCCTATTCCGGCAGAATAACATACACCATACTATCTAGTATGTACAATATGCAGTGCATTCTTTGCTCGTTTTTTACGATTCTCTTAAGGATGTATTGTATTCAGTGACTGTGACCCTTGTTAAGAATGCTTGAAAGATTGACTGTAAATGCATAAAGTAGGGACAGGGCTCTTGTGATTTGCATTGATTTTAGTGATTCTTTATGGTTGTAGGTTGTGTTGAGTAAATTTGCAGACATCTCTAAAGAATGAAATTTAGTAGTCTATACAAATTTAAACACAAAGAAAGAAAGAATCAAATTTCAATTTTAAGCTGACTAATTGTGTCTAGCCGCACTTTTTACAGACGAAAGTGTTTTAGAGTTGTGCTGTGTGTGTGTTTTTTCACAAAAATAGAAAAGATTTGTTGATATGCAAAAAAAGGAAGATCTTGAAATGTCACGTCCTTCGCACAGAATAATTTGTTGAAGTCACCTTGAAATCCAAGTAGAATAAGTTTAATGAAGAATGAACATGATAATTATATGCACTTGACTCACATGCATGTCATGCACCGGTTTGAATGACAGTCAAAACAGGCCACATTTCATTAACTGCCAATAAGCATTTTTTCCTACACGGAAAGGTACCTACTTACCTCGATTTGGTTAGCTAGTAACAAACCAATATATTATGTGGCTGTGGTTGCTCATGCTTCCGTTAGACAGACAGTTTGAAAGTCGGGGAAAAACTATTGCAACTAGTTGATGTAGTGTTCGAGTCACGAAAAGACTTGTGGATTGGGGAATTGGATTTTCTTACTAGGGGTTCTGCACAAAAAAGTTTCCATGAAATGATATTGGTGCTTCCTTCTTGAAAATGTGTTCTTGATTTGGTATCGCGTGTGGGGACTATTTCTGGAATATTATTTTCAGAAGGACCAAGTTTTCTCAGTTTGATGAAGTGGAATGAAAAACAATATGGGGATGGTAATCTAAATTGTGGTGCAAGACACTTCTACATAAATACATCAGGCTATGTATACCTTCAGCATTCCAAAAGGATAGTGAGGTAAAAATATAGTAAGGTTTTGGCTCCCAGGAGAAGATACGCTCTGCTTACGTGCATTAGTTGCACTAGCAGATAACCAACGACGGGAAAACAAGCCAGCTTTTGTTATTTCTTTGGAGGATTGACGCTGACGGAATCTGATTCGTCGTAGTTTAATATCCTGTCCTGATTCCAAAATAGGAAATCAAGTGATTAACAATGAAAAAGTTCTTGGGGCCATTACGGAAGAAGTCGAAAGGCTTCTCTGACGACAAAGAGAAGCGGAAAAAGTGTAAAGAAAAGAAAAACTGTACTGCCAACAAAAATCTCGGTGAAAACAAGCTAAACTGGGATGATGAAACTGTTGTTGTTGTTGTCGAAGATGGTGGTGGTACTAGAACTGAAGCTAACTGTAATAAGGGCAAAGAGGAAAATGGTTGCATGAAACCTATCCTCCGCTCAGCTCTGGGCAACAAAAGAAAGAAAAATGATGGGAGTAGTGGAAGTGGTCACGGGATTTTCCGTGATCTTGTTGTGAACGGTGAAGAGTCTTTGAATGTGACGGTTGTGGGTCGATGTGAGTCTTGGTCTGCTGGTACAAAGCTTCCAGGTAACCTACATTCCCTTCAATCAGGGAAAGTTTATCAGGATAAAAATAAGTTGGGAGCTTCATCTGGAGGATTGATTGATGACGAGCATCCGTTTCTGGATCGAGCTCATTCAGCAGCCGCTGTGTTCTTTGGTTCATCCAATAGCAAAAGTATTAAATCAACTTCAGTCTCGCCAGCTCATAGTAGTAGTAATTGCGGAGCGAAAACTTTGTGTTCTTCCTCTCCCAAAACGCCTATATTTGCCAATGATGTCAATCGACATTTGTACACAACTCTGGTGGGTGTGCTTGCATCCAAGTCTCCTCATTCTCATGATGCCGACAGCGGTAGTAGTAGTGGCTATGGGTCATGCTCTTGCTCCAAG
Source organism: Orchesella cincta (assembly GCA_001718145.1). Classification (NCBI taxonomy): domain Eukaryota; kingdom Metazoa; phylum Arthropoda; class Collembola; order Entomobryomorpha; family Orchesellidae; genus Orchesella; species Orchesella cincta. The sequence continues at coordinate 213,769 of LJIJ01000029.1, read as the reverse complement.
GTTTTTTCTCTCTCTTAAACTCTTATTGTACTTTTAATTGAGTTCTCAATCACATATAGATGTATGATATCATTAGCAGAGTGTATATTTGGTCAGTTGACATTGTCATTCCAAACCAAATTCCTTCATATTGACGGATTTCATGTTTGGGTGGGAGTATAGAAATGGAAATGATGATATTATGACATGACGTGAACAAGAAGTCAGTGCTAACATTTTTTACATAGATTTTTATAAAAATGATCGATTGATTTCTCTTTTTTATGACAGCTGCCACCTACATCCCCAACGGCTGTGACAAGTGGTACCACAAGTGATATGGGCAACAGACCATCCGGTCAGTCTGAAGAGGAGGCTCTGGGTGCCATAAGGCCATCAAGGAGTTGTAGTGGTGATGTAGGCTTGTCAGATCATGGAGCTGCTCCTCCTGTCATCCCAGCACAAACTGGAGAGGATGCTGAAGATGAAGTTGAACTTCCTCCGCCCATGAAACCTATATCTCAACAACTCCTAGAGGCAACTGCGAACGCGAAGACGACCGAGGAATCGCAAACCAAACGGGTAAGGGTGGAAGATGGGCTTACACTTTTCTACTACTCTAAATTTTTTCTTCAAAAATCTGTACAATAATAATTGCTGCCGTAAAAATCTAATTAACACATTTTGGGAAGGTAATTGTACAGGTGTAGAGGTTTATTAACATTTTCTCGTAGTGGTATATATTATTATTCCTACCATTAAAGTCAAGTATATAAGAGGAAAGCAAAATAAAGCCTTTTTTATTATGGGGTTTCTCTAAATTTCCAATTTAGTCTGTGAGCATGCCTCTCAAAGGCAACGAAGGATCTACCACTGCCGAATTAGCTACTGAGCTAGAGCAAATCGTCCGTGAAAGAATGGTTGGTGATGGTGTCATCTCATACAATACATACTTTCTCTTTAAACACTTGTTGTTGTTGTTAGACACTTTTTCTTTCTCTATCGGTCTTTTTCACACTAGTTTTTATTTCCGAATCATTTGTTTCACTGGGAGTACTTCACTTTTATTCATTCTATTAAAGAAATAAACATTCTTTTCTCTTCAAAAAACTCATTTGCAACCTTATATTTGTTTGGTATATAAAAATAGCGTTAGCAATGACGCATGAAGCTTATACTTTTCCGCAACACATTAATTTTCACTCTACGCTCTATATATATTGCTGCAATGTTTTTATGGCTATATAAATAGTCTGGAATATATACAATGTACATGATTGTTCCAGAGGGTTTTCTTTATTTAAAGCATTTATTTAATGAATTCTATCTACATTTTCTGATATCTATTGTTGCAACACTTATTGGTTGGAGTTGTTGAATTGTTTCAACTTGACCCGTGCGCTTGTATATATATATTTTATTGATGGTATTTTTTATTTCATCTTTGACAAGCCCCTCTTGGGAGGATCGGCTTGAGTTTTGAGTACTATTAAGTAGCACTTGTGAGCACTTTTTTGTTTGCTCGTAGTACACATTGGCGAGTTATTTGCTCAAGAGATTCGCACCACTTTTTCTCCACGAGTCTCATTGAGAAATCTGATTCATTTTCAGGAACAACACGAGAATGTGGAAAGGCTCAATGAGCTTTCTCTCAACGAACCTTCATCAACGTCCAAAGTTTTGAGCAGTCCCGACTTCCCTGGTCCTAGTAGTAGTGGAGTTAGTGAAAACTGTGTAAAAACGGGTAATGGGAGTGTCACCTCAGGAGACATGGGTACGATAGGAGAGGCTGGTGGTTCCAGCTTAACCGATGCTACTGGAGGTGCAGCTGAGAGTCCAGTCGCCGAAAATGAGACTGCATTAGCTATTAAGAAGAGGACATATGTGATCAGAGAGCTAGTTGAAACCGAACAGGATTACGTTAGGGATTTAAGAGAAATTGTAGTGGGATATATGGCCATAATGAGGGATCCAAACAGTGAAATTCCAATGCCAGAAGATCTCCGTGGCGGTAGGGATAAGATTGTTTTTGGAAACTTGGAAGCTATTTTTTAATGGCATAGAGAGTAAGTTGGCATAGAGAGTAAGTTCTTTTTCTCTTCCTCTCGTTACTTTGATGATATGATAGTAGCTAATAATATTTTAGATTTACGATTGTTTACTTTTGCCTCATAAAACAGTAGCATGCATGCATGTTGGATTGGAGATGATATTATGATCCCCAACCCAGCAGCTATGAGATGGAGAGAGAGCAAGTTTTTTTCATGTGGTTTCTCTTTGATTTCTTTTATATATAGCATCTTCTGTAAAGGACTCGAGCGATGTGTTGAACATCCCGAAGAAATTGGACTTTTATTCTCAAAACATTCACGAAGGCTTCATATGTATGTTGTGTATTGCCAAAACAAGCCAATGTCAGAATTCATCGTGTCTGAACATATTGACACGTACTTTGAGGTATGCCTATATAGTGATAAAAAATATGGAATTTAATTTGTTTTTGGATTGGATAATCACAATTTCGTTATTATGACGCTCTGCTCATAATAACACATATCTCTGCATATTTTGGGCCAATTTGTGTTTATCCTACTAACAACAACATTCTTGTTTTCTTTTACGTACAGGAAATACGTCTGAAACTGGGTCATAAGTTGACGTTATGTGATTTGCTCATAAAGCCTGTCCAGAGAATCATGAAGTATCAGCTTCTCATAAAAGACATTCTCAAGTACACGGAGAGAATAGGGAATAAAGATGAGATTGAATCGCTGAAGAAAGCATGTGACGTGATGCATGTTGTTCCTAAAGAAGCCAATGACATGATGAACGTGGGTAGACTTCAAGGTTTTGATGTAAGTTAATAGTCATAGTTTTTTAATGTCAATAAAAAAATTACCATTTTCCCCTGGTGTAGCAACTTTATATATTACGAGTGGTGCGGAACCAACTACGTAATTTGTTCTTACGTCTACAGAAACTATGTAGACATATATTGATATATATATGCCATGTTCCGTTGTATAGCTTAGCATAATAAAATAATGATAATACTGTTCAATTATATTAACATGAAAGCAAGCTCGGCTTTTGTTACTGAAAGAAAATCTTCTTTTTTTTGTCGGAATAGGGTAAAATTACGGCTCAAGGGAAGCTGCTACTATATGGACCTCTCTTGTGCAGTGAAGGTACGTCAGCTCTTAATTTTAAAGGGAAAGAGCTCCAAGTCTTTTTCTTTGAACAAAGTATCATCCTCAGTGAATCTGTGGGAAAGAAAACTCAATTTTCCAATCCTGTCTACATCTACAAAGGTCATATTCAGGTAAGGAATGATATTATTACTGTCATAAAATACATCATCTTGTGATACTCTCCTCTCTCTCTGCTTTTTCTGTGATCTGATATGATATGGCTGTGCTGTGTTCCATCTCCATCAAAGTAAAAATCTCTGTGATCACATTTTTTTTTCTAAAAAGTATTTTATAACTGGAATAAGCATAAAGATGAAAAAGTATACGACTTTTTTCTCCGAAGCTCCTTGATTGGTTGCCTACTTGCTACATACTAGTGCTTTCAAAATCTAATTTATCACAAAGTATCAGTGATTGACCTTCTTTGCAAACAGTCAATGATGTAATCTCAATATATCGAGTGGATGAATATTCCACTTGAACATAAAAATGCCAATCTTGATCAAGTTTTAGACAACCTTGAAATTTGCTTTTAGATACATTTTCCATGTTCTCCACTAAAATATTACAACTCGTCGTTTGCATCTCAACAGACTCCACTGCAAACTGTAACTTTGATAATAAGTATTATTTTATTTTGTCAGTTGAAGACGGGTTGCTTGCTAGTCAGGCTTTTTTTGTGAAGGAGTCAAATATACTAAACTGTGTACAGTGGGAATACTGTACTTAGTAAAACTAACGCAAAAAAAAGTTGTCTGCCAATTCCTGAGCAGCCAGTTTCCTTTTTTGGTAGCTTACATATAGATTAAAATTCGATTTCTCCTATCCGTCTTGTTGTTTATTTAGTTTGTTGAGGGTTCACGTGTTGCTAGAGACGGAGACAATATGACATTATTTAATGTTTGAAATGTTTTGCGTTCTAGCGCAAACAAAGAACTACTTGCTAATATTATTTTATATGAGCTCCGGGTGCACAGTTCTCTCTCTGTGGGTTTTCTGTTTGTCTCCTCCTCTTTGGCAGGTTAAATGCGTGGTTCTGCTGACCACAAATGCTATTCTTATCTACAATGAGTTGGTGTTTGGTTTTCCAGGTAAACAAAATGAGTCTGACAGAAACGGTTGATGACGGAGATCCCTGCAAATTCATCCTTCGATCCACTGACCCTAAGAAACCCAATTTATCATTCGTGTGTCAAACATCATCCAAAGAGAGCCGTGATGAATGGATAGGCCAACTCCAGCAAATACTTCAGACGCAGAAGGACTTCCTCAAAGCTATCCAGTCACCTATCAAGTACCAAAAGAATAAGCTGACGAAGGAAGTGTAAGTATTCTACCAAAAAATTACCTTCTCGATTAAAAACACTGCTGTTCTTCTTCCAAAAGCATCATCAGCTCAGTCATATTAAAAAAACAGTCAATCAAATCAAAATAATAAAAAAAATCAGTCTTCTCCTCTTCACTCCTACTACTACTACTATTTACCATACCACTACTTACTTACTGTACTTTTAGTAATATAAACGTAGTAACTTCTCTACTTGGTACTACTATTACTACTACTATACTTACTATTACTCATTTAAAAAAGTTTATAATGTATGCGCATATAATAGAGCATATAACCATGTAAAGCGATTTCTCAAAAAAATATATAGTTGTCATCTCTGTATCTTCTTTCCTACTTTATGGATAACTGAGACGGAATTGTAAGTCAAGTTGTTACAACTATGATGGTAATAGAGGATAAATAATTCTCTTCACATTTTACTACCCTGCCGTAAAGGTTTTAATCTCTTAACTCAAATACTTATACCTTGCCATATAGCGTAAAAGAAGAGTCGGGTTGTCGTCGTCTCTTTTGTGACTAAAGTATAATATTGTGTACCTTCTACCTAACTATTTATGTACATCGTATTATTATTATTGTATTTTATGTGTGTAAACTGCGTAGGTGCTCTCGCCAGTATGGTTATTATTTTGCTTCTGACTTCGCTCTTCATATAGGACGTTCTTTCTTGATAATTTTTATAATAATGTTCTTAACGGGGATTTTTCTTCCTTTTTTACCGAATAGTATGATACGTAATAATACAGCAATGCAATGCATTTATATATTTTCCAATGGTAATAAATCGTCCAATTATTTATTTAGTTGGGTTGCAATGAAAACTATATATGTTGTGTTAGGTTGACGGACAAGTTATATGTTATTGTTTGTTACTTAAAGTCAGTGATAACTAGAGTTGAGGATTGATGAATACGGGGTAGTTGTTGATGACTCATGTTAGCTAATTGTAAGTTTAGGTCGGAGCATCATACTGTGGCCAAATTGGATATGATCAGTGTTTTATTAGATGCATTTACGCTTTAGTTACCTCACCACCACCAATGACGATATCAAAAGGTAGTATTATCTATTAGTAGGTTGAGTTTGAGTCAGTGTACGTTAATTTTACTGAGTAAACCTGATCAAGTATGGATGCGTGTTGAAAAAAGCTATTAATGTCAACAAGTAGTTAGCAACTTGAGTCATTCGTTTGAAGTTTTGATGAACTCGCTACGGTATTTTTTTCCTAATTCAAAGCTGCAAACCAAAGCAAAAGTGTGCATAATATGCGAATGAAATCACTTGGTCAATAATTGTGCGGACTAGTAGTGTACATCTATATAGGTTACCTCATACTGCTCCAGATACTATACTGAATGCTCTAAAAGTAGACAAGTGACTGCATAATATGCTTTGCCAATTAATGAGTAAGAGACGACATGCATATAAAAATTAGACAAATCTCCTAATGAGGAATTTGTAGACAGGATCTACTATTGCTATTACACGTTTTCGTCAATCTGACTCCAATTTTTTTCTCGGCTCATTTTCATCAACCTAATCATCATATTTGTAGCTCCATTCTCTGCCAGTTGTACGCATTTTTTTTGACGAAATCTCATCATTTTCCATATTAATTACCGTTCTGTCTTTGACGGGAAAGTATCATCAGAGTCAGGACTGTCAAATACTTTTCAGGGTGTCTTTAAAACTATCTTTAGGATACGAAAGAGAACAAAAGGATCAGAAAATGTAAATCAAACTTACGTTTTACAATGCAATGTACCATGTATATCATCTCATCACTTTTCCCAGCTCGCAATTTGTATGTCTCATTTAGTTGCTACTGTCAAAGAATATTTAATTGCTCATTGTCTGCGGGACAGAACGAACGCAAAAAAAAGTTGATTGTTTTAGCTAGTTAGGATTTAGACGACAGTTGGCTAGACTCTTTAGGGTGTAACGTATGAATAAGATATTTAATTAGACTGATGACGACTATGGCGGAAATTAAAAATGTAAACGATATTATATTAATTGTTGGTGCATGCAAATCAAAGCGAACAAAACTTGAAGAGGAGTGTCAGGTCAGTGTGTGTTGTATTATTAGCTGTGCTATCGAGTTTCAGGCTAGAGAATGAATTTTGTGATGATTATAAAAATGGTTCAGGAAAGTAAATCGATACACATAAATAAGATATGAAACTGGAAAGTAGTAGTTAGAACGGTTTGCAACACAATAATGCACCACCTTCTCTTCCCCTCAGTCACTCATTCTCTGCATCCCCGTTAAATAGGATTTAAGTAGGACACTATTCCGGTCCGGTGTGCAATGCTGATGATGCATCGCTGAATTTAGAGATTTCAAATACTTAATTGTAGTACAATAAGTCCAACGAAATGCACTAGCCAACTAGCCCACTCTGTTCCTGTTCTCGTTTCATAGAACTTTTGTGAATTTTTTGGGTAGTATTATCGCATATTCATATAGTCTCGCAAGTACCCATTTACGTCAAACAATGTATTCACATCACTATAGCTAATGGTCTCAAGTGATTAGTTTCAGAAGTCAAAGCCATGAAAGTTGTAGAAGAAGTCCATGGCTGAAATTGCAGATGCAAATATTCAATCAGTTGAAAATTATTTTATATCTCAGCATATAATGCTCTATAAATGTCAACTAATTTAGGTTAGATTACAAATGTGTGATCAAGATCGTGTATTTGTCCATGAGTTCACTATGTAGTTTCTATTTTGAATGGCATTCTATTTTATTTTTGGAATTTCGTTAGTTCCTAATAACTGTACCACTCAACACCCTTATCACAGTACGAGATAACTTAGCTTCCATATACAGAGTTATTTAATCATTCATACATAATGTACATATATATTCCAACAAGAGAGTTCTCTAAACGTAATTAATATTTTAGGAAGATGACATAATATATTATATGTGAAATCTTGTGAGATTTGAAGCGAGTGCTAGGCTAGATGCAACTCTAAGCTAATAATAATAATAATATGGTTCAAGTCGTGTAGGAGCAGTTATTATTACACAATTGTCAGATTTTTATTTGGAGGTTGAATAATCAACGATGAGTACGAGTTAATTATACTATTGGAGCTTGATATTTTAAAACTACTGGCTTGAAGCTGTATATTAGGTATGTATAGAGGTAATCGCATACGTTAAACATTGTCACAGCATAATCTACTGCTCGCTGATTGTCCTAATGTTCCGCGGACTCAAGAATCGGACATAATGTTACAAAACTGTACGTATACCTTTTTGTCTATCGAAATATAATGAAAAGTTGATTATCTGGAGTCTTGTCCAGTCTCCTCCTCTGTCCTAGATAGAAACATAGTCCGCTGTACTTAAGATAAAAGTACGCTAAAAAAACTTATTATTATTCAGAAACGACGAATTTGGATACTGTTTTTAGAGTATTCGACTTGCAGTCCAGCAAAAAAGTACTAAAAATTGTTTTAAACACAAAAACGTAATCGTACATTTTATGATGATGATACGATGATCAAAACCCCACAAAAGAGTTAGATAAGAAAGGGTAAAAACTAATAATATGTAGGATTGATGGCCAAATTACGTAAACGCATAAACTTAAATTATTTCGCCAAGTTTATTTATAAACTATGAATGCCAGAGATCTTTTTGGGCTACTCCCTGTAATAAACCTGTTTATAGAGTCGAGTCTCCCTTTCCCATCCTCTTTTAACGATTTTTGGTCATTTTTACGAATAAATGATTTAATGTACTACATTTTTAGATGAGAATAATATACACAACTTGTACATGTATGCTTATATAATATATACTCTTACTAAGCTGTAGAGCTTTCTAGTATGAAGATGAACTTGTACCGTCTAAGAAATGTTATCTGTTACACTATACTGGTACGTATAAGCTAGGAGAGAAGTATATAAAAACTATTGCGATGTTTTTTTGGGTTGTATTATTCATTCACATTTTTTGTGACCGTAAATATAAACTGTATACTACAAAATATATATATACTGATTTAATAACTTTACCATATATACACGATGGAATGAAAATGTTATGAAGAGCGAACAATGAAATGGAATATGATATAACTACAAAAAAATGAATGTAATTCTCTTTTTTTTTGTGGAAAAGAATATGTAATTTAATGTTTTTCGGCTAAAGCAGAGAGTTCTCAGAAAAAATATATTGGACTGATTTTCGTATTCAACAAGTACAAAAAAAATTGATGGAGAAGTTTGCCAATCTTTGGAGAAAAGTTATTCCACCCACACACCTCATCCATGAATACACTCTGGTTTGGTTGCATTAAAGTCATCATCCATCACCATCGGTTCTTATGAGCCATCTAAGTTGACGTCGGTGTGCTGTTGCTTCTCTTCCTTCTCAAAAACTGCCTTTGATTTGAGTATTTTTAAGTGTTTTGTTTGTTATTCTACAACCTAAAAGTTATTATAATAATGAATGTGTGTTATGTTTTGCTATTACTAATTGCATGTTATGTTAGCTTTTCTTGTGTTGTGTGTTATACCTACATGTTCTTTGTGTACTACAGCTTTAATTGATATATATTATGTCGGTTAAGATCGATAGGTATTTTTACATTTTTGTTTTAAAAACATTCCTCCATGTTAGTTTTTATATGTGATGGCTACGACGAAACACTCTCGCTTGCTTGCTGTTTTTACTAATTGGGGCTTCTGGAGTTAACTTTTATTCAGCTAATTGGGGAAACCTCTTCCTTTGATCTAATTTCTGACTGTCTCACTCTTCCCCTTTCTTGAAAGTTTTAAATGTGATGTTTTACTGTTGATTATATATATATGTATGTTGCATTATTATTTTGTGTGAAATGTATTGCTGCTTTAAACTGTTGATATCCCAAAAAAAACCTGCTCGATGAAGCAATCATGATGATGATTCATTGTAAATACAGTTCTTCCCCCGATTTGTGGACTAGTCCTGAGCAAAGCAAGACAGTGATAGCTGCTTCAACTGCCACAGTATCAGTAGTTCCTACTTTCGTTGGTTGCACTTCACCTCTTGCACTAGACCACGCCTCTCTGACTAAACTTCAACAGAGTGCTTTGATGAATTCCCTTATTGCTACACCTAGTAGTTCACACATTGCTAGTGCACCACACACGCCCCAGTTGTCGAGAGTAACTTTTGCTCAAGATGTTTCCGGTTCTAGTGGGGGTCTTTGTACAGAAATAGGTCAGGACTTTGTTGATGGAGCGGCGGAAAAAGAACATCAACAATCTAGTCAAATTCTCATTCAGCCACCTCATAAACATGCCATGAACTCGCCGACGACACCCCATGGCAAGTCGAGCAAGAAAAATATGCTAAATAGCTGGCGAACATCGTTGCGCTCCAAAGGACGATCTTCAAGTGGTCGTTTTGCAACTTCTGTGATCCCACCGATATCCTCTTGTGTCATTAACGAAGGGATGAGCTGTGATGTTGATTCTCCTCGAAGTCCTGGCTATGTCACTGATGAGGATGTACAGAATAGTAGAAATGATAATAGTCAAAATTTTGAATGGAACCTTGGAAGACGGTGGTCCGAATCTGTCACTGCGAGTCCTAAACTGGTATTTAAATGTTAAATGTATAGCTTTCATTTTGGGAATCGGTTGGTTTGCTTGTTGTTAGCACTTGCTAAATGTTGCTTTCTAATAATCCAAGGTGGTAGAGGTTGCCCAAATTTCCTTCGGTCCATGTCATTATCATAAAAAAAATTCATATACATATCGGTGATGTGGGTTGCATTGATCTACTTCATGCTTGTAAATAATTGTAGTCATTATCACTTCATATGGGCATTACATAACACTTTAAAAAGAACGGGAATGGTGCTGGGACTTGGGAAACGGAGTTCGGGAAGCAAAAGTATAGCATGGAACTTTTTCATTGCATTTTACTAGTCATCACAAATGAATTAATAAGGTCAACTATCAAGGAATAAGGTAAAAATGATGGTATATAAACAAATATAACTAACGGGTCATTTTTGTATATTGAATTTTAACAGCAGTTTAAGAAACCTTGATTTTTTGTAACACAAAATTATCATTTTCAGTTTATGTTGTATTAATTAATTATTACCTTTAATCAAACTAATATTTCTCATTTGCTCTTACTATTTTAATTTAACTCATTGCAGAGATGTATTAAGCATACTAATTTTAAAACTTTAACTGATGCAACTGAAACTAACTCCGGCCAGCGACAAATCTGTCGTACGGATAGTTTTAATAGGCCGTAGAAAAACTTATATACTGACGTTATTGCTGGGTGCAAATCCCTTTGACTCAACTAACAAACAAGCTCAAAAGCGCATGAAAGCTTGATATTGATTGGGGCGTTAAATGATTTTTCAGATCTTCAACATCCCGAATGGCGGCACCAAGGGCCTTTCCATACCTATCCCACCCACTTCACTTGTAAAAGTCCTCGGCGAGTTCCAAGCAGTCAACGCAGACGAAGTAACCGTTCACAAAGGCGAGTCTGTTCAAATCCTTGGATTCGATCGCGAGAAAAACTTTTACTTTGTTAGAAAACTCATTTACCCCCATGATGATGGTTGGATTCCTGCACATATTCTTCAAAATCCCCTTGATCCAACAACATCCATCAAAAAACCATGGTCTTTTAGATTCAAACGCCCAAGCTTCAACAAACGAGAAAAAGAACATGTTCCACTGGTTTCAGAACCAAAGGATGAGTCAATTCGTGCTAGTCCCATAATGGGTCTATTTGGCACAGGTTCTGTGGAAGATGTGATGGATTTGTTTGACGAATCTTCCCCAGTTTTTTGTCGTGAACTGAAAAATGTCAAATGTCAGAGTGGGGAAACGGTCATTCTTCAGTGTCAACTTTTTATGACGACCACCAATAAGTTTGAACCTATGGTAGTATTCTGGAAGGATGCTTTTGGACATGTTATTCGAACTGGACCCAGACATCAAGTCATTTTTAGCGGCACACATTGCATGAGATGCTGCCCACAAGACTGCTTCAAATGATGCTGGAAGCTCAACAACTTCGGCTGTGATTAGCGTTACAGGTACAATTTTCCGTGCAAAATATAAGGTATTCATTTTAAAGTTTCTATTAAATCCTCACGATTTGTTTCTTTGATTGGCTAAAGCTGTTCCTCCTGCCAAGCCATCAATCCCAACTGTTGCTGCAGTTGACCCGGAATATGTAGAACTGGTGTGGTGTCCAACAAGCTTCACGCGTTCCAGCATTGTCAAATTTTACACTGTGCAGCACTGCATTGCAGAGTCTGATCTCTGGACTAGTTGTTCGGTGGTGGCAGAGTGCAAATGCAGAATTCATCATCTTACGCCAGGTCAAATGTACTCGTTTCGTTTAATTGCTCACGGCGAAGGAAGTACCAAAAGTGAACCTAGTCCACCTTCTGAAAGCGTCATTATTCCTATCCTTTCGCCGCTGTCTGCGAAAAAGTTGGACACATCATCTACTTCCGACTTATCCAAATCCTTGAATGAAAGTTTGCAAAAAGGAAAAAATAGTTCGTCTGATACTACCCCAAAGAACCAAGAATTCCACAGGACGTATATTGAGCTGGAGGATATTAACAGAGGAAGATTCAGTATTATCAGGAAATGCCAAAAGATTGATTCTGGAGAAGAGCTTGCCGTTAAGTTTGTGCATAGAAAGAGGTGGAAGAAACAATTGATTGTTAAGGAGTTCCAAATCCTAACTGCAATCTCGCATCCAAATGTTGTTCGAGGATGTGCCTACTGTGAGACGTCCATGTATACTGCGATTGTTATGGAACAGTAAGTGTTTTTTAAAGGCATAAGACTGAACAACGAATTAGTTGTTGCATTGCGTAAATTATGAATTATTCACGTGTTTTCAGCGTGACTGGAATTCCTTTATTCACCTATCTTTGTGAACAAGACATCTACATGGAGTATTCCGTTGCAGCATTTATGCATCAGCTCTTCCAGGCTTTGGAACACATTCATGGATTGGAAATTGCACACTTAGATATCGAGGTAATTGAAATTTTCAATACGACATTAGATATATAGTTACACGAATATGACTTCATCAATTGTGTACTTTATTTTTCCTTGTTTCAGCCTACAAATATTTTAATTGATAAGACAGTTCTACCTCCGGTTTTGAAACTTGTTGACTTTGGAGATGCGTGCTATGTAGCAGAAGGCTCTCCGGATTGCTTACCCGTAACCCTTCCATTTTTTGAATTCGCATCTCCAGAGGTGCTTTTGAGACAAAAATGTTCAGTGTTTTCCGATATGTGGAGCGTTGGAGTACTCATCTACTTAATTCTAAGGTTAGTTAACCTTTTTTTATTAAATCTGGAATAGTTTGCCCTCATTATGGTTTCTAAAATATCTTCATGTTCACATTAAATTTGACATCATATATATTCTTTTAGTGGCACTGTTCCTTTCCACGGAGAAACGTTTGACAAAACAAGTGCAAACATCATCAACTGCCACTATCGCTTCCCTTCCGAATCCTTTGTTGCAGTTTCTTCGGAAGCTAAAGATTTAATCCAAGAGTTACTAGTAGCCGACCCTGGTGAACGGTGGAGTGCAGCCCAATGCTGTCAGTCATCATGGATTCGACAGGTAATCTTAATCTAATGCACTCATATTACGTATTAGGTTGTATAGTTATAATTATAATCTGCAATATATGAACATAATTGTTGCTCCTTAACAGGCTCGAAAGTTCGTGACTCCAATGAGCAGATCCAAACTTCAACCTTACATAAGTGGAAAAACTATCGAGAACGGCTTGAGACGATTCCGGGCGCCGTGATTGTAACTTTTTACAAAACCGGATTGTATGAGAATGTCCTCAACAGATCATGCATTAATCAACGAATTTTAATAAATTATGATTTACATGTACTAGCTTCGCCCGTCAATTTTTAAGCGCAGTATTATACCCTAAGATATTTTGAGACAACGCAACTTATTTTGTTTTTGCGAATGTTTGTTCACAACGATGTAACATTTTGTCACCACCAGTTTGTGATATATGATAGAAAAATGTACTACTGATAATTCTAAATGTATTGTATTTAGCTGCATTTTATGAAAATGATGTTACATATTAAGTATATAAGTATATATATCTAACTGTAAGTTGAGAATGCTGAACTGATATATTCTTTCGCGTATTATCCATTATCGTTTACATATCCCCTTGTTATATGCTTTCTCCAGTTATCTGTCGCTGTGTAATACTATAACCAGTAAAATACTCATCCTTTGCGTTTTATGCAAAATATACAGTACAATCATTTATTGTTTAGAGCATTTACGTCAATTATGCTTACTATATATAATATGTTTTAGGTACATTTTAAGATTGGGTGACACACCCCGAATAAAAGTAAGTTTAAAAGCTGGTTACAAACACAACGGTATTAAATTACGATTCATTTCATTTCTTCTTGATTGATTAAACTTATGACTAACTAACAACGATAATAAAAGACTTCCTTCGCATCAGAATTGCCCTAAAACTCATATCTTTCAAAAACGCGCTGCGTGCATCAAAAATATACTTCTGATCTTCGTCCATCACAACTAGATTCAATAGTCTTTCATTGTCAAGCACTGGTTAACGACTTCGATAAGATGAGAATTCTCAAGGGCTGCGGCAACCCTTTCCTTATCTGCCAACTGTTTGTTAATCGCAATCTCTGAAGCATGGGACCCGGGAGTGATGGCAATATCAACTTTGAATCGACTAGGTAAGGAGCGCATAAGCTGAACCCGGATTGATAACCCAATCAATGTGGCCATGCTGCAGTGGGGAATGGTGGGGGTGAAGTTGATTTTGATGACGTTACGCTCGTTATCCACCTACACAATAATGAAAACCAGTTTAATTGAGCAGACTAAAAATAAAAGAAGAAACATGAAATGTGGATATTTAACTTATCATCCTACCGTGATCTTATCCTCCTCCACAACATTCAGTTCCTCCAGGGTCAGTGGATGTTCGGGATCATTGATGTCACGAATAATATCTAAACAAGAAAGTAACCTTCGATATAACCTCACATTAAATATTTATCCAAGCAAAATATCAATTTCGTACCAAAAATTTCTCGAGCATCAATCACATCCACCGCATTTTCATTCAGTTCACTCAACGTGACCACTCTTGCCTCCGACTTCTTGTGAAGTTTAGGATTTAAATTGTCTGTCGCCTCCATTGGATTCCCTTGAAACTAGGATAAATTCCACTTTTAATCAAAAATTATCTTCAACAATCAACACTAAAAACACTTTTCTGTGTTCGCCCAACTGATATCTATTGCGTACTTTGAGAAATCCAAATACATTTGAACAGAGTGGATACGATAACATTTGTGGGGGCATTGAGAGATTCAACGTGGGTGTTCTTCCTTTTACACTAGTTTTAGGTACTGAAACTGATGTTACGGAAAAGGAATCAAGATTAAGATATCCTTTAAGATCAGAATCCTTTCGAGTTGAGTATTTAAATGTTGGAGTTGTGCCTGCAGAGCCAGAATCATTTGAGATCGTTTTCTTGCTTAATAAAGGCATTTTTACAAATAAATGTTGAAGATTAAGATTAATGCAGACCAAGTTATAATTAAATGAATGGTTATATTGAATGGCATCACCTAAATGAGGATTCTTGAACCAAACTTTAGTTTTTATCGCAGCGTTTTGTGCTTCAGGTGTGTCCCATGACAAACATTTGATGTTGTATTTCGGCTCCATTAACATTTAAATGCTTTTTTGTCATTAATTTACTTGACCAGTAGGTTGTTGCATAACTGCGGTCGATGTGGGTTAATTTCGATAATAAAGTTTAAATATTTTATTTCAATGAGTATGACGCATTGTATGACCCTGTATGTCGCAACCTGCTGGCCCTTATCGTTAAGGTGTTAGATCTTGAATATAGAAAAGCATTCGACTAATATTGAATCGAATTTGTAATTATGATTCGAATTCTAGATGATATGAATTGATCATTATACACTAACTGATTTATTTCTTCAGGTTAACATTATGCTTAGCTAACGATAAGTTCAGCCTGACTAATCAAGTTTCTCTAGTTTTGAAGGGTACAGTTACATATATAGACTTGGTCTTTACTCTTTTTACACAATCGGATCGGATATTTGATTGCATTGTTGCGTATCTGTGTAGCCCTACTTTGGTAGAAGGAAACTGATCAAATATGTGATTAGTGATTATTGCACATCATTATTACGGGTCTCTTTTAATCGTCTCATCTTTCGACTTGCAATTTTTAAAATTGTTTTGTTATACAAGCTAAACTATACGATATTTTTCAACTTTAGGGGGTGATATGTTTAATAAGCCGACAATTGAGTATGAACATTTTAAAGATTTTTTACCATCTATACTTATTACGCTTTCAATCATATCCTCGCACCGCTACTTGATACAGAAACAATTTTATTTAGATCATATATATATAATTTCATGCTTTGGATATTATAAAGTTAATACGGGAGAACAAAACAAATTATCTACTTATAGTTTCTTATTACTTCATTCATTTCTAACAAGCCTACTAGCCCACAGGATATATGTAATATACGTAATTTTATTGCATAATTTTGTGCACCAGACAGATCTGAGTTATTTTTATTTAATACATTTTTGAGTTTATTGTTTTAAGAACTTTTCCTTGCATTTTGAATATTATTGCACTGCATGTTAAAATAGTAAGCCAAGCCCACTTCTGAGATAAACATTTTTTATAAACTGTGAATCGGGTGGAAAATTAGCAGGCTCATTCTTATTAACACTTTTTCATTTCACGTTTTGGCAGCCGCAATCATTAAAATGTTCCGAATCGATCATTCCTTCTTCATCTTCTTTTCCTGTTGCATGTTTGTTTTGCATCACAGAGCAAGAATGTAAATCATCCGGCGGAAAAGAAGTAACGTTATTGGTACACATTCCTATTATTGGGAGTGCTCCGTTTTTCTGAGGTGATAACGAGAATTTTATCAATATAGAAAAATGATTTTTAATACATTCAACGAGTACTCTTCGTGTGTGTGAATTTTGGCAATCATTAGCAAAATATCCAACAGCTCCTCAATTCTAAAAAAAACATGCTATGCATCACCAATTTAAATTTATATATAGAAGTTCGCAGAATTTCATTGAATCCGATAATTCAACATTGCATGATCATCCTTCTCCTGACAGTTGGCTTTTCACGGAAATGCCTCTGACTTTTAGTAGTTTTTGAACCAATGATACTGATACAGCGATGATCGGTCAGTAGGCAGAAGTACTTTTATACAATATTAGCTGCAATGTGAGAGATTATTGAACGAATGAGAGGAGAGGGTGTACAGAAACGCAGAGACGTCATCCGGCTTCCGGTTTCATTCCCTCTCCCCCTCAATTTTACAATAATACTTTATATGCATTTTTAGTGGTATTCATATAATCATTCACGATTTTTGTTGAGAGTTGTTGGTTTAAAGGGTGTAGTACAATTGGAGGTTTGCATGGGAAGGAAATTTGGGTATAGTTGTTTAGTATTATTATGCATGCGTTGTGCTTACATTTGAGTTGAGGTAATGGCATTAATGAATTATCATGGGAATGTAAATACAATAAAGGATCTGCATGTGTGCTTTTATGTCATTTTAGAGCAACAGTTTTCTCACAAAAACTAGTTTTTGTCCACAATGAATGTGCATTCCTTTCGTGGAGTGGTGACCTGTAATTTAGGGTTGACGATGATCAGTCAGTGAGCCAAAGAGTTGCGTTTGGAAATGAATTATTTATAGCATGCTGAGTTTCAGAGGGTTTTTGAATGAGCGCTGCTATCTCCATACAAAGGTAATTACGTAGCATGTTCTGTTCTGCTGAAGCATTTTTTAGACGAAAAATTTATTCCACATCCGTTCAAGAACTGTGGTCCCTCAACATAGGGAATGCAGACGATACAACACATCACCAAATTAAGCACATGCAAACAAATCGAATAGCGAGTCGGTTATAGATCAAATGGAGCGAAACTGATATGTATGATAATATGCAAGCAAACCTTTGCTTACACAAGGTAACCATTGTTTGATTTTCATTGATGCAAATATTCCTATAAAAAGTGCTTTAGTTTACAGTTTCATTTCATTAAATATGTGCTTACCCTCAATAGTTTTATCGTTCAAATACCCTTTTTCCTGCATAATAATAATAATATTATGAAACTATAAAAATTCATCAAGTAAAATGCATTACCAAAGCTCACAGTTAAAACTGTATTTAGCTTTAAAACAGGCGAATTACCTATTGAATCACATGCAGAAACTGGTGGTCTGCTATTTTTTAGCAATGCTAACTAACTCTTTTTTTGGGAAATGAATTTCACATGTCATAATGATGGCTCATCATCTCACTCATACATATTAAGCATATTCTACTCTTGATACATAATTTAATTTTTATCACTTTTTGCCCATCTCAATTTTTACAGATTATCTCTTGAACAATCCGTTTTGATAACTAAACTATATGGTATGAGTCCGGATTCATTTTTTTAGAACCGCGTTTGCACTACATTACTCGTTTCACAATGAGATGGTACAGATGGTTGATCATGATTCATTTTATGATTTTGAGATCAACTCATGCCTAAAGCTTATATGATATTTGATATCGTTTCACCCGCAGGTACATTACTGACGATTCTCGGTTCAGAAATCATAGCCAACCAAAAATCCAAATAGTACATGTGCGTTAAAATTTCGATTTGGTCTACCTTGCCGGTATTGGGTTGGGTATTGGGTATAGAGGTACCTAATATCCTACAGCCTACAGCCATAATATGCTATCTTTACCTTTATTTGCAGAGTATCAAATGATTCGCATTTCATTTTCCTGTTAATGTTGTAATAACCGTGCAATATAATAGAGAGGAGCCCCTCCATGAAGCAGTAACGCATTTTTAGGTACTACATGCGATAATGGTGAGTATAATCTATTTTTTCATGCATTGAGTGAACTTGTGAACAATATTGAAGGCAACGCACCGCACTGTCAGATCATCACGATCGTATTTTACCATCAACTATAACCATCACCCTTCAGTTCACCAAAGATTTCACGTGCTAAAGGTGCCACGCCACAAAGTACATCTTCCAAAATCCTACAAATGCGGAACAAAAAATTGACAAAAAATAACTTTGTTATTTTGTAAAAGAGGAAAGATGTGAAGCAAGAAAAATGTGAAAATAACTTCAAGAGGAACACCAAGTTTTCTGTGTACATATTTACTTATGGTGCATTAAATTATATGGGAAAATACGCACCATTCTGTGGCTTCTTTACGGTGGAATGGAGGCTAGGCACAAGCCAAAAAACAGACAGAGTAATATTTTCTAGATTTTATCCAGTTCAGTTATCTTGTTTAAGATTACCAGCACCAGCCCCACTCTTTACTACGAGCAGCAGATGCTCAAGCTCAATTACGATGAGATACACATGTATCGGAATGAATTAAGTAGGATCATCCTCCATCCATATTGTAAGAGAGCAGAAGGGCTTTAAAAAGTGTACATTTTCTTAGCAAGTGTGTATATCGTATAAGTAATATGTACATGGACAAGCGGTACTTGCCAGGTAGAAGTGCAACAAGTTCAGGTAAAGTGTAACATGAAAGGAAGGAACTTTGGTCTATCATGATCATTTCCTAATAACTTGCAGAGAATATTTTTATCCATCTGTGTCTGAGTGTTCTGGTTACCTGCTTACCGCTTCTTTGGCAGAAGTGACGTGACGGCTGTTGTCTTCTATCTTCTTCTTTTAGACAATAACCATCTTCATAATCTTCATGCATGTCCGTTGGGCATCATTAACATATGACGACAAGAACTTGAAAAGCGGAAAGGAACGAGCCAAAACTAATGCAAACATATGTCATTATCTTTATCTTCTTTCTCTGGAGCGCGCACTTCTTCTCCTCCTGCTAACAGAATGTTCTGTTCTGTTCATTTTTAAAGGGATGGGAAGGCCGTTGTTAACCCTTTAAAAATGCATTGTGGTGGAGGAGGAGAAAGAACACGAGAGCAGAAGAGCAATGTGCATATTTTCCGAGTGTCAAGGGTATGCATAAAAAGTTTATTATTTAAAAGTGTAGTCTAGTTTAAATAATCGTGCAGACATCAGTCAACAATCAGTCGGCATGAAAAACGTTTTCATGTATGTATTATAATATCAGCTGCACTTTTCTGGAGGAAAAGAAAATGAGCTGTTATGTAATGTAAATGTTTCAACAAAAAACGGAATGCAATGTTGAATAGTTGAGCATGGAGTGCATTTAGTATATCTTGTCAGCTTCTCTGTTTAAAGTTCAGGAACAAAAATTACCCTCATTACTGTTCTTTTACGCTCTTGTAACGGCTAATACACATGCTATTCATTTTTTTCTTTCATTCCATGAAATGAAGGCGCTCTTTAAAACCCGAAGTGCAACCATACGCATAAGTATATAATATGGATTTCTGACTCACATTCTACGAATGTGAGTTTTAAGTGGTATTCTCTCTTCTGCACCAGACAATAATCAAACGAAAATATCAACATCCTGTTTTAAACAGAGAAGGAGATCAGCAAGCTAGCAACTTCACACAGCAACATTGAACATCCAGATCCAGATCCTAGCAGTCAGTTGTTGCTCTTGGGTTTTCTTTATGCACACATGTTACCCAAAAAATTATGCCGTAAAAAGTCAAGGTGAATATTTCTGGGGCTTTAAAAAATATTATGAGTGAGTGGCCTGGCCTTTTGTATACGAGATCCCTTTTCCTTTCATCCAGTAGTCCATATAGTAGCCCATTGTCTCACGTCATGCCAGTTTGAAGTAAAAATGATGTATCTAATGCTAATGCATTATTATGACGATACGCAGACTAACACGATAAAAATTTGGGAAGGTGCACTCATGGAAAAATGCACTTCCTTTTCCAACCGAGTATGGATAGATCACCAGCCTTCACTTATAATATTTCATGTATCATTCACTTCCGAAGCGGATGAAGGTGACTGACAAATGGAAGGTGTGCATATGAGTAATATCCTTCCTTTCCTCTTTTTCACAACCAATTTTTTGTCTCTCTTTTCTCTCCGTGTGTGCTCCATAATTGCTTGCCTTGTCATCGGTAGATCCTGTTTTTTCTCGAAGGCTACATAGCTCTAGCCCTAACCTAACTGTCCAAGCTAATATGCAGGACATCCATAAAAAGTCAAGTTTATACCTGCTTACCTTACTTACTCGTACACCATGATACGTCATACCTGCCCCTGGTTTTATAATGTGTTTCCCCTTGATCATCAATTTGCTCCGGATAATTTCATTTGTTTCCCCATATGGCCCTTCCCCTCTCGTTTTATCATGGCTTTTATTGTTAAAACCGTATTATGGAAAAAAGGACCAAATGTGAAATGAAGTTTGAGCAGTACAGGAGGAGTCAAATTTCAAACAAAAAGGATTCCTTATTTTTTCACAAAACTGTATTATTACTCGTTTTCGGCCACGCGAAGTAACTGGAGCATGTATATTTTTATGTTTTCATAGCATGATTTTTATACGGCATGCATAATCTGAAAATTTGTATTATTACACCATCTTCAGTTGAGCTATTTTATATCCATATCCCTCCTCGACTTTTGTACTGTATATAATTCAGCCACGGATGGATGAAAGAGACGTATTTTTTGCTCTCCTAATGAGTGATATGAAAGACCAGGAGCAATAAATTCTTTATACATTCATTCATTACATAACATATATCCATATCCCTTTTGTGTGTGTATGTACATAAAGATTATAATAATTCTGGGAGTTTTATCAATAGCATCGGGAATGGGCCAAGATATAAAAAATTAATGTTAGATAAGCTCCGGTAGTTTTTCATACATAAGAATGATTTTTTTTCTCTCGTAAATACAGATCTGGTTAGAGGTATAAAAATAAAACGTGGTTTTCTACCTTTTTTCCGTTGCCTGTCTTTGGCTAGCCGGACATCTCGTAGTTAACCCCACACATGTGCATGCTATACTCAAGTTATATATTATTAGAAGATAGAACCCATATTCATTTCATCATCATGTCAGAAAAATGTTTTGCCGTTTAGATAGGGTTTCTCTACTTCTTCTTCATCAACCACACTACCAGGGAAGTCGCTCACGCGTCCGTTTTCAGTTCAAGTTGTGTTCTGAGCGACTCTCATCGTCTATTGAACTTTTGTCTCGTGTTAGTTATTTTGCATGTGTGCGTGTGGGAGTTTTTTTGTCTTAATGTTTAACAGTGAAAAGCTTATAATTTTTATATTTTTATTTTATTGGTGTGAGAAAAAATAATTAAAGGGCTTCTATCACCATTGCATTTCTAATACAAGAAAGTCAGCCAGCCAGTCAGTCAGTGTGATTTTTTAACAAAGACCAAGAAGTAAAAAAAAGACTCAATTAGCATCATCTGCAAAGAAAAAGTTTATGAGAAGAAAAGAACAGGGAGACGCTGAGGTAGGTAGGTGAAATCAGATTGGATATGATGTGAAATAGATTGTCATTCTGGTTATGTCAGATAATTAGAATTGGAGTTGGAGCTAGTAATTTATAGTCAACGACATTCTTTCCATCTCTTTTTCCTCTCCTTTAAGCTTTGAACTGGATTAAGAGAATTTGAGCAAGTTTTTGCCCTCAACTTTTCTTGCTCAAAATACTTTGAATGTAGGAAGCTGGTACATCTTCCATTATGTATGGTTGTTGTTTTACAAGCAAACACCACACCACGCCAAATTCTCCCACAAATACTCATTTGTGCTGAAAAACACTTTTATGCTTTTGCTGTTGAGTTGACTATTGTATTTTGATGATGATCATCATCATCAACATCTTGATGATTTTGATAGATTTGCATGAGCCACAAACTTGTCTGCTACACATGTACGGAAAATAATCCAACAAGTTGTGAATTGAAGTAGATTTAGACAGAAAAACTGGAATTTCTGCATTGTACGAAAAATTAGTGTAATTCAATTATGCAGTTTTCTTTCAATGAATGTGTGATACTCATGTATTTTATATGGATATGGCCGTGTATGGAATATTTTGCTGAATTTTTATCACTTATATTATTATATACTAGTTTCCCTCAGACCCAGAATATTTTTCAGACAATTGCAAATTTTTGAGATGACTCCACAGATTTCTCGAGTTTTCATTATGTCGGAGGAGGATATGATGATATTCTTATCACATTTTTTTGAGCAAATGATGATGATGAGCTCGGTCAGTATCAGCATAAGTAGGGAGTTGCTTTATGTATGTGTGTGGTGTGGGGGTGCATAATATTTTTCAACCACTTTTTCCTCTTCTTTTTGCTTGACTACGTGTATACAATGCAAAAATCTGAGTTGGCCGGCGTTGGCACTGCCACACTCCTCATCAAGTTAATAATATGCTAAGGGAATTTCCCGTGATAGGATGAAAAATACATAATTTTTATCATTCTTGTAAGAAACAAGGAGCACATAAAAATGGTGATAGTTCTTCCTACAGACTAGACCAGATATGAACAAGCGAATTGTTACAATTTGGCTTATCCTCGAAAGTGAGACTGGATTGGTCACTGTTGCGATATAAATCACATAAAGTTAAAAAAATATCCCATTATCCCTCTCATTCTCTTCTGTCCAGGCCAGGTCCATCATAGTTCACAGACACAATGGAAGCGTAGACATTCCTGCATGCATAGTTCATTCTGCAGGAAAAAAACAGAAGAATAGAAGGATGAATCTGATTCTGTCCATTAAGAAAGTTATTTAATTGCTCCTTCCTATCTGCATCTCATATTTTTCATTTATTATCCCACTCGTTTTTGGATTGAACACAGTAATTTTCGTTTCCTTAATTAAGCTCATTTTACTCTCGCTCTGCATTATCATCATTATCATCATATCATCATCACTCTGCCTCCTTAGCTTTACATGGGCTCATATTACTTTTTCGCGTGTGCATTACTTTACCTTCTTCCATCACCATTACATTACCTACTACTGTGCGAGCATCTTAAAAATAACTGATTGATATCACGGATTTTTTTTTGTCGTGGAATAATAATGGAAGATGTGTAATACATTTAGGTATTATATATATGGTTTAGTGGCGCTCTGTCTAATACTTTCCGAGCTGATTTTATTGGCAAGCCGTGCCATCCACCCGCCGTCGTTGATTACGACTGCTTTTCAGTCGTAAATTGCTAATAACGTCCGATACGCTGGTTTTGATTATGATTAGCTATCCACTTTTGTAGTTATCATTATTGTGTGAAATTGAAAGCAGGATGTGTTGTTGAATAATATTATTTATTAGCTTTTCTTCTGCCCTTTTGATCTGCTCCTGTCATATCATTCGTTGGCTTTTTGTCCTTTAGAAATCTAGAAAAAGGAAAAGCATATGCGTGGCAATTGGCAAATACCCAACAACTTTATTTTCCATTTTTTAAAAATAAAGAGCAAAAAGTTGAGCTAAAATTCGGATTGCACATTAACCTTTCTTCAGTCTTGTTCCATTCTGAGAGTTTTGATTCTATTATTCCATTCTTCTTGTCAGACTCCGTAATTTACATACAACCATACATCGTGTTCGCTGTTATAATGCTGAGCATAGTATATCATTATTGTTTTAAGTCAAGTTGTAATTTTCTTGTTTAAATTTTTTCACAGATTCATGGAAGCATAAGCGTGTACCATGCCACAATTATTGCTGAATGAATGGTGAAGCAGCTTTGCACAACAGAGTGATGATGATGACAAGAGGCTTTTCCACATTTTAGTAAATTCTCCGTTGTGAGTTTAAACAGCCCATTCTCAACTCGTCTCACTCGCGTGGCAGTATTATATGTATCATCACATCACCTGAAACCGAGTTGACTCTCATCTCTCAACCCAAGTTTAAATACGTATGGATGAGCATCAGCTCAGCGGCTGGCGTACTCAAATTGTATTGGAGTTTGTGTGTGTAACTCTCACTTGAAACCGCAAACCTCTAATCAACCCTTTTTGTTCTCAGCTTGTATAATAGACAAACAGAAGCTTGTTCATTTCTCATTTTTATCATCATCATCGCTACCATTCTTTTTTTGTGTCTTTCGAGTGCATCCTGTGCGCCTACTGCCTGGACAGCTACTACTACACATACAATCCTTGAGCGTTATCCTCATTTCACTTTTGCGGATATTCACTCTGACAAGGGACGACGGAGTGAGTGAATGAGCAGGCAAACAAGCCTTTATTCATAAAGCGTCAATTTTGTGGTTTTATATCATTCTCTTTGAAACTCGTGAGCGCATGTGCCGTGCTCATTCTATTTGGAAAAGGAAGGCAGGTGACAAATGACATATTTTGGGATGAAACCGTGCAAACTTGTGCCTTGTGGTTTTTCTCAATTTGACAAACAAGCTTGAGTGAACTGTGAAGATAATTTTTCTTACATTTTCTGGAAAAAGAAATAAATAAAGTGCATTTGCAGTCACAGTCGACTGTTGTTGATAAACGAAGAACATTTTACATGAGTTTCCTGAAATGTTCTCAGAATGCCCCGAGACGTATCCACAGTACGACATTATTAGTGAGAGCAGTCAAGAACCACAACTTTATCTCCAGCAGCAGCCTGAAATAGAAAAGGACGAGGCTGTGAGTCAGCTTCAGCAGCAGCAGCAGTGTGAATCAAGGGAAATCCGATACGACCCCTTCTTCCTTTTCAGAAGTCATCGTCATCTACCCTTCCCATCCCACTCGTATCATACTCAGCAGAATGTGCATGTCACTGATACTCGACTATTGGGAAACAGTCTCATTGACAGCAGGATGCAATTTATATTCGAAAAATTTCCGTTTTTGTGTCCTAACTGTCAAGTCTGCCGATCAAGGTTCAAGGAAATCACCACCGGTGACATCCATCACGCCAGTTGGCCCTTCAAAAAGTGCTCAAATCATACGGCGAAATTCTTCCGTCCTTTCCTCATTCTTTAACTCGACAGCATATATGCTAAATAGTGGTGGTGGTGGTGGAAATAGGACAACAAATGACTTAATCTTAGGTGGAGGAGGACAAAGGACGTATTATAATAGTGGCATTATCACTGCCTCTAATCCAAATGGTGGTGGTGGTGGTTCTACGATAATTACGAGTAACAATCACAACATGTATTTTCGTGAGCGTGACCGTCCTGTTGTAGATGCGGAGACTTTCTTATCTACAGCTCTTCCTAAAATCCTCATAGCTTCCCTTATCATCTTCCTTAACCTTTTAGCCATTATCACGATGATAAGGAGTAATCGATGGGTATCCTCGGTTGGAGCTAGAAAAGGGTTCTACATCCTTCCTCAGTCGACTCAAGGGCTCCTCCACAGTTTATTTGTGGCTTATTTGCTCCTTGGACTTTTGACTTTGTACTCCCAAGTCTCACTCTCCTTCTTCATTCTCGGAGAATTTAGAATTTTTGAGGATCAGGGCAAAGAATGTTTGACTGTGAACAGTGTGCTGATTGCGTTGAGTGTGGCCATTTCGTTGCATCTTGTGTCACTAGCTGTGGACAGAACATTGGCTTCTTATTTGACGTATTCTAAATATTCCAGCATAGCAAGAGGTAAAAAATCATAAAAAATTTAGTTAAAATGAGTTTAAAATATTTTTGGCTGGCTTTCATACTTATTTGAATTTCCTAATTTTCTGTATTTTAGGCACAGTTCCACTGTGGCTCTTGGCCATTTGGTTACCCTCCTCAATTCTCGGCTCATTACCTCTTGCCGGATGGAAAACGAATTTCAGCTTCTGCATCTTTCTCCACCAATTTAACGACGACTACCTGCGGTTCGTGAGCGGGTTCTACTTTTGCAACTTGGCGTTGGTTCCAGCCCTCTACATATTCTTCTTGACAGTTCTCAAGCCGGGTGTTCAAGATCCCAAAATATTGTACCGATGGCATAGAAAACTGCAAGCCCATCACCGTCTCACATTCGCAATGATCTTAGCCGTGAACAGTATATGCTGGACACCCTTCCATCTCTATCTTCTCACCGCTTGTCTCTCCTGCTCCTTCTCTTGGTTGGCGAATGGATTCGTCCTCGAGTATTTGTACATGATAGCCCTAGCACCCAGCATTATCATACCTTTGATGTTCTCCATAAGATCAAGCGTGGTAGACAAGTGTGCTTCCAAAATAGCCCGTTGTGTCACATTCCGAGATGATCAAAAGTATAACCACAATCCTCTCAGCGCATATCACTACTCCTCCTCATCAGGATCTGGAACGAGTGGCAGTGGAAGTAGGAACAAGTCGCCCCTCTTTTACATTGATGAATTTAGCCGAATGGCATACACAAAAACTACTGGTAACCCAACTGCACACCAAAGTGTGCAACAAACACAAAGCCAAGTTCAACTCAAACCTAAAGAACAGGCTGGAAGCAAGCTCAGCTTCTTTGTCCCAAAATATCTTCCAAGTGATCAAGGTCACCAATTGCAACAACAGACTGACAGCATTCCAACAATTGTTGGGAGTACGGATGGCACATCTCAAAAAGGTGGAAGATATATCAAGCAAGGTAGTCAGCGAAATTACAATAAGAACTCGGGTAGCGTGAAAAATGGAGCGTTGAAAAACTTCCGGGCTTATATCAATAAGGGATATCGAAATGATAGGAATGAAGCTGTGTATGCCACGGGGAGTAATGATGAGATCATAAGGGATAATCGTGGAGTTGGTGATGGTACGGATGATACAGATAGTCAATGTGGATTCCCCATTCCGTCACCTCCTCCTGGTCAGCAAAATGCCATTTATTCACATTACTATTCGCGACTCAATATTGATGGTGGTGGGACGTATGGCTACAGATAAAAATGAGTTGAACTCGCGTACTAGACGTCTTTTGTTTCTTACCAATATTATCTTTTATGTGGCAGTTCCAATGAATTATTGCTTTGTATTAGGAAGTATACTCACGAGATTGTACGTACCGATATAACGAATCAATAATTTAGCAAAACAAAGGTCATCAAATCATTGTAAAACTGCATGCCTCATTTAAAATGCAAGGTTGAAAGGGTGTTTTCTTAGCTTGTACTTTGTACTGTCGGCGCATAAATTTTGTGTGATAAATTTACTTTTCCGATCTTTAATATCTTTAATAGCATTTGACTCGACTATTACCAATGGCATGTTATTGCTATTGAAATGATAATGTATTTCTTGCAAACCAATTTGTTACTAAAACAAATTTCGGCTGTAAGTTTTTTCTGCAGGTTAGAAATTGCAGTTTGCCTAAATTTCCAAACGTTTGCATTCGCAATGGTGCCATCATAGTTTCCATATTATAATTTGTACAAAATGACATAAATATGTGTATTTATAATGCCGAATTATATTTAAAAAGTAAGCAAAAAATTTTACATTTTAGTTAGGTTAGAAGAACAAATTCAATTTATTACGAGTTGTCAGTTCAGGATTCGAATTACAAGTCTTGTGATATGTAAAATATTATTAATCGTAATAAATTGTAATATTTAAGTCTTAACATTTTAATTAGTAGCAGGTAGCTTTTATTGCAAAAGTCTGAAAATACAGCTAGAGAATACCAAAGAAAAAATCTCCAGTTCAATAATAATTTACACGAATTGAAATACCGATTTGTACTGAATATTATTAAATTGCTGTAAATTTCAAACTGTTTATATGATATGTATGTTCATAATTATAGGTTAGGAGGTAAAAATAATAGTAAAACGATGCGCAATTAAGCGTCTATTCGAAGTGTCAATACTAGTTCAAGCATTCGTTACACACAAACATGATACAATGTAATTTGTTGTGAAGGAATTGCTAAACACGCATGTAATAATACTTGTACTACACGTATTTGCAAATTACTTTCTCTATGTTTCATGCAACCTAGCGCGTGCATACGCACTATTAATACAGGGTAGTTAAAAGTTAAGAAAGTTTGTAAATTTTGTATTTATTTGTTGTTCTAGACTAACAAGTTATATAGTGTAAGCAAGCAGATTGATTGTTTAATTGATATTAAAACTTTGATGTTTCATTTACGTAGGTTAAGCCCAAATACCCTAATATGTGTGTAAGCATTTGTTTTGTTACTACTTTTTTTATGTATTTAACAAAATGTTTTAATGTACAAAAATACTGATTAAAGAATATATATAGAAAATGACTAGATATAACCAGTAGTTAGCTGTAAATAGCTGTAAATACAAACGAAAATAATAATTATTCATTTCATTTTATTAACGTTTTCATTTTTGCTCCGTTACAAGACTTGCTGCGTGTATTGTTGTGAAGTAGGTTAACATCTTCTGAAGACGTGTGTATCTATAGTCCAAAGGTCCACTTTAATTTCTGGTCTAAAAGAGGAACGTGATTGCGTTTCATGTTGCACTGGATAGCTAAAACAATGATGAAACTTGTTTCTTTCTGCAATGAGGCTCTGTGATTTTTATTTTGGATTGCAATCACAAATTTACTGTTTACAATTTCCATATCTAACACACGTGCTCCTGTTTATATTTTTTGCTGAGCACACCTTTGCTGGATGATAGCTGAAGGTCAGCAAAGAAGTTGCTTTACCTAATTGCATGACACATATCAGAATTCGATACAGCATTCGTATATACAGTGAAGTCAAAATGTAGCTTGCCAATCAGGTCTATAGATGAGCACAGTATATTGCTTCGATCTACGCTTTTGCACGGACTATGTAATAAAATATTAAGTCAAACCAGATCACAGCAAAAAAATATCTGGAGACCAATATACAATAGCGATCTATAAATAAGTTGGTTTTTTTTGTATGGAATGAAGTGTATTTTGGTTTGCCCGTTTCGTTTTTTATGAAACTGCATTCGTACTCATCGTGCACATCTTTTTTACATTAAAATCTAGGATGCACGTTCGACGCTCCATTTAACAATAATAAATTTTTTTACATTGTGTACACACTCGTAAAAGATGAGAGTTTCAAAAATTTGAGGAATTTACGCAAAGATTTCCTCCTCAAAAATTGTGTCTGTTGGACCAAGTATTTTAGATTTACAAGTCTCAGACTGCCCTATTTCACAATCATACTTATGCAAAATTATTAGTATATAATGAAAAAATTAATATAACTTTCACATCAACATATGAAACCATAATGAACTTAAATGTTCACGGTCAGCATTAAAAACTGCAGCTGAAGCCCAGTAAATAAAAATTCAAACGTTGAAACATTGTATAATGCGTTTATTAAAGTAGAACGTCAGTAAACAAAAAGAAATCTTTAATTTTGAATTATTTTTAATTCGTCGGGTCTATTTTAAGGAACGTAGTGTATCCGAATAAGTTTGAGAGCCAGTTGTAACCGCTAGTTATATCTACTTAAGCACCCATCCACCGACAGTTGGAACTCCAACTACTCCAACGCCGTATCCACCCCAGATTGGAGAAATAGCGTCACCGTAGATGAATTGTGGTTGTGGGGCTGCATAAGCAGCAACGCAGAGAGCAACAAGAACAAGAAGAGCAATCTGAAAATTGGGAATTAATGCTAACGTTTAGGTTTTTCTATACAGTACAATCTTGAAAATTTAAATATCTGAAAGATTTTGAAACTTACGAGCTTGTACATCTTGCTGTTGAGGGTTTAGGTTTGCACCAAAAACGGTTTGTGTCTATATGTAAGCTTGGAACTGAATAAATGTGTTCTGATGCCCAGTACAGGACTTTAACTGGTATTTATACTCCCCGATCAAAATTGCATAGACTATCCATACAACATGACAGTATTTGTTATTGTTTTTGTTTTTAAACCCGTGATGTGAGTAGGCCTTGAGAGTTAAAAAATTGCTCACAAGTTCCATACGTGATCATTCAATACTTCGATGCAATGCAAGCAAAGCCTTTCCAGAAATTTCTGACCTTCTTCCATATTATTGTAATAAATCCACCGTATATGGGTGATGGATATATTCCTAACTACCTATTTCTCCGCATTTTGCATGATTCGTGTTTTAGTTTCCTCAAAGAACCTATCATGTAAATGTGTCGATTCGCAAAGTACAGCGTGATTGGGACTACATCATGCATCATTACCTCGAGAGAAGTGGAAACCAATAATAACAAATTCGGATGTTGAAGAACCAGTTTTTTGTTATGTCTACGGAAAGGGAGTATAACTGAAAGCAGAGACATTGGTCATAATTTGCCTGCAATATTGAATGAACAATGAGTTAGAATTTACATTTCAATTCATCAAGTTACAAAGTTCACCACTAACTCCGTATTTAGAATGACTGAAGAGAAGATTGCCGGGTTTACTTCAGGTGGAAAACTTGCTCTCCTTCGAGAACTTTTTTCTCAGTTGCAGCAACCAAACAAGAGCAGCATGCCTGCTATTTTTATCAACCATTGCATCGTAGAGTAAATCAATACACACAAGTTCGTCAAGCGATTTCCAAATGTCAAAAATAGTTCAGCGTTTTATATTATACGCATGCAGTTTGGTGGACTTTTGATAGGAACAGGGTAATTCTAAGAAAATATTCTCCAGCATGCAATTTTTATCAGTAAAACGTGCTTAAATAGCAAAACAATAGGTTTTTAAGAAAGCGCTGTGCCAACACTGATTCATACGTTCCTTTATTTTGTGTTCAACAATATAGTGGAGAAGAAAGCTTTAAACGTCCATAAGTTGTATGGCAGCAGTTGCAGATCTTTTTTTTGATAAGTAGATAATTGCATTTTATCATATTCAATTGTATTATAGGACTTCTCTCTTTGGTACTGTAAATGAACAAAGACAAACTAAAATGACACTGGAGTTGCATTTGGGGTATCATGAGAATATTCAAAAAATTGTTAATATGTTTTCTTAAATTTAAAATAAATACAATGAAGATCAACTCTTCAAGAAATGTTGAGATTTTGATGTATTTTATTTAAGAAGTTTTGAGTCCAATTAAACTGTTCGTGGTGTACAGATTTACATTTTAGTATCAAGCCAATTTAAAGTGTTCCAGGCGCACCAGATTTACTTCTTGTAGATGTAGCCTCCAACACCGACAGGAACTCCATAGCCAAGACCAACTGGAACACCACCGATTCCTCCAGTGTAGACAACTTGGGCTGAAGCTACAGCAAAGAGCGCGACGAGAAGGAAGAATGCAAACTGCAAATTTGAAAAATAATAAATTTTAAATCCTTATTTCATATGCTTTGGAAATTAGTGAATATTTCTGGAAGCTTACAAGCTTGGACATGTTGATTGGTTGGTGTTTGAAATCGATTGATCCGAGAGCTTATTTCAGTTTGAATGAAGATGTGTTGACAAAGATGCAACTGATTGCGTTATGATTTCTTTCCAAATTCGTACCGTATTTATACTAAAATATAGGGAAGTGTAACTTCTGCTATCCTTCATTGTTTGCTTTGTATTATTGGATTTTGACGAGTTTATCAGACTAAATGTTCCATACAGCAAAGTTGAAATAAGTCTTCAGATAATCATGAACTTGTTGCTACATCAGCTACATGGAGGATGAGTTTTTGCACTTCTAATGCACCTAAAGCACGTTTGGCGTGAATGTTTTGTCGAATGCAGTGCAGTGAATGCACAACAACAATGCACGACTACTTGCATCGTCTCGTCCCTAAATAAACATAAACTATAAACCAATGACAATTCAAGGCTTTTGGCATGCAGTGAGGGTTTAATCAAATGCGCATTTTATTTGGAAGATAATATTCCGAAAAAATACTTTCTTAGTTTTTTTACTGATTACTTAACAGAGCTGCGTAAAAAAATCGCAACGTTTTTTATGTAATCGTATAAATTTATCATACCGATATCATTCGTTCAGTACGTGATCAGCCGTGCAACAATTTAAAAAATACAAGTACAAATGCAAGAGTTTCACTTCCCTGTTTTTGGTATAAATACAGTACAAATCTCAAAAGAAATCATAACACAATCAGTTACATCTTTGTCAACACATCTTTATTCAAACTGAATAGGCTTTCGAATTCGCAACCGACTTCAATCAATCAACATGTCTAAGCTTGTAAGCTTCCAGAAATATTCACTAATTTCCACAGCATATGAAATAAGGATTTTAAAATTTCTTATTTTTCAAATTTGCAGTTTGCACTCTTCCTTCTCGTCGCTCTCTTCGCTGTAGCTTCAGCCCAAGTTGTCTACACCGGAGGAATCGGTGGTGTTCCAGTTGGCCTTGGTTATGGAGTTCCAGTTGGCGTTGGAGGCTACATCTACAAGAAGTAAATCTACTGTACCTGGAACACTTTAAAATTGGCTTGATACTAAAATGTAAATCTGTACACCACGAACAGTTTAATTGGACTCAAAATTTCTTCAAATAAATTCGTCAAAATCGCAGCATTTCTTGATGTTATGAACGTATGTGGATATGCTTTTATTCATACTATTCCATAAAGTTAACATGAACTAGCTTTTCGTACCATAGTTATCATTACTAAAATATTATTGGCCTCTCGCGATCGCTTAAAAAACTTTTGTTTAGTCAACACGTGCGAGTGATTTCAATTCAGCTTAACAAAAATTTCGAAACTGCTGAACGTACCATGTTAAAATGACGTAATACTTTATTTTAGTACCTTCGTTCGTTCCATTATCATATTAATATATAAATTCATAATAGTTTAGGTTAGTCTTTCTACCGGTTTTTGTAGAAATTGCAACCCTTTTTGAAAAGGCTGAAAATTCAATACAAAAGTGGATGTTAAAATTGATTGGCATTTGTTGCTCTTAAATATATGTAGCTGAATTAATTTGACATATTTAATTAGCTTTCTCTGAAAATTACAGCAAAGTGTATTGTTTTCTCCCTAAAATCGAAATTTAGTACTTGGTTCCACGGATTTAATTTCTGGTTCCACTTCATCTTCCTCATTCACAAAGGATAGCGGTCTGTTTGAAAATCGCACGTATGGTACTAAAGGTTTGGACTGCTCCAACTCAAGGGTCTAGAAAACGAGCACCAAAATATCACAGAAAACATAAAAAACAACATTATATAGAAGTATCACACAATAAGTCTTACCGTGCTCTGCAAACTTATCATGACTTCTCTGGGGCTAAGTGGAGGTCCTACTTCCAAAGGGTGCTTTGTGGAGCAAACGTATCCCTTCATGTTATCGGTATCTGACTCAAACCTATCTTTACTTCCCTTTCCGTGACTTTTAATAATTTTCTGCATTTTAATATATGCTACAACGTTTCCCATCGTTGATTTCCAATAAAGGAAACGCTTTTTATTCGCTTTAATTATTTAAACTTTCACAAGCTATTTGAAGTTAAGGCAGTTCAAGAACAAGTCTGACTCTGACTTCAATGGAACGCGTATTGTTGTTGTGAAGACTTGATTTCACATCTAGAACGAAAATGCTCTCTCCTTAGTATTCCAGCAACCTTGCAAGATCTCCACAAAGAATACGAGAAGACTGAGAAGAGTCAATCTTATAGGTGCCAATATATATTGCGTTGTTATCGAAGTACTTAGCTACATATGTTCTAGCTTATTACTGGAGAGTAGTTTTTGATTGATTGAGTTCCAGTAGAGATGAAGTATCCGGTCGAGCAGAAAGGAGAAAGCGTACAGTTTAAGTCAATAGGAGTAGTATACAACTATTGTTAAGCAGACTATAGTGAAGCAACTTAAGACATGATCATGTAAGGAAAGGGTTTTATGTGAATAAATTGGCATCATTGGTTACTTCCTGTTTGTCGATAACTTCGAAGTAAGAGCAAGGGGCTATGTGAGAGTGTATACTAGTTTGGTTTTCCGAAAGATGACAACGTAGTATTCTAATCTACTTAAAAATTTAAAATAATCTGAGTGTGTGCAATCACAAATGACAGCCAAACGCTGAAAGTTCAATAAAAAGTTACTGATTGCTGCTGTAAAAGCCTTTCTTTATACGTCATTAAAGAAATTGTGGAAAGCATAATAAGGTACATCAACATCAGTTACGCAGGATAGGACAACAAAGGAAGACAGTCATGCAGTGTAGTGTAGTGAATAGCACGGCAGGAACTAGAACTCAACAGTGAGATGGAATATGCTATATTATGTAAAATAACGAAATAATGCAATTTCGTACACACCAAACTTAATAACTATAATTTGATAGTTTTCAACTAAACACTCTTTGTCATACGAAGACTTCCAAAATTGCATCATGCCTTTCACCGTTTTCGCATCCTTGAAACTGACGATAGTCAATCCATGTGGTCTAAGTCTGGTACAGTAACATCATTAAAATAGAGACAAACAACATCATTTCAAAAACTCCTCGCCTTGCAAGAGCATGACCGTCTTGTACGAAGGAGCAACATACTTTCTTTCTGAGGATATATACATCCATACTGTGCCTCAGCGAAATTACTACCTAGTTATGATAAATCAATTACCGAAATATTGAGAAGGTCTTCCTTGGTTCATAAAGTTATCAGATGTATGTTATATATCAGAAGATTATAGTATCGTTATTGAGACTATTTTAAAACACAAAAAATGTAATCCATGTGGAATTTAAACATTTGATCAACACGTCGCGCTATATATCAAGCATATTCATCAATTTGACTTGATCTTCACTAGATCATTTTACGCCTTCGAGAAATATTATAATTTAGACACTTTTAATATTTTTTGTTGACGCATTGATTGCGAAAAAAGCATACATTTCAATAATATTATTCTCTGCTTTCGACAACTGTCAAACGAACTATGAATACAGATCTATTATTTGTTTGTTTGTCTGCAGATCACTTACAATTATAATGCAATTATATATATAGTTGAATCGTTGAAGCAGTCTTAAAAAGTAGACTTTTCAAAATATTTCAGGTAATAAATTTCGCCAGTTCATATGCCACTCTGGTTAGATAACGAAAGTGTAACCAGTTAGCTTATTCCAGAACTTTTTAAAATTGTATACTTCAGTCAGTGTACAAGGTATACGTAATAATTTTGAAAAGTAGAAACAACGAAAATATATTTCGAAAATTTTTATTGCGAATATTTTAGTGAATTCAATTTTGAACATGAATATACATGCATGCTTGCGACTTGAAAAACCGAATAGCATAAACTTGGACTATGGCATTAAGTCTGCCAGAAAAGGTTTACTTCTTGAGCAAAATGGTTCCAGAGCCAAGGCCAAGGGGTGAGATTCCACCAAGTGGAACTCCTCCCCAGGAAGCAAGTCCGATTGGAGAACCAAGTCCGCCAAGGCCATCTGAAATGAGGATTTGTGGTCCTGCGTAGGCCACAGCGAACAAGGCGACAAGAACGAAAAGGGCAACCTATGCAAATTTATACAAAATATTTATTAGTAATGAATCTTTACGCTGAATATTTCTTTGTTTAATTTTTGTATTTGGAAACTTACGAGTCTAGACATGATGATTGTTTGAAGTGAGGGAGGTAATCCAAAAAAAATTGATTGGAGATAAGGTTGGTTGGTTTGTTAAAGGTTGCAACTGAATGTGTACTGATATCGTTTCCAAATTTGCCTGGTGTATTTATACTCGTCTTTAACGTAGAGAAGTAAGTGAAATTATTCAGATTTAGCTTCTGTTTAAAATTAGATTTTTCTACATAGAACATTTTTGCGCTGTAGACCTCCAGAAATTGACATATTGACAAAATCTTGCAAAGAATTTGAATATTGCATCAGAATCTGACCATTGCACTGAGTAGGAGCGTGATTTTTGTTGATCAACATGTTTTTTATGACATTTTTTACATTCTAACTGGAACCATTCTGGATGCTGGGACACGAGGCAGAACTGACACAATAGTTTTATTATTAGACTAGCTCTGTAGTTTTTTGTTTAAGGACATATAAAATCTTTAGATCGCCTAATTGCAATCCAAAAGCAGTGAGTTGAGAAATAACATGTTTCGCCCGTTTCGCCGTTGCTGGTTGCATTACTCGCTATAAAATTGAACAATGAACAAATAACCCGATCAATTATTGTAGTCACTGGACTAGTGGTTTATTGAGATTTTAAATAAATTTTTACTTTAATAAAAATTATTAACTCTTCCGACTTTTAGCAAGAATGCGGTAAACCATACACCTGTCCTAAATTTAGATTATTAGCTGCATCAAAAATTAAATATAAGGTCTGTAGTTCAACAATGAATTCCGTTTTGTCTCACTACGAACAAGGGACAGGATTGTAGTTAATCATTCACCATTACATTACACATACTTAAATAGAAGGCAGCCCATGACGAAGCATATTATATTTTATAATTACTTATACCAAGTAGCACAATAAATCCCAATTAAAAGTAGTAACAATTAATAAATTTTAGTGGCCCATTATGTATATTAAATAAGTGATCCAAATGCAGACTTTTCAGGAATTTTTGTATATCGTGTTGTAGAAATGCGAATAACTATATATACACAATTGCATTCGAGTACGTATCAGCAGCATAAAAATTGGTTAGAATCGTAATTTCTATTATTTATTCAAGATACAGCTTGGAAAGAATTAGTATTTACCAGCCTAACAATTGCAATCATACAAGAGGAAGAAACTGAAAGACTTTTCCTCATTCATTTATATGAGAGCATTTGTCTGGTTCAATGGGAATAGAAAATTTATCCATTGTATACCATATTGTCATCTCTATCTGCTAAGAAAATATATGAAGTTTATAACGTAGTTATCACATTTCACCAATATCTGAAGAGAAAATCGATGGAGTGGAAAAAGTATTCTAGACATAGCCAACTTTCATTTGAACAAAGTCTGCCGAATTGTATTTGAGAATCCCAGCATGTGTTAGATACTACCCTTCCCCAATAATATTAATATATAATATTATTGGGGAAGGGATATAATATTAATATCTTTGCCCTTCCCAAAGTTATAAATATTCCGTTAACATTTACTATAGGAATTACATATTCTGTAGAATGTAATAGATTTTCGTATGAAATGTGGAATTGTGAAACTGAAGAGAAAACGTATATGCAGTAATTTATCGTATGGAATAAATTATTAAGGTTTCAGATTATGTGTCAATTATGTTTTAAAAATATTTCTGCGATTGTTTATTGATTTTAAATTTTAAACATGAATTTTCACATGCATGCGATTTGATAAACCGAATTATATAGCATCGAGAGTGTTCACATGAACTATAACGTTCAGATTAGACAAAAGATTCCAGTAGCCTGTTTACTTCTTAAGCAAAATGGTTCCAGAGCCAAGGCAAGGGGTGAGATTCACCAAGTGGAACTCCTCCCCAGGAAGCAAGTCGATTGGAGAACCAAGTCCGCCAAGGCCATCTGAAATGAGGATTTGTGGTCCGGCGTAGGCCACAGCGAACAAGGCGACAAGAACGAAAAGGGCAACCTATGGAAATTTATACAAAATATTTATTAGCAAGGGAATGGTATTTACGCTGAAACGCTGAATATTTCTGTTGTTTAATTATTGTATTTGGAAAATTACGAGTCTAGACATGATGATTGTTTGAAGTTAGGGAGATAACCAAGTTTTAGCTGGTTTAAGATTGTTGAGTTTGGCTTGTTGTTACAACTGAATGTGTTTTGATATCAATTCCAACTTTGCTTCGAGTATTTATAGCTCGGCATTTATTGGTAAATCGAAAACATTGGTTGTAAATAATTGATGTACGCAAAAGATTTCCTATAGTTATGCAAAGGTCGTTGAAAGTTGCATCAGAATGTTTGTTTCAGATTTGACAACTCTTGCTGTCTAGGGAAAATGCATTGTGTCTTGTTGATAAACTACTTCTATGCGATCTTGAAGTTGGTGACTGGGGACGTTTAAGTTACCAACAGAATGATCATCGCTGGAAGCAACTGAAAAGATTGGAAAAAGTCATTCATGCTTTCATCACGTGCTTCAATTGCAAGAGTTTTCTAGCTCAAGTTCCTTCTAGTATCTCCATTTTTCAATGCACAGCACTCGCAGCTCCCATGCAGAAAATGTTTGCATATAATAGGCTACTAACCACCCATAGCCAATATAGCATAGCACATGGATGTGACATGTTGAAATCTATACACTTTAACATATTTAATGTTGGACAGTTAGTTGTCGAAAAAAAAACTCGTAGAATCATGATCTTGAAATATAGTTGATTAGAGAATGAGGAAATTAGAAACTCTTGGAACTAGGATTACAAATTTAGTATGTATGTATAATGTAATAATTACACTTGAGTTTGCATCTATTGCAGTTTTTCTTTAGACACCTAAGCTGGTGCTGCAGTATAAATACTCCAAGCGAATTTGGAATCGATATCAAAACACATTCAGTTGTAACAACAAGCCAAACTCAACAATCTTAAACCAGCTAAACTTGGGTTATCTCCCTCACTTCAAACAATCATCATGTCTAGACTCGTAAGTTTCCAAATACAATAATTAAACAACAGAAATATTCAGCGATTCAGCGTAAAGACCATTCCCTTGCTAATAAATATTTTATATAAATTTCCATAGGTTGCCCTTTTCGTTCTTGTCGCCTTGTTTGCTGTGGCCTACGCCGGACCACAAATCCTCATTTCAGATGGCCTTGGCGGACTTGGTTCTCCAATCGGACTTGCTTCCTGGGGAGGAGTTCCACTTGGTGGAATCTCACCCCTTGGCCTTGGCTCTGGAACCATTTTGCTTAAGAAGTAAACAGGCTACTGGAATCATTTGTCTAATCTAAATGTTATAGTTCATGTGAACACTCTCGATGCTATATAATTCGGTTTATCAAATCGCAAGAATGCATGTATAAATTCATGTTTAAAATTGAAAATCAATAAACGATTCGCAGTCCCATAAATATTTCAAACTTTCGTTTAAACTAACTCATCATCACCAGTCATCAGTTATCATAGAGCCAAAGCGGTTTTGAATTCGCATCGCCATGATTTTGTGAAATTCAGCTTTCTGAAATTTTTAAATAATATACACGGGCAATAAAAGTAATTTGTTTTGGTTAAATTAT
Organism: Orchesella cincta; assembly: GCA_001718145.1. Taxonomy (NCBI): domain Eukaryota; kingdom Metazoa; phylum Arthropoda; class Collembola; order Entomobryomorpha; family Orchesellidae; genus Orchesella; species Orchesella cincta. The sequence goes on along the minus strand of LJIJ01000029.1, from coordinate 174,095 downwards.
TACACGGCTAATGAAGTTCGCAAGACAAATTTTGTTTTACCAACATGAACTCCACATAACTCCCGGACATCTGTTGCATTCTAATTTTGAAATGTTTCGTGGCTTGATTTTCCAACTTATTTTTAAGGAAAGGCATTGAGATATGGTACTTGGTCAAAGATTATGAGGTAATTTGAATTATTAGTATTGAAGTTGTCAATACATCGTAAAGGCCTTTGAGGAAAATTGAATATATTATATTCTAATTATGCTACACCACAAGATTCAAGACTAAGGAACATTTTCAATATTTTGGAATAAAATGCCGTCCTTATTAGCACGTTGATCAAAATTAATTGTAAGATACACTAGATATAATTCGACAAAAAAAGTTTATTGTGATGCATCAGATGTATAATTGTAAAACTGTGATGCAATAAAATTCTAACAATATGATGTGGAAAATTATACTGAAGCATTCTCAATTTAAATTTACTCTTTCATTCCAAAATCGCATTGATTTTTGGGTTCATCTCTCAACCCTGTTTCATATTGTGCAATGGGCAATTTTCTGAATACATCCGTATCATATTGTAACAAAAAAACATTTACACACGCTCATTCTTCTCAGATTTACTGCGCTAATGTCGACCATCAACTGTCATCCTGTGTCGAATAATATTGAGCATTACTTCCGAACTCCAGTACGAATCAAATTCTGAAGGCGAAAGTTCAAAATGCATTTTCTCCATACTGAATAGTAAATTCTAGCGATTGGGTCTAATTGGGAGGACTTATTATGGAAATCTAAAAATCTCACTTATCCCCAAGTCATGTTGGGAGCAGTATAATATGATGATAATACACAGCATCAGCAATTACTCAATTTGAGAAAGGTTTGTGAGTTTTTCCAAAGCCAGTTTAAACTGACAACAAATGCTATTATGTAAACAATCAATATAAGCATACCATGTGCTCATTGCATGGCTTGCCGCAGGTGCTTGTAAATACAAACAAAAATACTGCAAGCAGCCATTTATGACTGCGACGAGTTCAAGCATTCCAGTTTCATAGCTTCTAGAACGGTTCCAGTCCAGACTCCAAGTAAAAAGTGGCAGAAAAAAGTTGTTGGTCAACTTAAACCAATGCTCCTCCTTTGCTAAATGGTTAATCAATAGTTTTAGATGCTGATGCAACTTTCAGTTGCCTTTGCAAATTTTTGTGGCCATCATTTAATATTAGGATTTGTGCTACAAGATCTTCTTCTTCGAGGAAGCAATAGGCATTGGCAATATAATATGGCTTGATCACATTCAGTGATTTTTATAAGGAAATGTGATACTAAAAGATGTTCCAAAATCTTAGCAAAAATTACGTAATCCGGAGCAAGTATGCATATGAATACACCCAATGGAAGTTGCTAACTGCCTAAAACAAAGAAACACTGTACTGCTTTACGCGTCTCGATATTTCTACGTCATTGACTAGACGAGGTATAAATACGCCAACCGACTCTGGAAACGATATCAATACACATTCAGTTGCAAGCTGTAAATAAACCAACCACAACAACTTCAAACCAATCTTTTGGGTTACATCCTTCACCTCAATCAATCAACATGTCCAGACTCGTAAGTTTCTAAAATACCATCAGAAACATTCCCGAAAAGTTCTTGATGTGCCCCAACTATTCTAATAATAATTATTGTTAATTTACAGGCTATTGTTTTCGTCGCCATCATCGCCATGGCCTATGCTGCTCCACAACCTCAAATCCTCCTTGGAGATTCCCTTGGACTTGTTTCCCCACTCGGACTTAGCTCATGGGGTGGAGTTCCAATCCAAACCGTTGGAGTCTCATCCCTTCCAGTTAGTGGACTTCAAACTCTTGGTGGAATCCAAACCCTTGGAGGAATCCAAACCCTTGACGGAACACTTTTGCTTAAAAAGTAAACTTTGACCTCAACTGATCCCCTTTCGTCGTACCTCCCTCCCCTTCTATATTAATACTCTTGTTTATATAAACTCACGAAGCGCTATATAATTTGGAATATTCAAATTGCAAACATGCATGTTTGGACTATATTTAAAATTGGAGATGAATAAAACATCCACATAATCTTATGAAACATAAATATTGCCATCTGGTCATTTCAATTTCTTTACACTTTGCTTTTTGCAATGCACTCCATTCTAATACATATGCAAACATATAGTTATACTTAATATTCGTAATTAATACGAGTACTTAAATTACTTGCCATCACGCCACTTTATATGCGGAACGGTTACAATGCGACAAGAAAAGGATGAAGAATAATGCATCCTAATAAAAATATGGTAAAATGTGATAAATTTAATACTGTGCAAAAACTTACAGGATACGTGTCTCTGGTACTTTAACAGTATTAAAATTCTTTCGTATCAGAATGCAGATAACAAATAGTGTCAAAATTAGTTCCTTCTTTACACCTCCCACCTTCTCGTATGTCTTTGTTTACTAGGAATCATTTCGAAACATGACTAGAAGAATTCTACAGTAATCATAATCACATTCTACAATCAACTCAATCAATCTACCATCATTCTGATGTCGAACATACATATTTATAACGCCGCTACCATTGTATAGTTATTTAAATTCTTTGGAGATAATGTATCTACGTATTAATACGTTACAGGGTGCTAACGAAGGAAATTCAAGTTGAGCTCAGATTTCAACATTCAAGGAGTTGATGATACGAATCTGAGATAGCTCCGAGTAAATTTGCATAATAAAACGGAGATGCCTGAACATTAAGAGCGAGCATCTCTCGTTTTTTCAAGTATATAACCCTAACACAACATAATAATGTACCTTGCTGTATCTACTTACCTGTAACACATAAAAATCTACGCGTTTCCCTTTTCGATTTCAAAATGACAACGACAACAACAATGTAAACTGTAACTTACATCACGAAACTGCTCATTTTTTATTCAGGATTGAAAAAAGATGACGCTAGTTGGAGCTACGCATTTCATTTATCATTTATATGAATGCGAGTCACAAAAAGGTAACGCTTAATTTACATAGAGGAACGCTTTCAATTCGAATCCTTTAACAATACCTTGAACACCTTATCCTAAAAGTATCCACATACCCAAGCTATTTCATTCCATCTATTCTTCATTTGGTTTTGTGGCATGTAAGAATGTTAGGTTGGTTTGGTTGTAAATACAATTTGAAAATGATAAACATGACGCTTAATGTTATATTGCACGTCAGCCATAATCCAAAATATAATGCATGTGTACATTACATTGCATTGCACTAAAGCACCTGTTCATATGACCATATTATTCTCATGCCGTTTTTATTTCTTATCTTTTTTTCACTCGTAGTAAGTAGGTATATGGTAGACTTGCACATGGGATGCGATGATTCATACGACTTGCAACAATGATTCTTCATTCTTCCTTTTGGATCTATAACACTGGCAACAAATCTTTTAAAGTGGTCATTCAACTACAAGCCACATGATAGATAACATAACACATCGCAGCTCGGCACCCAGACATCATCAGCAGTGCTCCCTATGCATATGCATGAAATGGAGAGAGAGAGATACAACTTGGACTCTTAATCAGTAAGTTTTAGATAATACGTTTAGTTTAACGCATATTAAGTGCATGCTTTTATACATTGGGACACTTGGTTCGTAGTTGTTACTGAGCTCACTGAAAAAAATATGTATAACAATTGCAACTCGCTATAAAACATTTTAGCTTCAATGTACGAGCAGTACCAATGCTAATAATGCATGTGCATTTTTCTTCATTGTGTCAGTTTTCAGCTGTCTTGTTCACATTTGTATATTCTTTGTACATTTTACAGGTGAACAATGAGCACTGATTTTTTACCAGTTTAATGCTGGTACTATCGTCGACGAGGCGCATTGTTGCTTTGCGTTTTGCGTAGCAAACACAGGCTCGGCTTGGCGTTCCCAGAATAATAATGATCATTTCAATTGTTAAACAGCAGTTCTAACTAGGTACACTTTTCTTTGATCCGATTTGACTGCTGAACATCAACACAGCGGTGTGTAACACCAAAAGCATCACTTTTCAGTTCGTTTGATTATTGTTGCTTCCACTTTTGAGCAGTTTTACTGCATACATCTTATAAGGGATACAACTGATTATCCTGATATCAAGAAATATCAGCACCAGCATCATCATTCAAGTCAGCCCAGCGTCAGAGTTGGTGTTGTAGCGTCAGCAAGGAGTCTAGTTTGCATGCTTGACTGACTTACATTTTCATACAAGATTTGCAACAATTTGTTGTTTTTTTGGTGGTGATATACGGAGTGGTGGTGCGATAATCTTGTGTAAAAAGTTGGGTTTTTGGCAGTTCAGTTCAAAAAGGACCTTATCTTTGAAATAATCTTTGCTTCTTGTTGTGGTTGCCAGTGATTTTTTGTGTGGTCTGCAGCGGTCCCTTTAAGACGGGTTCAGGAACAAATTGTTTTTGTGCAAAATTACGCTTTTGTGGTTGTACATTTTAAAATACATTTGTATACTAATTCCCCCAACGGATCTACGAGTAGATCAAAGGACACAGGAAGATTGCAAGCTTCGAGTTTTGAAACTTTTTTATCCAGGAAATGGGTGGTGGCGTACTTTTCGTTTGAGCGCCTGCCTACGATCAATCAGATCAATCAACAGGTGGCAACTTGTCAAGCCAAAAGTCAAGCTTGTATGCACAGTTTTTACAGAGCAACAATAATTGTGCATGCTATTTTTTGTTGGTGTTCCTCCCACACGCAAACTTGTCAAAAAATATATATCAATATATATTTCCTTGTTGTTTTTTCTCTTCTAAATGACTTGTGTGGGATGACAAGAGTTATGTGAAGTTAAGTGATGTGTGCAACAGGTGAACTAGTTGGGAGTCAGTTTTTATCAGACATTTTTTTACTCCACAAAAAATAACATCGACAATCAAGACTTAAGATATAACTAGTTCGTGAATCAAGACTACCTATACATACTTCTTCTAGCATCTAAATTCTAAGTAATCGGACAAATTATAAAATCAGGGCGTGGGAGGATTTTTGAGTGGCTGATGTGCGATATGCTCTTCTTTTCTCTTTTATGGGAGTTTTTATTACAAAAAGTTCGTTTACTACCGGAATAACATTTACATTTTTGTGAGCGAGATGAGATATTAAAACAAATTTGGGTGGTTACACATACATTATCACATGGGAAGATTTTGTACTAATGTTGAGAACTTTTTTTAGAGTTTTTCGGTTACTTTTTTTTCTTGTCGCATAAGGCGTTGTGGTTGAGTTTAAAGTGACAATTTACAAAAAAATACACAAATTCGTCAGACTTTTTTTGTAGTGCTGAAGAGAGAAAGACGGAGTGAGAGAAAAAGAGAAGACAGAAAATCAGTTTTCATGCGTGTGCCAAGTCGTGCCCGTTTCATGGTATGTAGTTCCATTGTAATGAAGTAGTCATCGTCCTGACCAAACAACCCAATATATATCTAATTGAAAATTATACTTTTTGTGATTGTGGACATAAAGGAAGTGTGTTTTACTTCGTTTTGGTAAAAGTTTGGAAAAGTTGGGCTACTTTGCTTTGTTGCAGAGAGGTTTGAATGAAAGCGATTTAAATTGAAATACCGAACTCCTTATTTTGGGGTTTCTCGACTGACTCCGTCTTCACAAACTTTCTGATGAATGGTTGCCAATTATTTATCCGAAAGAGTCGTGAATAAGTGGAGTGAATTGTTCTATACATCTTGCAGCAATTGTGTGTGTGTAGCAATGTAATTTGTTTCCGTTTCAACTTTGTACAAAAGAAATTGATTCAAAATGACCAAAATGTCAAGTGACTACGAGCGCATAAAAAATTTATGCTTGAAACGAGGCGACTTATGGGAAGATCCGGAGTATCCCGCTGTTCAATCGTCTGTTTTTTATCATCAAACGCCTCCGTTCCAGTTTGTTTGGAAGAGACCAAAGGTAAGAGCAAGAGCTAAACAAAATGCGAAGATGAACATTTACAAAACACAATTATTTTGATACAAACATGAAAGATGATGCATTGTCTGCCTACTTCCACGCTATACAAGTTCATGTCCTTCTACGTCAATGCAACCATAACCGCAGTTTTGGACGAGTAATTTCAATAATTTTTCTTTCAAAAAACATCTTAAAAAAGTCAATTTTACAAAACAATGCGCATAAATAACTAAAAATGGTCAATAACTGTGTCTGGCTTTGGGTTTCACTTTTTCACAACAACAATAAAACTGGTGCTTCAGCACAAATGCTCAAGCACAAATGTTTGAATTAAAAATTTGAAAAGAAAAGCGAGTCTGTCTCGTAAAACAGTTGATCCAATCCAATCCACTAGGAAATAAATGGCTTCATTGAGGTCACACATTTTGCAGAAAACTCGACCTAATAAATATTGAAGGGCTATGAAAAATGCAAGACAAGTCGTCAAACGCTTTGCTATGAATGAATAGTTTAGTTTTCAAATGAAACGAATGTGTATAAATATGACTTTGTAATAATATAGCAATAAAATGTATATGGTTTCGAATGGAATTTCTGTAGCCTGCTAAGATTGCAACTAGCAGCAAGCTACAAAGGCTTTCCCTTTACTCATTCATATGCAAATTATGTGCCCACAAGGCACAGCGGTGGCAAAAAAATGTATGGCAATGGAGGAAAAACATTCTTCAAAAACCATTATCACTGTTACCATCAAGTGCTCTTTGTTGAGTTGTTAGAACAGATGACCAGAGAAGACCACCACTCGCATTTGCTGATACTGTTCCACCTCTCCTTCAAAAACTTTTCTTTATTGCCTTTTAAATGATGTTGAACGTCCATATCCCCATTCCATTCCATTGTAAAAAAAAAAGCTTTCAGTTTCAACTGCGAGTGCGACTTTGTCATTCGGTTTCACAATGTTAATGGTGGCGATGATGATATTTGAAAGCGATAAGCACATAAATGTTTTGTGAGGAGCTTTCTCGGACCACCTTATTAGGTTCTTCGACGTTTGAACATCAAAAATAGAGACAAGGATATGAAGAATGAGGAAAAGTCACATTGTTTACGACAAATATCCATTTATTTTATTGCCTCAAACAAAACAAAACTCGAAGAGGGCCACATACTTAAATATATTAACAAGCCAGAAGTTTGTTGAGTAGGTGGCAAACGAGCAAAACACGGATTGCAATCTTCCACGCTATTTCTTAATACCGGATTGTTGTGCAAAACCCCATATTTTTCAATAAATCATCTCATTTAACCTGACTTATGGGCCGGCATATAAGCGTTAATAAACTCATTAATCTTGCCAAACAGGCGGGTATAATGTCCCCGGCTATGGTTGTCTATAATGTTGATTGTGTATTTGAGTAGCATTTAGTTATGCGCATATATAAAATCCTCGTATCGTATATCGTAATAATGACCGTCCCAGAAATCGATTGAGCAATACTAATCAACATTTTTTACAGTGCTGTATCTCACCTTAGAGCTAATTACTGAATCGATTATTCTTGTATAGGAGGTCTCCTCACGTACGTAACAAGATACTCATAAGAACCTAATGAGAAATGCAGAACCCATTGTTTCACAATTTTGAAGTACGTATACCAATGCGTCATATGTCATGTTAGAAACCTGCTACACAAGCCTGAAAACTGACACTATAACTTTTTTTATCAGTTGCAAATGTGCGTGAAATTGGCCTATATATTGATTTCAGTGCTGCGGACCCTCCCAAGTCCCAATAATAATCACTTTTTTTTATATTGGCATCATTTCATTCGTGCCTATTCCTTTTTCCTTGTTGTATATTTGTATGTCCCTTCATTGCATGTCGGTTCTTCCTTTACTTCATTTCACGCATGTGATTGTGACTAATGTGGCTTGATGAAGGGGCTCATTGATTAGCTTTTTGCATCGCTAGCTTGAGTTGAGATAGTGTTGAACTTATATATGTTTTTGGTGTGGTGTGGAGTGTCTCACGGGCGGTGCTGACAGAGTCAGTTAAGATGTTGATGGAAGATAATATCACGTATTGGTAATTAAGAAATATTGAATGTTGCATTCGATCCTGATGAAATGATGTTCGAACAGATAATTTTATGTATTGTAGAGAGAATACACAAAGTAGTTGTAAATAGCATAGCTCTGTATCTGCTTGTAACTAGCACACAGAAAATTAGTTGGATTCGTTGGTGCACTAATCGATTTCGTGTCATGGATTGCAAACTGCAATCAAAATAGAAGAATATATCATCATGTGAATTTCAAAGATTAAGTGTGAACGTACAATAATGAATACGAGGGGATATTCTATAAGCATATATAGATGAAAAGCACGAAATCTTCTACAAGAGTGTATCGTGAAAATTTTAACTTGTCATCCCATCAAAAAGGATGAAACGTTTTCACTCGCTCGGATTTTTACTCATGTTCTATTCTTGTTCCCAACAATAGGCCATTTGTATTTCTGGATCGGATTCTAATTGGACAAAACAAAATATTACTCATGTTTTTAGACGCTTCATATGAGCAATAAAATAATCAAAGAACTCGAATTCTTGGGATAAATACAAAACCTTGCCATTTTCATTCGGATTGTGAGAGTTGCTATCATGAATTTTTTACTGTGATCTCTGAGTGAGTTAAAAATGGTTGCGTTACTTGTCCGATTTATGATATTTAGTTTTATGGAAAGTTGTAGTATTTTTATGCTATTAACATATTGAAGTATCGGCAGATTTTCAGTCGTTCTTAGCAGATTCAAAGCATCCCGAAATTCGTTGAGGTTGATGAATTGGCATGTAGTAAACAATATGCTGAGCAATTTTAAAACCCTAATTCACACAAAAAATTACTGGTAAAGAGGGAGAGGTGATTAGCTCTGGTATTTTAAGCGCAAATTCCACTAACTACAGTTTTTATCTCTTCGACCATACTGAAATACACCCAAATCGTCAATAAAGAGGATTGACCAAGTTTCATTGTTAAAAAACCAGTTTCTTTCCTTTTACTTTATACCCAAAATCAAATTGTGTGTAGCAAATTACTTTCAGCAAAAGCGGATCAACATCACCACTGTGCCATATGGCACACATTACATTATTATGCTCTTTTAGCTTGCTTAACTGCACCAAAGCAGATGCAGACACTGAACAAAGGAGAATGTGTGATTTGTGAATTTACTTCAAAAACTTTTAAAAGAGAACTTTACATGCATTCATTAAGATATACTATTTACCTTACTCACTTACATTGTTCCGTTCTAGTAGTAACATAGACAAACATCATCGTATCATATCATACGCCATGCGCTGTAAATCCTTTTCATTAAACCAAGTTCTTTTTAGCAACAGCTTAAATATATTCATTCCCCGGTTTACACACGGTATCACCTCCACTTGCAAAAATGAAGATGATGATGATCTTTAGGTGCATGGTTGCATTCATGAGATAACTAGATAGGACATTACATCTGCCCATGTTTGTATTTGTAGTGCCATTACCTTACTCTTATATCCTAGTTAAGGAGATTAGTAACATACATACTTGAAGGCACATAATTTTATGCCTACACACACGCATTCCATTTTTATTATTACGACTTTGGGACCCCCATCATCATCCCATCATCAACATTTTTGCTCGGCAGTTGCCACATACTTCTCAACTACTTAAAAACTATCATTTCGTACATTTCAATTAATATTTAACTACTCAGAGGATCATATCACCAGCATCGCAAAGAGCAAAGTGCCACACTTTTTATGAGCATGTTAATAACAATATAAACCCTTTTGTCAAGAGAGAGCACGCGTTTAGCAGCGCGGTAGGGTCATTAAAGCCCATGCTTAATATTTACGGCTACGGTAGTAGCAATGTATGCGTTTGACAAAAGTGCGAAGGCATCAGCAACAGCATCAGCCGATGCAAAATGTTAAAAAATAAGGTCACTCGACAACTAGGTTTTTTGTGCATCTCGATTTTCACTATTAGAGACAGCCAAGCAGTTGGCACTTGGCAGTCACATTTCCTTTCAGCCCTCCTTATTCTCATGATGTTGATGATGATATGTAATGGTCAACTCAATCTGCTTACAAGTGCAATGCACGTATTTTGCCGTGTCACATCCTTAGTACAACTACTTCGTTAGGCATCAATTGATCTTAGTCCTCTGCTTCGAAAATTATTCAGGCGGAATGAAAAAAATCGAGTTGAAACTGTTATTGCCCTCGATGGAATGCATACGCTCAACTTTCATTTTCATCAATCACAATAATTAGCCCCTTATCACGTCCTAGTATATTGAATGGTGGAGAGCTCAATGAAATGGCAATAATATATAAAAGGTTTTTATATTTTAAGAGAAGACAGCCGAAACAGTGGCCGTCATATCATCGTAGATTCGTCATTAATATCATGAGCGTAGCAAGATTATTAACATGATTATAATTGCATTGTAGGTTGTAAACAAAAAAAAACGAAATGAATTGGTCGCTAGTTATTCATTCATTCATGATTAGTGCTCAGGCGTAGTAACATACTGGTAGGTACGCCTATAAACATGAATAATTTTGTGATATAATTGTAGCACTTGTTGCAACTATCTGAAAATTCATTACGATATCATTTAAATTTTGTATCAAGTTTTCTTCATATCACCTTTTCAGATCGGCTTTCGTAGATAGTATACAATTTGAAAAGTAGCCTGTAGGAGGTCAGGTCGAAGAAGGAGTTGATGGGTCAAAAACAAAATGCGAGTAATTAGGAAAATTGCGTGTTAGACTTGTTGCGGTTGTGGTACGGTGGCAAAATTTCAAAAACTGATTACCTAATCATACCTGCTACACTTGCTTTTGGTTGAAGTGATGATGATGATGACGATGATAACTTTTGATATTGAAGCAAACCAACATTTATTTTGTGTTCTATTTTGTTTTTAGGAACTCAGCGCTAGCCCCATTTTCGTTGCAACTGGTAGCTCAAAGCAGTTTGATATTGCTCCTGGTAAACTGGGTAAGTTCTGTCTATTTACTGAACATGTTATTTCTTCATTTCGACAGTTTGCTTAAAGAGGAGAGTCATTTTACAATTTTCGCACTAGTTTGTATACTTTGCATAATATTATTTCGCTGGGATTGCGACACCGTGTAAAGTAGGTATGCATATTTCAAAAAACTATATTATTTTTGAAATTTTTCGTATGATATTGAGAAACAAAAATGATATTCTTGTAAAGAATTGAGATAAAGATGGGTGTTTTATTTTGCAATGAAATATTTTTGACAGATTTGCATCTGCTGCACTCAAAACGAAAGACGATTATGCATAAAATGGATTTATTCAAAAAACAAAGCAATGAAAAAGAGTTAAATTTGTTTTGTTCATTCAACCATACTATATGAAATTTTTCACCAAACATAAAATATATAAAAATAATAAAGCCATGTGCATATGAATTCATTGTTGTGGCCACACATTCACATAACTTTGTGATTCTTTATTACGTTGTTTGACATAAAAATGTTCAATTTCCATTGTACATGATTACAATATTCGTGTCAATTTTTTTGTGATATGAAAATTTTTTCTTTCCCAATCTTCTGTTAACTGAGCATATTTTATGCATTGTTCAAAGGAGAGGAGTGACAAAGAAAAGAATGCCGATATCACAATGATGTCACCTTCAAACACAAATACAAATTAGTCTCCCATTAACTTAATTTTTACAAGTGCGCTGAGCACGCCCGCACCCTTTCAAACACTTGCTCAGCTAATCGTCTTTACATATTCCGTGTGACACGTTCTAAAAATATGCAAAAAGAAAATAACTGCATGCATAAGTTAAAATGAATGTTTAGTATGCAATTTAAATACAACAACAATAAAAGTTCGCATAGATATAGGTATAAGCAAGAAAATTGCATTAAAATTGAGAATCGAGATAAATGTTGTGATTATTGTTTTGAATGAACTTGTGCAATTGGTTAAATGAGAACAAGCCTTATCACCTTACCATCTTACAATCAGTCAATATAATTTACGTGTATATAATTCAGAGTGCAATGCACATGCACAATCAACGCCATCAACATAATGTAGCGTAGAATAGAATTTAAGTGAAACCATTATTATGAAGCCAAAAATAGCCACAGCAGCAAAATGAAATGCCATTTAGCATAGTCATATTAAAAAACGTGCGGCTAAGCTGACTGAGCTTTCTATAAGTAAATTGCCCATTTTGTTTGCACATGCATAACAAAACTTTATTATTGTGTTCGCATAAAAACACATTAAAACGTGGTAAATTGAACTCACTGATAGCCATCTTAATAATACAAGCTTATCCTGAAACTTATCTTGAAGAAGTGTCGGTAACATAGAATAAAACCGCCAACTTTGTAAATCTTTGGTTAATATTTTTGAGGACTATAATAATAGTGACGGTGTTATGCAATACTGTTCTAATATTGACTATGAAAATTGTATTATTTGACAGCACTATATTGAACAACTTTAAGTTTGGTCATCATCATATGATCAAGCGAGCATCTCATCTATTTGATATTCGAATATAATTTTTGTTAATGTAATATTTTAATGGAGTCAAAGCTTAGCCTATATTGATTTTATGCAGTTTACATTGAAAGCAGATTTCTTTGAATAGTTTCAAAACACCGTTAAGCTTCTCAGTCGCCAACAAAATTTCAGTTTTAATATTAAATCTGGGTTAAGCTGATACCTTCTTATCAATATACGATACGACCTGAATAATGACTGCGCATTACGTTATCTTAATTGATGGTTTAAACCAACATAATATGTGTCATTATCCATGGTTCAGCATTAATATTTGTTGCATAACCCGACCCCTCAATGAGGACTCGAAAGAGAAGAAAGAGGTTTCATTGGTTTTGAATACCTTTTTGAATTGATATTTTATCCCCGTGATGAAGAGTGAATGGGTGATAGCTTGCCAAACACCAGAAAAAAGTGCCGATTCAAATTTCTAGACACATTTGAAGGACACATTGCGTGCCGGTTTACAAACTTAGCAAGAAGGTGCCTTCTTTTGTTGGGCGTATGGGGTACATTATGCAAATCAGTCAGAGATCATTTTCAAAATTCTGAAAGATGAGCCCCCAACAGATGAGACGTGGGATGAATGGGGCTGCTGCCCTACTGCTCAGCAGACTTTAAAACTCATCATCATATCATCTTCTCTTTTTTTTTGAATGATGAAGTAAGAAAATCTGTACCTGCGTAGCGTGACACTAATGTCGGCGTTTTCTGAGATGAGAACTGAGCTCAGTTTGCAATGAGCGTATTGGATTTCTGCATTTGACACGCGTTGTTAGGCATATAGCGTAAGGGGAGCCTCCGAGTAAAAAAAGCAAAACAATATGATCATGATTCATTTCTTTCTAGTGGTGTACCTTAGCAGGCACGTAATATTCTTTATTTCATAACCTTGATATGGGTCTGCTTTTTTTGTCATCATTTCAAATTTTAACGGTATAAAGAATTTGTGTGCAACTGGTATCATCTTCATTCATCGAATTCGAATCTAATCATTTACAAAGTTATAAGAATGCTTTTGTAACTTTTTCACACTACGAATATACAGGTTGGTGAGTATTATGTAGGGATTTAGTATTCTGTCTACAATTATAAATGGTATGGATGGTGCTGCAACCGACCTCCTAAACTTTAATCATGCCAATTATGGAAGTCTATAAGGAGGTTTTAGGGATGATCAACCGCGTGGGGGCCGCCTAAGTAAAGGATTACATTTGCATATTACTTTCTGCCTTGGTCTCGACTCTCGAGATGAGATTGAGATGCTGAAAACGTTGCTCATGAAGAATTTGACTTTTATTCAGCAGGTATATGAAAAACTTGTCTAAATTTTACTAAAACATAAATTTTGGCTTAAATATTAATGTAATGTGTTGGTAAGTAGTTCTAAAGGTTCATCTAGAACGTTATTTATCTCAAAATCCAAGTAATTCTTCAGCAGGTGTCGTTTGTTAGTCACTTATGTGCCTTATTACTACTGACTGACTCGTAAAAAATGCAGATAGTCAACGGATACTGAAGCAACGCTATAACATAACGCAAATAAATGGCAGTAAATACACATACACCCTTACAGTACCTAACATGGGATATTCCCATTTATTATAGTGTAATATTTGCCCACATCAACATTGGAAAATTGCACATGGGTAATCTGTTTGCTCTATCATCACTACCGCAATGCAGTTTTATCTCACAGCTTGTCAACTCAACAGATAGCTAATAACCGCTAATTAAATCAAGTTGAACTAGATTTTCCTCTCGAGTTAAAACTCCATTCAACTCAACCCATCATCGCCAGCTTGCTCAAACACAGACGGATACCACGCCAGACTTCAAACTGCGAGTCTGGTCATTTTCGAGCATTTTATGTTGTGACGATTATTGTCTCATAATCACAATGAATTGCTCTGTCATTACGTCGGTGGGTAGCAGGAGCAATTGTCTTACTTGAAGTTGACTGCGCATTCAATGCAATCACAGGTGTACCTACCTAGAAATCACTGTTACGTCCCATTATCTTAAATAATACGAGGAGAATAAAACCTGCTACATACACAAAGCACATGGGTAGCTCCTATCTATTTAAAAACTGCAATTCCTGTCTTGATTACAGTGAATAATATTTTCCGGTCTGTGAACTTGCCGTTAGCATTTGTAGTGCAGTGTATACAATAGCTCACTCGCTGCCGCGTCTTTGTCTTCTTCATGCTTGGTAGTGCCGTCTGCCTCTACTAATTATGAATAAGACCGAAACAGGGTGAGGTAAGCGCTGATGTTAGCTAAATATACCATTAAAAATTTACCTCGGCATCTACAACTCCTGGTTTTGTGATATCTATATAGCTACTAGTTCAACAATAAAAAGTACATATTAGCCGCTGTTAGTATCAATATAAATTTTTGCACAGTCGCATTTTCTGATTTCTACGGTCAGCGAGTGAGGTCGGTTTGCAAGTTTTATGAGGATGCACGCTGTTTCTGCTCTTGAATGGATGAAGAGCAATACAATTGCGATGATAATGAGAGTCCGCACATCCGACAGTCTTCTCAACTCTACCAATACCACTCATTTATTTTTCCACTCCAACTGTAGCTAGCTTCTATTAAATTCCGTTCGTTCAGTGACAGGGACAAAGGGCTATAAACAAATGTGCATTTATGTACTTTAGTGCAAATAGCTACACGAATCTGAGGAATCCCAGCAAAAAATGTCCCGTTGTCATACTTTACACAACGGAAGAAATGGTAAGATGATGAAGAAAAGGGATCTCAGCATCATCACTTCACCACGTCATAAATGTGGCATGTAGCCATAAAAGTTATGATTGTGAAGTTGAAACGCTTTCACGAACTTACCCATCAGATCATTCCTTTGCTTTACGGGTCACCGAACGAAGTAATAGTATGTGCGAATAGTTAGCATCCTTCGCTGCCAAATCTACATGATTTTATTATGCAAATGTAGAGATACACAAAAACTAAATTGTGCAGCAGTATAAGAGCATAAAGATGATGGCAGAGATGCCATGATGATGATAATGACTCATTTTTACCACGCTTTCAGAAAAAAATGTGCGTCCCTGTGGCTTAAGGGCAACAAAAAGGCATTTTCTTTTGTGGTGTATGGTAAAGTGTCGGGAAATTTTGAGGGAAGATGCTCACAGGCTCAATCCTCACAGTTTTATGTTGTTGGTTTTGTAAGAGATGTAACAGTTTGGGCACGTTGTCGTTGTGTTTTTTATGAAAATGGCTAATAGCCGAATTGAGCAACGGAACTCTTGTATAAGAGCAATCAAAACAGGTACTATATTTGACAATTTGCATAGGAACATGCATGACAATAACTACAAACTGCGATCAGTAATCTCTGCATTTCTCATGCATTCACGTTCATTGCCGTCATATCGTAAAATGTAATTGTCCCATGTAATCCCATAAAAGTAGGCACCAGCATCAGAAAACAACATGTACAGTAATGTAGATGACCGAAATTGGACGTCATCCCAGGACCGTCAACCGTCATCTCATCAACAATTGTAATAACGTGCTAATTGCATCAAGAATACTTCTGTCCTTCTTTTTGTCCTCTATTTTGAAAATTTGAATACATAAAAACAGTAATAGGTACAAGGGAATCTGGTGGTTGGCGTTGGCACAATTTACTTTTTGGCTATATGTGCTCTTCTGCTTTTCTCACACTGTCATTCTGTCATGTCATGCGTTACTCTTTTGTGTAGAAAGAAAATATACATTTAAGCTCCTAAAATTTCCTGTCATCATCATGTCGAGCTTGTTGATGAGATGAGGCTAGGACATGGGTGAAACTATAATTGCAACTATTGTGAGCTTACCAGAAGGCAAAGTAGTCTTATTTATTAACAGTACTATCAGAAATTAGTATGCCCTGGCTCATCCTAAAATTTTGGATGTGCTAGGAATCCTAAGAAAAAATTGCGTGAAGCCTCATCAAAAGCCGTAAGAAAGTAGTTTAGTAATTGGCCAACATCGGATATTTTGGTGGGTGCATGTTTGCGAGCAATTTAACGATGAAGGTTTTGCATGTGAAAGCAGTTTTGTATCAGATTCTTAGATAACGTTATAAATACAATGCTATACACGAAATCCGATAAGTCTACAACCTTGTTTCGTTTTTCGCTTGGAGGTATATAGTATTCATCATTTCATGAGGAAGGAAGTAGGTGTCTTCAGTGAACCTATACGGCAACCACCATCACCACCTTCCTTACCACGCATATTTCTTGTATTACGCATTCCGACATAATTAGGAGTACAGCTAAACCAAAACTGTTGTACGTTGTAGGTGCTGAACATTGTGTGAGAGCAATGAAGCCATACACAACCAAACCACAAAACCAGGCATTAGTTACTGGCTCCTTTTTATTATTATCGCTTCTCCTTTCGGATTTAGTTTCGCTGAAGAAGGAGTTAATGTAACGCTGCCCGAGGGAGAAAATTGTTTGGTTGTGCATACCAGAACACGCACTAACTCTCAGCTTTATGCTTAGGTAACTAACTGTAAAGGAGAAAGAAAGGGTTTAGCAAAAAGGAACATGATGGCTAGAATGTATTTGCACGTTTGAGTGCAATTAATTACTTCATTTTTCTTCGTGCTTCGTTGAATATTTAAATAAAGAGGATTGGAATGGGTCGAAGAAAAGCGGAAACGTTTTACACTTCATACAACAGTCTAGCTCTAAAAGTAAGCACTTACCTTGTTCATCCTTGTACCTACCTTGTAGAAAAACAATGCGTATTCATTTCAGGATTTTTAATTAAAATGTTTAATACATTATTTTGCATATTTAACGGCAAGCGAACGGCTGAGGTGGCAGACGTACGTATGTAAGCAAAAAGGATACATTATATGTGAAGAGTTCACAGACAGTTGTAGAAAATGATTAATATCTGCATGAGAAGGTGCATACAACTTACATATATAGGTATTTTACTTAAATAGTAAACGAAATGAAGATTCACATTTGTACTTTGATGAAGGATGATGATGATCCTACAAGTTTTGCACTTGATGTGCTTTTGCTCATCTTAAAACTGCCACATCTTGTTCTGCCTGTCTGATTGAATGATTTTCAACATATGTACCTAGTTATAGCAAGTTGATGCTAATGATTCAACTTTTCCGGTAACTATTTTAGCAAAAATTACTGTTCTTTCTGCATCCTCCACCTATCAGATAGAAGTCATCAATAGCATATCATCATGCATCATGTGATTATCGTTAAAAATAGTTATTACTATTACTTTTTAACAAGTACGAAGGTCAAGTAAATTGTAAGGGAGAATCATGAACTTTGTTTGTTTGTTGTTTGTAAGCAAGATTCTCTTTTTGCAAGGAAATTGCTTATAACTTATGATTTCAAACATCATCTTATCATACAGAGATAATCATAATATAGAGTTATTACCGGTAATGTGATGGTGGTGCAACTTCCTAAAACATTTTTAAAAAGTTAAAGAAGCAGTAAGCAGAGCTATGCTTCAAATACACACTTCCTCTTTTAAGTTAACCTTCACTTTCAACTACATGCATCATTATCAAAGAAAAGGATTGTTTATTTTTATTTGTTGGATGGAAGGCTAGAGAAGATTTTTATTGACGTGTGCATTGCAACTTACACTGACGATGAGATAAAATAGTATTTTTATGATTGTTTTGGTTTGATATAAAATACACAAGTGTACAGTTTTATTTAAAGGGTTAGAAAACAAATGTTCACAAAACTAGTCTTCAGAAAGCGTAATTGGCTGGGTATCAATAGACACCTTGTCGAACAAGAGTTGCTTAACTCATCGCGTATCATCATCATCATATTATCATGATTCACTTTTTTCAGAACTCAAGGTTTCATTGAACCTGACATGTAAATATAAATAATATAAAATTTTCGAGTTTGAATTGATTAATGACCTTCTATACACAAAGTATCTAGTTTCAGCTTTATATAACAAATGCAGTTCCACTTGAAGTTGGTTACACCATTGTGAAATCGATATGAAGTTAAGGGATAAAATTTAATAAGGTGTTCAGTTACAAATGTTATTGAACTGCTTGTTTCTTTGCACCTGTAATCAATTTAAAAACTGTAGGCCATTTTCCAAGGATTGATTTGCATTCTTGGCATCACCGGTTTTACATTCGTCATCTTCAACTCAAGGCTGTGAAATTGAAATACAATTTGAAATTCAATGCAGGAGTAATTTTTAAATTGTAATGGTTTTTATTGTGTGTTTGACGTATTGAATTTTATTTTTTATAGGTGACCGATGGATGGTGTCTTGCCTTGGGTGCTTATGGCTTTCAAAAGAACTGTTCTATCGGGTTGTACCTGCTGACCAGGCTTTCAGCGACAAAAACATTGTCAAAAGCTCAGATGACTATGCTGGAATTTTTCGTTTTCGATTATGGTGGTGTGGAGAGTGGAGAGAGGTGCTGGTGGATGACAGACTCCCAACTGTTAATGGGAGACTGGTTTTCCTCCATTCACAACACTCGGACCAATATTGGGCAAGTCTCCTGGAAAAGGCGTACGCCAAGTAAGTTCATATTTGTATGAGGTAGTCACTGCTACAATTTTGAACATGGTTCTATTTATTTTTCAATCTAAGTAGGTTTTTGAAGTCATTATTAGTGTACCGACTGGGGTTGAATCACCAGAGTTAGTCTGTGACAATTTGCAAAGACGTATTAGTTAACTTTCTACCTAATGACTTCATCCATGTCTTTATTTATCAAACCATGTATATTGAAGCCAATAAAATGTTGCATAAAGTATTTCAAGTGATTACCACCTGCTGTTTAGAACCTCATTGAAATTGAGATGACACATTTTGCAACTCAACGCGAATTTATTAACTAGTGTTTAATTAACAAATCCATGGTACATAAAACTTTCGTTTCCAACTTCCTGGTCTTATGTCATCGCGTGAATAAATGATGCGATCTGGGGTGATATGCGTTGATGAATCTTCCTTTATTGAAGTGTGCCTGTCTGCAGAATTTTTCACATGGTTCGTCAGGTACTCACTCTGGTAACATGCATGATGATGTTACGCCATGACATGACAGGATTGACAGAAGAAAAATAATTTTTCCTTTTTACCTTCACCAAGATGCATTTTTACATCACATCCACATTTCTTTTTAATTTTCCTTCGGAACGTTTTGAATGCACATTATTACGATTACTTTAGCGTACTACATCGTATTAATCATGCTTCAGTTATTGCAACACTGTTTTATGACACAACTGCGGAGAAGGTGTTCAATATTAAACTTTGAATATGAGTTTTGATTGACTGAATCATCCTTTAAACATTTAGGTCTCCGATCCATTCATTATATCATATTCATCATCAGACATCAACATTGCGTAAAAATAACTGCCACAAAAAAACCTTCATTAATTTCATTGACTTGAGCCCTATCTTCCATCTGCACCAGATTGTCAGTTTCTTAAGTAAATTCAGAATAATAAGTCATCCTTGCATTTTTTTAAGAATTCAATTTAAAACGATCACATCATTTTTCTTTCTCGACACGCGACGCAATTCCTTACAGATCACTCACACACGCAATGCAACCCTATACCGTATTAAATTTGTACTCTCCTCTCTGAATTCTGTATCATTTATCAAACCCATCAGATCAGTGAAAAAAATGCGGTGTCACAAAACATAATTGGACATGATGTAAAGAAATTACATGCCTCGTGGCAAGGTACATATTCATAACAGTTGCCATACAAAGAGCTAAAATATGTAACAGTAAAACAGTTTCTTATTGATTCTGTCACGTTTCTCTCATTTCACAAAACCTTGATCTCAAATTCAATGAGGTGTAAACTGCCAAAAAATTTACATTGGGCAAAATTATTTACGACCATTAATGTTGGCTTGTTACGTAACTCATATCTGCTGTATCATATATTAAAATTGTCATTGTGTTGCTATAATTCAATTAATTCTTTATGTCATCGTCATTGTCGTGAGGAGTGTTGAAGTTAAAGCCAACCCAGGCCATTCAACATTCCTTTAGCCTTCTTTTTACAAATCCATACGCACGCCTACATTTGTAGGGTAAAAATGCTTATTTGCATTGTGCCTTTGATGTCGATTTCTTATAATTAGCCATCTATGCCCAATTTTCGAAATTGAGGACTAAATTACTCACATTCGGTAATAAAAGAAGGTTGTTGAAGAAACCTTAAAACTTTAAATTGCTCATTCCTTTGTTTGTACACGTACGCGCACAAAGTAGGGATTTTCTGACGTGTATCGAGTCACTCACTAACGAGATTCTGGCGTAATTCCAATAGCGGTTTCTCGCACACATAAATCATTTTGATTGTCACTAACCTCCAACGTTGAGCGTTATGTTGGTTTAGCTAAATTCTCAAACCATGCATACATAATGTAAATATGCCTCCTGTCAGATAATCACCGAAGATATGTCATCCGAGTGAGGACCTTCATCATAAATGTAGCCGCATAGCTTCTGCATTGTGTGTTATTTTGCATATGAATAATGCATGATTTTGTTTTTGCAGGCTCCACGGCTCCTACGAAGCCCTCAAGTATGGCACAACATTGGACGGTTTTGCAGATTTAACCGGAGGAATCACAGAAAGTATGAGACTCCGACAAGATCCCACATCATGTAGTCGAATACTCAGCAAATTACTTCAAATGACTTCCATCATCACTGTCAATGTTCAGTCAACAACGCAGGTAAATTATTTTTGCAAAATGAACCTCATATATTTCAAAGAGTTTTTGCAACATTTCAAACTTTATTAGCATAACATTCGTAACGAGCCGTCTTGCATCGGAGCACATCTCTCTCGTAACAAAAAATAACCGTGATCAATCAACGTGATGATACGGTTCTCTCACGACATGGCAAAAGTAATATGCATTTTGATAGAATAACTACCTAAATTTTCAACTTTTTTACGTATTGTGCGTGATATTAGCAAATCAAAAAATTGTTCTTTTGAATTACATGCATAAGAATTCATCCTATGCTCCCATTTCATAAGAAATAAACTATAGTTTTCCTCTGAAATCGCGGATGGGATGCGTAGAACAGGAATCTGTTAAGTGGAGCTCTTGATTTGAAGAGGAGATGAGAGTCTCAACATAGTCGTGATGAACTCTAACCTTGGGAGAAACCAGAAATGTGAAATTTTTGATCGATCAAGCAGAAAACTGCCTATTTTGATAAAAGATGGATGGAATGCCATGATGTACGTACATGAGTACAAAGTAGTTTCGAATTATTTTGACTTTTCCTGGCTTTTCCGTCAAAAATCAAACCACTTTTTGCCTTCCGGGTATGCTCAGAATGATGAACACAATGATTAATGTTCAAAATCAAAATTTTCTAGTTCAACAACAGGTATATGTCGGAACTTGTTACAAAACAATCTCTTCAACTGTACCGATAAGTTATGGCTAATTTCAATTCGCAAACAGTATTGTTTCCTTTCGCATTCGCCAATATCAACGGAACACAAAGTCAGTCTGCTGTATAACTGACATGTCGCTCGTTGTTAAAGCATTACTTGCCAATTTTCCCCTTATTATAACCAAATCCTTCATCTAAACCATTTAAGCAGCTTCCATACTAGTAGTATATATTAAATCACAGTAATTTTTTTCTTTTAACGAATTTCAGTCACGAAGCCAATCTGACAAGCTCGCAAACGGGATACAAATTGGTCTCAACTACCGAGTATACTCCATTGAGAAGGTAAGTGTCAAAATGAAACATTGTTTATTGACCCGAGAGAGAGATAGCCTTTTGGCCCCAAAAGTTCCCTGCTATCATATTTCATATTAAAATTAAAGAATAGACAAATTGATTGAAATATACGTATATTCCAAACTTATTTACTCCGTAGCAGTTTGTTCTAATCTAGTTAAACATCCATTTACTTTTACTGATTTTCCACTGATTGCATTTTATACTCGATCTGGCTCTGTTCCACAACATCATCGATGTAATCGCCAATAATCCAAACAAGTAGCACTTTTGTTTTTGAAACGCATCAGCAGCGCCCCATTTACTTTTACCTCTTATCATAAATAAGATCAAAATGGTTATATATAGTGTAGATTTCGATTTCAGTAAATTAGTAGCTCAAAATCTGATAAGGTAGTATTTTAATTAAGAAGGGTCAGTTCAGTATATTGCATGACACGAACTAAAGTAAACACGGTAGGAGGGCGATGTACTTCGTCATTTCCATATTGGGTTCATCAGCAACTTTCATTGCAGGCTCGTAACTTACATATAATTTTTTTAGTAAACGAGATTTATGGTTCACGTCACGTACTGCCATTACTAACCATATAACTGTTTTGCTACTCAGCGGAAGCCTCCCAGTGTTGAGCATTACAAAGTTTTTTTTTGTTGAAGAAATGCACTGCGGCATAGGTGGTTCTTGCGTTCTTGTTATGCCATGTAAAATGGAGGAACTAATTATTTAAGGAGTGAATATTACAAGGGAAGCACTAGATTATTCACTGTGTTACACCATCTTTCACCACTAAATTAAGCCCGTGGCAAATTTTTATTATAATTCATTGTTCCGGGGACACCATATATGCTCCTTTGCGTGACAGGAGAGGAACATTACGTCATTTTCGCGATTGTATGTACTATAATCGAAGTTCAGTTTTTTATTTACATACTTATCATGCACAACTCTGACTTTCTACTAGACTCTATGACCAGCTCATTGGAATGGCATCTCAAATGCAAAATAATAATAATTTCAATTTAAAATCTGAAACCCAGACAAAATCCAAATATAGAAGGGATATGTTGTATAATTGCATCATCAAATATTTATTTATTTATTACACCGTATTCCTAAAAGGTTGCAGTGACCATTATTCAGATTCAGTGACTGTCGTTAGCATCAATTCGAAACTGAAAATCAATGCATTTGATTAAACAGTCGAGTCGACTGACCAACAGTTAGAGGCATTATAAGCTTGCATCTCATTGACCTAACAAATCTGCCTATAAGCTATAGATATATAACAACATTGAACATGCAATTTAAACTTAAACTACTCTGTTACAGTGAATCATCAATAATTAAAAACCCTAAGACAATACAGTACTTGCAACTGCTGCTTGGAGCAAACTTTCTCATGCATCAAGTGTCAGTAGATTATGTACCAGTGGCCATTAACACACCAAGATGTGCTTATAGTGAGCTCATTACTTTGTCGCGTTTTGTTTGCTGCGCTTTTCATAGATATTTACATTATGAAATCATGAGCCCTTAAATTATGCATGGACATGTAATTTTTGCTTTTGGCCCATTTCGAAATTTGCTCACACTGCACTGTGCTGCTGAGAATATGTTCATCTCGTAATTTGTAGGTAATCAAAAATAAAGAATCAGTAAATATTATAAGAGTCACGTAGTGCGTATTCCTAAATGGCAAGTTAGGCATGAACAGTAGTAAATATTTATTGTATGAACAGAAGTTGTTTGCAAATAAAAAATGTAGGTACGGAAGTTTACGCAAGACCCAAAGTCTGCCTCTGGCAATTTGCATTTGATCTACTGCATCTACTATAATAAATATCTACTGAGGTAGGGGTGTATATACCTTCAGTATACATGGTAGACTATTTGACCAAATTGCATATAAATTGGTCACACTTTGTCTTCATTGACTACGTGCGTGCCTTTCTGCGTGCGTACATTAAGGAGTTTGATTTGCAAAAAAATGAAGATCTTGAGTTACGATAACAAAAATGACACTCAAACAGACACTCTCACCAGGTAGGCAAGTTGAGAAATCTGTAAATATTTGTTCTCAAAGTACATAAAAAACCTTTAAAAATTCATGCGTTATCTCGTCAGCCGCAAACAATGAAAAAGTTTCAACAGGTGACACCGCAGACCAGAGGTAATGCGTCAAATTCAACATCTTCATTTTGAAAGTAAGACGAAATGGTTTGTGACGGAAGGTGCGGAGGATGGGATGCTTTTGTCCTGATTTGATTGCTAAATGTCTATGAATGCAAAAAATATTCCTCACGTACCTACATTGTTTACATGGACTTATGTCATTGTCGTGCATTTCTTCTGAATGACTTGGCGATTTTTGATGCAAACGCGATTGGACTTTTGATTATTATGGAAATCGGAAATTCCATTTGAAGTTGTATTGACAAGGAGGAAGAAATTGAGCACAATTATTAGATTGATTATGATTATTGTGGGGTTTGTCATTATTCAATTGACACGATGAATTATGCATCTTGTCTTTGCTCATTCTGCGATTAGAGAAGGGAGAAAATGAAAATGAGTTTTTGAGTGTCCACTGTAGGCTTGGTTTTTATCGTGACCCGTAAATCATTCAGCTAATGGCAATTATCATTTTAAAGGTACTTCAACCCGTTAGCTATATAAATGTGCTGTTGTTGAACATGTTATGAGCCAGACTCATTGACATTTTTGGAAGATGAATGCATCATCACTCAAGTATTTCTAATAGAAAATATTCCTCTAGGGATAGGGAAGGGCCAGTTGAGAAACTACTGGCTGCAACTGAAAGTGAGAGCCTAACTAGGTATTTATGACTTCATCCACTTCATCTTAATCAACTACTTTATTCACATGAGCAGTTAAGTATATGCATAAAATTAATATGAAAAAAATCTAACATATTGTTCGTTGTCTTACGTCAGATTCTCGTGTTTACACATATTTTCACCCTGTCTTTAATTCCTTAACTTCCGCTCTCCTTCCTGTTCCATTAAATCAAATCTAATCAAATAAGTTGTACAATCCTACTTGAATTTATGAATGAAAGGTGTGTAGAAGGGGATGTTTAATTGGTTCATCGTAAAAAATCCGATATCATTCATACAATAAAAGCATGAGTTTGGCTACTATCTTATTGTTAAGCATTGTTATCAGCTCCAATAACAAGGTGTAATTACCCTGAAAATTATTGCAACTAATTATCAATTATGGTAGCTCGTGGATGAGTGTGATATAAAACTCATTGAAAAATGTAGACAAAGGAATTTCCCAGGCAGTGCCGTTGCATTTACATCATGTACCTTTGGATTAAATTATGTTATAGCTTCTTGACTTTTTTAACGATACTTGTTATTCACCAGAAGTTGATCGTTGGAATATGAGATAACTCGAGGTGCGAAGAATATCTAGGATAAATCAAAACATATGTAAAATGTAAAAGATTGTAAAATTGTAAAAACAAATTTCTCCCAAAGGTGGAAACTTATGGTGGAGAGCCAGTTCAATTGGTGAGACTCCGGGCGCCAGGTCTCGTCTCAGAATACATTGGTGCATGGTCAAAGTCAAGTTTGGAATGGGATGAAGTTCCACCAACTGAAATTGAACGACTAGGAATCAAGCAAATGGCTGAAGGAGAATTCTGGTAAGATATTTTGAGCTGCTGGTTTAAGATGAATTTGCTGGTGCATGGCTTAATATTTTTCGATTTGTCATTACGCAGGATGCCTTATGCAGATTTTTTAAAGACGTACACGCACATGGAAGTGATTCACCTTGATCAGGAGACAAGCAAAGATGAAGCGTCCTTGAGGAACAAATCCCCGTGGAACGTTCGACAGTATCAAGGCTCTTGGATGCGTGGCGTTACAGCAGGAGGGTGCCGAAATAATGCAGGTGCGAATAACAATGTTCATTGTCCCTTGGTATAAAAGTTATTCGGCATGCGTAGATTATAAAAAGCTTATCAAATTTTCATCGATACCAGGAGGATAAGGGACGCATTGTATTAGTAATATATAGTATTATACCAATCGTTAACAAATAGGTTTGTCAGTGACTAAATATAGCATTATTCAGGATTAAACAGACTGTAGTATTACCTTGATTGCATAACAATGGCTTCAACAATTAAATTAGAATTGTCATTTGGGAGTTAATCTATAGGTACATTTGCATTGGTAGCTTGACATTCGGTTTTCAAAGGACATGTTAGTATAATTACTTAGTCATGGGGCGAAAACAATTATCATGAACATTTTAGATCCTCCCAGAGCCCAAATTCCAAATTATCAGGCAGGTGATTTTTATAATCATCTTTCAATGAAGTTGATGATGATGCCTGCAGATTTAAAGGGTCAAAATATTATAAGGTTTCGTAACTTTATCTTTGTTGTTCATATGTAGGTCCTTCAAAAGTCAACAAGTCACATGTTAAGTTGCATTGATTATGTAATCGTGCATTGTAAATGTTATGTTAATCTCAGCTTTGCCCCATTTCAGATACTTTTCACATTAATCCCCAACTACACTTGCTGCTCAGTGACATGGAAGAGGTGGTGCTATCCTTAAATCAGCATGCCATTATGGATCCAAGGGTAAATGTTCGAACAAATTTGACATTACACTACTAAATTAAGGTCTTTTGGGACATGACATGAAATTATGAACGGAATCATATAAAATATTACTATAATCACATAATCAACAGGTAATCGGTTTCACCGTGTATCCAGTGCTCAAGAACACAGATTCCATTGGGAAGAGTTTCTTCAAGAAGAACAAAAGTCTGATTAATTCACAGTACACAAATAGCAGACAGGTGAGTAACAAAGGATAACAGTATTAGGGAGTGACTTTGCAACTCCAAAGAATACAAATTTATTGCATGTGTGGTCCATTGTATCCACCTTGAGTTGAAAGTCACCATGTATGTACGTACGTGAGAAATCAACCTAAAATTTTGCTGATCTCATATCCCAAATTCTATTATGTTTGATCATTCAGGTGAGTCAAAGGTGCCAATTGGAACAAGGGGCCTATCTCGTACTGCCAACCACTTTCGAACCAGGCCAGGAGGCATCTTTCACTTTCAGAGTTTACTCCAATAAAGCCTTAAAACTCAGGTACAAAATGCTTCATCTACCTTCAAATATTTTACGCGACAAGCATTACAAATTACAGCTTGAACATTTTAATATTGCCTACCCAGTTATTAGCTTCATAAACTCTTATAAATATGAATAAATGAAATATAAAACAGGTAATGATGATGATGATGATGGCGAAAATTAAAAGTTAACTGTCGCTTTCTACTCTACAGGCAGGGATAATCAAAAAGCACTCCATTTTGATTTCGTTTCATGGTGCTGCTAATGAATAATGCTTCAACAATGCAGATTGCCATCTTAATTGTTTTTTCTGCATACTTTGCGCAAGCAAGTATCCATTTGATATTGAGGTCTGCGTCTACTACCCCTCCACATTTGCATTTTAATAATAATTTTAATTCATTCAATTCGCCGCAGCCAGAACCAGGACTAAAGCTCTGATTTTTAATGATAATATGCTAATAATTATAATCTATATACCTTAATAAGGATACAGTTTGTGAGATGAGGTGACAATAATATCTCAACTTTTTGCATTGTGTACACGGGCTGCGACTGAGCCTTTTGTGGCAAAGGAAACATTAATATAATGCGACCAAACCAACTTCCAACAAGAACCAACCTCATTATAAAACTTCAAGGAAAGAAACTTCAATAATAGAGCTACTAAACAAAGCCCACGACTATTATGCGGCATTGTTGTCTCTATTAGAGTATGAATGCAACTATATCATTTTATATTACCTCAATGCAAAGAAAAAATGAGTCTGATGACGGCTACACGGCTATTTTA
This sequence comes from Orchesella cincta, assembly GCA_001718145.1. Lineage (NCBI taxonomy): Eukaryota > Metazoa > Arthropoda > Collembola > Entomobryomorpha > Orchesellidae > Orchesella > Orchesella cincta. The sequence continues at coordinate 145,738 of LJIJ01000029.1, read as the reverse complement.
ATGTGTATACCTAATTATTCGGTAGAAATCGGATCATGTATTACTTGACAGTAATGATACGATACAGAATGCATACCTACGAACATATTGTTGGGTTAACATTTTTGTGTGTAAATTGTAATGCAAACCATATATATTATTACTCATTGTTGTTTTTTTCAATCTATTTCAGAGTAATTGACACAACACCTTCTCTAAGCAAGTCAGCAATAATGAAGGTACGCATATTACGGCATTGTATTATTTTTAACATTAGTAATGCTCCGTAATATTTATGTTTACTAGCAAAGCATGACATGACATTTTTTTACTGACCTATCCATCACTATAATTGTGGTTGTGGCGGAGTCTGACCATTTCCTCCTTTCAATCATGATTTCTTTTAGTTTTCATTGAACTATCAATCCCTTGCCTTGTCATGAGCCGCCTTGCCGGTTGTCTTTTACCATTAGCTTTATATAATAGTATATGAACAAGAATAGGGTTAAAGGTGTTATACCTAAATTAGTCAGGAACAATGCAATTTCAGCTAGTTCTACACACATTGTCTTGTTTCAGTTGGTAGTTATTTCTTGTCCTTTCTGATTCTTTTCTTCCTTTTTCGGCTTTGAGTCAAATGAAATGGGCGGATGAACGTTTAGTGCATAATATAATAATACAAGTATATGAGGGATATGTATTAGAATGGAAATGGAAGTTATGTCACCGCTTCATTTTCATTTCATTAGTACTTCATGCTGAGGAGGATACTCATCATTAATTACACGAAATGACATGAAATGAGAGAGGAGGAACAATGGAATGACAATAATTTTCTTGCTCTTCGTGAATTGCAGGCGTCTCCCATCATTGAAAGCAAAAATTTTCAGCAGTATGAAGCCGTCTTCCTTCAGCTAGCAGATGAGCACAGGACGATCAGTGCCTTTGAGTTGCAAGAACTTCTGGAGGCGTGCTTACCTAATGGTTATAATAATTATAAATGACAATAAAATTGCAAAAATTATGACTCATGAGTCACATAAATTTCATTTGATTTAAACAAACACATAATGATTCCTGTCAATCTGAAAAAAATTGTTTTTGCAGATTACATTAAGAGCTGCGCTACACTTGATGTCTGCCGTCAAGTTATCATTGCAATGGATGTATGGGTTTTATGAAAAATGATATTTTAGAGTTAAAATGCATTTTAGCATTTTACAGGAAATTGAAAAGGAAGAAACCTTCATAAATTGTAAAAATTTCTCCTTCCTTTTAGAAAACCGGAATGGGTAGATTGAAATTTTCACAGTTTAAAGACCTCATGTTCAGCTTAAAATCCTGGCAGTCCACATTTAAGGGCCATACAAAAGAAAAGACAGGAATCTTGAAAGCAGAGAGATTGCGTGACTGTTTGGGTGATATGGGTAAGAACAGCCAAACCCAAATCAAAATTTTTATGAGGATACGGTTTCCTTCCGATTACTTTCTAGCCACAATGATATCCATCCCAAAAGGATTTATTGAGGAAAAGTTTTTTAAATTGCAAGTTTTATGTTTTTTCTTCCATATAGGTTTTCAATTAAATAATGAAATCATGTCTGTTGTTGTGCTGCGGTTCATGAGAAAAGACGGCACCCTCAGATTTGGGGATTTCGTAGGAGCAATTTTACATCTTACCGTTGCATTTTGTGAGTTTAAAACGAATGAATGTTAGCATTATTCATGTTTTTCATAGTTATCAACAACTTTTATCCTATTTATTCTTTACAGCAATATTTGACAAGAAAGATCCTCTGATGAATGGATCCCTCAAGTTGAATCTTTCAGAGGTAATGCTATAAAATAAATCAAAGACGGTTCATGCCACGCTTTGAACTCGAAAACCCAAAAAGAACAGTCAGTAGCATCTGCCAGACTTCTGTTTTAGTCTGTTTGGATGTGAAATGATAATGAGTAATGGTTTGCGGTTTATATTTATTGCTTGCTAATTATTGTTTCTTTTTGTAGTGGATTAAACTTTCACTGATGTGTTGAATTACAAATCAAACTGCTGCGTCATCCGTTCAGTAAATCCTTGAGAAATAGTTGTTGAGCATATGAATAGCAAGCAAGACAACATCACATCTCCATTTCAGCAAAACAACAGGCTGAAGAAGAACAAAGCGTAAAACGAATACATACACCTGTGAATCATGAGTAAAGTACACCTAATAATGCTCCACCATATATAATAGGCTCACGACAAAATAAATTGTCCTTTTATTTTTAGCAGCTTTTTCAGTTAAAACAAACTTTTCCAATTGTGAATATATAAAACATGTCTAGCATGACATTTAAATTGTTTCAGTCAAAATAATAGATCACAAAATAACCACACAACACACTTATATTCCGATCCATGGGAGTGTTCCTTTTTCACCTACCTACCTATTATTTATAAATTTTCAACTGAAACATAATCGGCTTTATGGTACATTATTTAGGTTGTAAAAATTGGTCAAGATGGTTTATATGTCACTGTTCTTAAGGATATTCATCGTATTTTTTTCAATACAAGTGCAAGCAACATGGGTCAGTTTAACTATGCTTCAATTAATTACTTCAAAACAGTGTACAAAAACTTGAAAAAAAATTTACAATCATAATTCTGTTAGGTAATTAAGAGACGAAAAGCACATGTGACAACAAAAGAGAATTGCAATTTTTTATAGTCTGTTCATTATTAACTTAAGAACTCAACCAAACCTTGTACATGTTTTAATGTGTTGAGTTTGTTGTACATGAACATGCTGCTAATAGTTGCTTGATGAAGTTCTAAATGCAATACATATTATAATAGTAATATTTAATTTAATATTCGGATAAATACTATATACAACTACTAATTATGGACTTTGCAGTGCAGTGCAACATTGCTCCAGTGCAACTTTTATGCCATGATGTCTTGCATTTCTGTTCTTTAATTCACACTGTAATACAATACAAATTTGATGTAAATGTAACACATAAGTTTACTGTATTACACACTACAATTTAGTATCTAAGTTTAAACATGTATGATGTAATGCAAAAAATTGTTTTGAATAAAGTCAATTCAACTGAACATACTTAGCAAACACTGAGGTCACAAAAAGTCTGCATTATTTACATTTTAAGAATAAGAATATCTTAAGAATATCTGGGTAATTAAAATAAGTCCGCTTATCAAGTCACTTTACATTTGTCGCCTTCGACTTGTTTAGTCCAAACCTGCCGATGATTCCTTTTTTGATCGTTTTTCCTGACTACTACGCAGTCTGTGCTTATCAGAACTTCGTTCTCTGTCACCGTTTTTGTCCTTTTTCTTCTTTTTACCTTTGGATCGTTTCTTTATTTCTTTATCGTTTCTAACAAGATAAAATATAAAATTTAGCATCTTTGTCTATGCATTTGGTACTTTAGACTTATAGCAGAGAATACATTAATGAATACCATACCTTGGGGAACCAGCAGATTTTGTTGTTGAAGGTGATCGCGATTGAGATTTCTTTCGCTTTATAATGTCAATTGTAGGAGACCCGTGAATTTCTACTGATTTCCTCTTGTCCTTGTGGTTGTAGTCTTCACTTTCAATCTGTAAGTTATTAGAACGTGTTACGTAAATTAAAACAGTTTACAGTTTTATATGAGTCTAATTTTAAGTTTAGTTCACAATGAGATATTATAAAAACAATTATTAGTATATTTCCATTCACATACACTTTTCTCTTTGTAAACTTTATCTATACTCCCAACCCTATCTCTGTCCTTATCCTTTTTTGACTTCTTTTCCTCACGTTTTCTGGATCTCGATCGCCTGGAATGTGATCTACTGTGACTTCTGCGGAGCCTTTCTCCGCTTCTGGATCTCCTCCTACTGCGACTTCTTCGTCTACCCCTATTCATAATGGTATAAGCACTTTAAAGATCTGTATGGACTTTCAAAAACAAAAGTCCAATTTAATTAATTGCTTACCTAGACCTCGAACGAGATTTTTTTGGCCTAGAAAAGTATCTGTCACCACGATGCCGTGAAGAAAAACTCCGGGACCGTGAGCGACTTTTAGAACGGGGATTTCTTGCTATTTTAATAACTTTAGACCTTGACCTCCGGTTTCGACTACGTGATCTGCTTCGGCTTCTGCTTCTTCGACTTACTTTTGCAGCTGTTGAAATTTTTCAAAAATATTTGTTAACGAATCACAAAATCGTTGAAATAAAAATGTGTTCGTTATTGCCCTCGATTACTGATTTACAACTTACATTTACCAGTTGTATCCATATCAAGTAAAAGATTTTGTGTTTGCATGGCCATAGCCTCCTCAATTTCCTTCTGAGCAGCCTCATTAGTTTTTGCTTGGGGTTTCATAACTGATTGGGTAGAATGATAAACCCTAAGTACACAAAATTATAACGTTAGATTACGTAGTCAACAAAAACTACTATTTTTCAACAAGGCTTGACTAATAATACTCATATTTGGAATTCCTCATCTTTGACGTTCCTACAAACTTTCACTTCAGTTGCTACCGAAGGCGAAAACAATCAAACTTAATGCATGAAAAATATCGACAATGAATTGGATTGGGACTCACTTCTACGTGACTCGCAAGTCAAGTAAGCTTAAGAAGTTGGCGGATCCGCCTAGCAGCTATTCAGATTGTGCCTTCACACACACAGAACAAACAAAAAGAAACACAGTCATCACTTTGACGTTTCAAAATCATACCTCCGGATGAACGTAAAATCAGTACAACGTGTTTCATGAATCTTTAGTATAATTATTTATGTAACAGATCGTTATCCTAAAGCTAACCACACTTGTATTTACCAAGCACAATATTGAGATCAAGTCTTTCATTTCAATCGCCACTCGTCTCCGGTTTCTCAGGAAAGTCCTTACTGAGGTCTCCGACTACACTGATACACAGAAAAACAAACAAAGAGAAGACCTTCACATTTTCGTTAGATTCGTAGCTTTAAAAGGGTTACTTTGTTTGCAACGAAGGAAATGAATGACATAAATGGAAATAACTAACCGTTCATCAAAACTTAAACTAAATAGGGAGAAAAAGTACAGATCGAAACAAAAAAATATCCGTTCTATGCATCGTAGTTTGACGTCCCACATTATGCATCAATCAATTGTGTTGAATTTTCTTATAATATGCATTGTTTATCCTTCGTTCGAAAAAGTAGTACTGCCAAATTTACAGTCTTGTTATCGGCTCATAATATCAAGCACAAATAAATTCATTCGACCAACTTATACTACTGGTACCACTAGTAGTTGTATTACCTGATAACGTTATTCCCTAACGAGCGTCCGTTAAATTGCAAAGCTTCTATAATTGCTGGCTGCTCTGAAAATTCAATCAAAGCAAACTTGAGCGGATCGTTGTCCCGTGTACAAAAACGGAAATACTTCACTTCTCCTGCATTGCCGAAATATTCTATGACATCTTGTGCAGACAACTAACAAGAAAAAATTGCAGATAGTTAAAAAGTCATTTCCTCTATCAATAACACTAAACTATTGACTTCGACGAAATTGTATTTATAATTAATTATATTTGACTTACATCTGGGTCTATGTTGCAAACCATTACCGTTCGACGGATTTCTTCAATTTTACGAGAATCAGAAGACGGTGGTAGAGGTGGGTACAAAGGTAAATCTCTTTCTAACAGTACAGGATCTTTGGTCGCAACAACAATGTGTGGGGCAATCCCTTCCAGCTACAATTTGAAAACCACGTTTACATGTCATTTCAATCAATATTCATTAACACTACAATTGATATCAGCATACATACCTGACTTGTCACATGTTGTGGGAGCTTAGGATCTGCTTTTCCTGGAAGCAGAGAGCCACTGGCTAAAAGTTCCAATGCCTTTGCTTCATCAGGAATATCACCTTAAATAGAAATTTGTTTTCATTAGTTTATGTTTACCAGTTACTGTAAGTGAACAACTTCCACAATAAAATAAATACTTACCGTCCCCAAAAGGAACAACTATAAGTACTCTATCAATAAAAATAGTGTTGGTGAGATGCTGTGCACTTCCTACACATTTTGCATCATGAAATTTAACAAAGCAAATTTTTGATTGGAACTGCCACGCTACATCCCTAAAGCATCAAACAAAAGTAAAGTTACAACAAACGCCCACACGATTTGATGGTTACCAAAATAATAAAAGTTTTCCAATACTTACACCGCCGGATACAATCGAATGTCTTCAATTTTCCCCACGTAGCCAAACAACGCCTGCATCTGCTCCCTGGTAGCCCGAGGCGCTACATTAACCACCTGAATAATTTTAAGGGAGTCTTTCGAACAACCCTTCGTCTGTGATTGACTACTATTCAAACTCAAGTATTCCTTAACACTACTGCTAGCATGGGAAGACTGACTTTGTTGTGGTGTTTCCAATTTAACTGCAGATGATCTACTACTGCTCGTTGACACACTTCGACTTCTTGACCTCTGCTCACGCTTCAGCAGTGGTGAAGGCGTCTCTTCTATTTCAGTAGTGGATGGCGTCGGCGAGTTGTCCCTACTCCTACTTCTGTGTCTGGAGGATTTACGTCGACTACGATCACCACTTCCTCTTCTCGGGGATGGGGATGACGAGTGAGCCATGATGGTAGTTAGTTAGTTATCGTAACACATCCACCAACACTAAAAACACTAAATTGTTTTGATTTTGATATCCCCTCCAACCACTACAATTGTAAGTCAAAACTCTGCTGACAAACAACAAAAATCAACCAGACGTGCACAGAAACAGAAAACGGTGCAAAACAAAATTAGTTCATTTTTAAATGGCTACGGTTGTCCCATTTAATTCAAAACCTTAAAAATAAGCACCCTGCTGCGCACTTTTTTTCCAGTGTCCGCATGCATGACTTAACATTGCAGAAAATGTTTTACTTTGGTTCAAACTAGTTCCCGCTTTAACGGGCTACTCTATGGTTTTTGATTCTCCCACGCGAACACTCTTATGAACAAAGACTAAGTTTTTCCAACGAGGGAAGAAGATGCAATGCACTCTAGAAAAATTTATAATGTTTGTATGAAATTTGATGATGATTGATAAAATCAACTAAACTTGCTCCAATCAGTTTTGGACATTTTATTTCAGTTTTGGGGGATTTAGGCTTCCATGAGTATTATTATTGCCATTGCCCCACAGAAGTTGAGAAAGAAAAATATTTTCAAGATTATATATCTACTTGTTGAGCGTCTGATCTCCGTCATTGCATTGTTGAGAAGATAATGTTCTCAGAATGGGATGTAGGGGTTAATGCGTGTTTAAATTTGTACATTATGAACATTATGAACTCATTGTGTATCAAAATTTGTTGTTGGGAAAGTGGTTTTGTTGCATACAAAATATATTGGGGAACTGTGATATTTGCTTATAAAATTGGGTTACAGGTTTATAGTGATAGTACCCTAATTATATACAAGTCTACGCTTTTACGACTTGCTTTCCAATATTTCCTCCTTTGAACAAATTGATGAATGCTTCCGGCATGGATTCAAAGCCTTTTGATATGGTCTCTTCAGCACTTACTTTGCCCTACAGATTTGGTATAAAATTTCAAGATGAAATAAGTTGATTTATTATTGGAAATTATATCAAAATCAAATGATGGCTTACCTCAAGTATCAAGTCTCTTATATTGGTTATTCCATCAAGCCATTCAGATTCGTACTCAGTAACCCGAAACCCCTCCATCGTGATGTGTTTGTAAATGAATGTATTGTAGTCAAACGGAACTGGATAAAATTTGATTTGAAAGAAATTGCACATTAATAATAGTAATAAAGTTGAAAGGACACACAATAATGTTGAATAACTGATTCAGTTTCTTACTGGTAACACATTTTGTATCTGGATCAACGTTGTTGTAACAAGAAATAGCACCGCATAAGGCGATTTTTCCATGTGGTTTCATATGTTTCATTACCTGACAGGAAAAATCTCCTCCAACCTGTAAAGTGACATATAGTTTTGTTATTCTTAGAACTTAAGATATATGTTAGATCTCTTATGCTTTATGTAAGGTATCACTCTACATTATCAAAGTAGTAGTCAACTCCTTCCGGTGCATATTCCTTGAGCGTCTCATCGATATCAACAATATTATAATCAAAGATGTATCCAGCTCCTATCCTTTTCAACCATAAAGTCTTTTCGAATGATCCAGTAAACGCAAGAACCTTACAACCTGTGAATTTTTATTAAATTCAAATGAATTGAAGTTCTTTCAAAGATTAAACTAATCATAAGCATCATCTAACGTATGTGCATTAGTATCTCATTTCCTGATTCCGAACCGCTTTTGGCCAAAACATCCGTGAGGCATATATATAGTCATACTAAAAGCATATACATACGTTCATACGTATGAGGAGGTCAGAGTTTAACTTAAAAAATATCACAGTCGTGTTACGACGGATTTTGCAATAAATCTGCATAAATAATTTAAATGAACATATCACATTAATAGAGACGTGTATCATTCGTATTACTTATGGACACATTTTCTTGATGCTCCTTGTCAAATTCAACATGGAATTAATTACACGTTAATTCAATCTTTTTTCTAACCTTTGAGTTTTCCAATCTGACAAGCAATGGAACCTACTGCTCCTGCTGCTGAGTTGACAACAAGCGTTCCTCCTTCTTTTATCTTGAGGATTTTTTCGACACCAAAATATGCGGTGTTTCTATATTTAATCAAAATGTATGTAAAACAAACTATTTTCCAGCAATCATATAAAAACCCGAAGTGTAAATATAAACCATCCTCATAATAAAAATTACTACAGCATAAATTACCCTGGCATGCCAAGAACTCCTAAAGCATATGAGTCAGGTAATCCTTTAAGATCGGGAAGTTTATGAAAAAATGTCATCTTTTTTACTAAATCAGGATTGTAAATTGTTCGGTCCCTCCATCCAACGAAGGCTATCACTTTGGTTCCTACTGGATAGTCAGGATGTCGACTTTGTATCACCCTTGAAATATAACAAATTACGATACTATGATATGATATGACAAGTTTCGCTTGCTAATTTTCTTGGATTATTGGATATCCGATCTGTATGAGATTTCAAAACCTTTACCTTGCTACTTGACTTCCAGGCATTGTTGAGTCTGGGCTGTTAAACATTGTTCCACGCATATATGGATCAACACTGTAATATTCTGCCTCAATTAGAATCTCTGAAAAACGAATCCAGAACTATTATAGCACCTATCATTTTTATGATTGATTACTATTGAATATCCGATTTGTGAATCTTTTTAGCAAGGAACCGCGATCGAGTTTTTTATCATTTACCTCTGTCTTTCAAAGTGTCAGGCAGTGTTTCTTTAACCACCTTAAAATCTGAAACTTTGGGCAGGCCTTGGAAATCATTTTGCCGTATCCACTTTTTTGCAATCATTTTCCCAGCGTTTTGTACCTACTCGCTAAGTTTCAATGATGATGTTTGTAAACAAACGGAAATGTGTCAAAAGAATTATTCAACTAGTTCTTCAATAGCAGCACACCGCACAAACTTCAGTGTATAGCACCCACTTGAAAAATTATCACATGAAGAAGAATCTATATATAATAGTAGGTATGTCTGCAGTCTGCACGTTAGACCAGTTTCTTTCTCTAGTTTTACAGAGGCGTCGTTGGTGTCTAGTCTTCTTTCAAACAGGCGACTCCACAATAGGATAACGTACAAGGATTATATATTTTATCCCGTCTGGATCCTAAATTTCCTTGTTGTATCCTTGAGCAAATGTTTTCGCATACGCACACCACTACGTGTCTAAAAGTAAAAACCTATTTAATCGAAAGACAAAATGAAGCAGAAAACAGAGATGCACAGACTTTGTTGTGAGACGTTCCCTGGTCTTAGCACAACTGGGAGTTGAGTGAAGTAAATGATCATAAGCTTATAGAGCGTTTTTACTCGTAAAACTTGTTTACTTACTCGTTCACATCTCCACACACGTTACAAACAGAAACAGAGCATCATCATTACTATCACCGTCAACTATATTGCATTAGCCACAATGTAGAGTGGTTCTGGTAATGGTTTAAAATGAAATGGCAAAAAGGATCACTGGCATCTGATAAAGAGGAATCAGGAATGTCTAGATTGATATTGAACCCTTTTGAACGAAGCGTTATAGACACATGCTTCAGCATCCTATGAAGATAATCCAAGACCTGTTGCTACATTTTTCCATGGTCATCATCAACATTGCGCTATCAGAAGTTCATACACGACGCAAGCAACCTTCTTGTCTTGAGCCAAACAACATTTATAAGATAAGCTGCGCAGTGGAATAATCAAGTTAAGCAAGACTTACATAGTTTTGGAGAGGGGTAATCTGAAAAGTTATATTTTGCGTTTTAGATGTTAGTAATAAGATACAAAATATTACCAATGCCACACATAATGTTCAGAAGATCAGGGTCATGTGTAATATGACGACGATCATGTCCTCATCTCTCCATCCAGCGTAAAATACATGTTTCGCATATCCAGCATTATGTTATTACCTAAATGTCTATCTCTGAAAATGAAGGTAAGGTTAACATTAAATTGTTGTAGGTAGCTTCAACACGGTAATCAACAACTAAGCTAATTTCATTTTTAGTTCATCTTATGATGTTTGCACTTACACACACCATGATTATTATCATTGCTAATATGAAAATTGCAGAGTCACATCTCGAGCCACGGTAATGGCAATCCATCTTTTATGATATTTCTATGCCGCTAGTAAAGGTTACAAAAAATGATAAGCCGGCCTATTAAGACATGAAAAAGGTGTGGGGAGTGGAATACACAAGCTGACAGATAGAAAAAAGTTGTAAATATTATTAGAATACAAAAGGAATTGGATTTTGTTTCTGCCCATGCATAATCGAGCGTTTTGAAGGTTGGTTTGTTTTGTCAGTGTTTGATCAGCAGTAGCGACAGCGGCATAATGAAAAACGAGTGGATTAGTTATCCAAATCCTATTCTCTTAAATTTTATCCACTTGTCCAGCAGTCTAGATAGCCTTCATTCACTCAAACTGGCAGTCCTTTTGAGTTGTCGAAAATATCCAAATCGTAGTAGTGTAATAATGTGGTAAGAATACGCGTGTGTGCAAAATCAGATGAAATGCTCACAGAAATCCTACACATGTCTAATTGTTATGCAATATTTACTATCTGCATACTGAGGAGACCAGAGTTTAGACAAAGATATAGAAGCAATGTATTCAATATTTATGGAAGGCCATGGGACATGGTTGGTATTTTTGAAGCAGCATGTTCGAAAGTTAAGAAGAGTGAAATATAAAAAATATAAATAAAGCATGGCCGTGATTTTTGGGTGCGTGGTTGAAATAGAAAATTATGCTGAGTTTGCAACCTATATAGAGTGCACATGTGCTCACCGAAAATGTTTCTTGCCTAAGCAAGCAAATGCATCAGAACTGCTGAAAATATATGAACACATAACGAAACAGGTTTACCTTGAGAAAAACTATGTTACACAGAACCAGCAGAATGCGAACTCAACCTGATGCATAAATTCATGGGGTGCCACAACAGCAAGAGTTGAGTCAAGTTTCAGTTAACTAGAAACATACATGCTCAACTGGGCTATATAGTTTTCGTTTCGCTTTGGAATTGTATTTATGACCAGGACCAGAAAACTCATGTTACCATTCAATCCAGAATTAATTTATGATAGGGAGGAAAGCTTGTTGCTAAAATTAAATGGATTTAGATTTACATTTTCAACTTAAGAGGATTGCTTGCCATGATTGCTAGACATTTATGCTTTTAAATGTAAGAGTGAAACAGCAGCCATCAGCGTAACCAGATATATGTATGTATGCACATATACGTACGTACAGGATACTAGCGAGTTATAACAATCTTATTTTGCATTAGGGTTTCTATTATGCAGTTCATTAGAGCTACTAAATATTTGATTCCTTTTGTTAGATGGGACACAATTTACTTCATTTTTAAAAGGAAGAAAAAAGGGTGAGAGTGCAACATGCATAAAGTTGAATTTGTAGCCGCAGGCGTAAACGATCATAGACGTAAATTTGAAGTTGCAACTGCAACTTTATTTGGCACACAAGCTCAGCCTCCTATCATACAAAATTATACATCAGGCGTTTGTTACCAACCACCACGTTGTGATTTGGAATGTCGACTTAAAATATCAATACAGGTGACAAGGGAGATGACTTGCCTGGCTTTGGAAGCAGATCTGATAATTCGGAGTTCAACGATTTTTTAGCTTATGAAAAATACCAGCTTGATCGGTTTAGCATTAACAAAGCATTTAAACCATCATGGTGTCCTTGAACCCTTCCACCCATTCCTAAGCTGTAAAGCTAACTTTGTCAACGCGGGTTATCGATAACTCTGAATAGCTGGAAATAATTAAACGAGAACTTCCAGAACCGAGTGGATGAAAAACAAAAAAGAATAATTACATGATAACGCATAAGGATTAAGATTAATAACAAAAGTTTATTGCATTCAGATCAACTGACAGCAGCTTAAGTAATGATAGATTTGACTAGACAATCTGCACGTTGACACAAAAACAATGCGGTTCATTTACAAAATAGTCGATGGTATAACTTAGTACTACTACAAACAAATTGATTCGAATTCACCGTAGATTCGTAATGCTAAACGTTAGAAGAACACTACATGCAATCTTACCATGTCCTGAAATTACCATTATACCAATATGGTGAAATTTGTAAATTAGTCGCAATATTTCTCATATTACCAATTTTACACTGATAAATGCACAATTGGTACGAATAAATTTTAAAACAAGTTTAGCCAAATTTTGTACACGAAATTTAAACCCTTAGAGACTCATTTTGGTAAAGTAACTTAGTAGCTAAATTTGACTCACTTGTGTGGGGTGAAATTAGAAGCAAGACTTGACGGACTTGATTTTATCATTAAATCCTATAATCCTGAGTTTGCTCACTCCCTGATTTGAATACACATTGTAGCAAGGTCCTGCACAGTTCTCGGTGGTACAAACGGATGCACAACTCCTGTGTGTGTCGACGGAAGATGCCCAATCTGTATATTCTTTTGGAAGGTTGGCACAGGCTTTGGAGACGAACTGTACGTATTCCTTGCCTAGAATAAGTAAAATATTGAAACAATTTATTTCCACGTTCCATTTTATTACATCAAAGTCATATTTATTAATTAACATATTAACCTCGGAAGCTTTCATGCTCGTATAACAGTACAAACGGTTTCCTCAAATCTTCCGGAGACATTTTATTCTTTAAAAGCCTTCTGGCACCACTACTGGTTCTCAAACAAACGATTGTTACAATCAAAAGAATCAGTAAAAACTGCACCGATTTTCCCGTCGAGCTTGACATGCTGAACTTTTCTGTATTAATATGATAACTTTCGAGTAACTGAAAAACTGTCTTTGAGAGAACGAGTGAAAACTTTTTAACAACAACAAATTATTGTTTTTCCTTTACAATCTCTTTAGCAATTCACAGGGTCTCTCTTCGAATCGCACTGACTGAATATTTTGCAATTCTCCCAAAATTTAAAGAAAAATCTTCCTATCTCATTTAATATTGTGGTCTACGTTATTACAAACTTCCGCATATAGTCTTCCTATAATATCACGGCTTTTGCGCACTTATTGCTCCCTTTCTTGCAGATTAGTAACAAAAATGACAACTCTGGTTAAAAAAACATTGCTAACTAGAAAAAACTTCCCTATTTGTCTACTACTTTCCAAAGGGTGATAGGCAATAGGCACGAGCTTCTAGATGATATTATGAGGATTCACAAGATCAAATAACAAGATACATACGCATTTCCTGTCCCACAACCGCGGAGAAGCCAAGATCGTTACGTGAATATAGCAGTGTTCTGCCTTTTCAAACTTTTTGTCGTTGTTTTTCACATTGCATTTATTTTGTCAGATAAGATGTGCATAACATTACGGATGCATGCAGTAGAAACACCATCATCATTATCATAACAATAATTGACACAATCAAAATGGTCAGTCAACCATCATAAACAAAATCTTACATCACTCCTCGCACAAGCCCTAAACAACATGCGCTACGACATGCATTTCATGTAACACAAAATTTTATGCACCACATGCATTACTACGTAATATACTATATAGCCCAACAAACACCTACATTTTTTCAACTCTTCCCATTTACAATCATCATAATAATTGTATTATTTCTGCTGCTGCTGTTGCCAATTTATCCTTGGGTCGTGCTTCGTAAAGCCGTCAAATGGGTTAATAGCTGCAGTGCAATTTGTCTTATTACTATACTGCATAATGCACGCTACGTAGAGTACAAGTACATGTGTGCATTACTGTTATCGGTATTTTTTGTGTTGGAAGAAATCAGAAAGTGAAAATAATTTTGTACTCCTTTTTTGCCGTTGTTTTTGCCAAAAGATTGTTAAATGATGTTCTAGACATTGGCAATGGCAATCATACCAGATTATTAATGACATCGGTTTTTTGCATACAGTAGTTGATTATTAATATCGTGTGGTTAATGTGTACATTGACATTGCAAATGTATTTTCTTTTAGAAAATGAAACTTGTTACATTGAACCCAATAATAGTTACCTACTCGGTATTTTTTTTTGCAAAAAAAAACGGATTTATCATGGATTTTAAGGTAAACAAAAATATAAAATGAATTAGGTGCAAGTAAACAGCTAAATGCATCATTTATAATCGATTAAACGAGTGTGATACTCGATCTCGATACATTTTTCATTCATCCTGTTGTTCCTTCCGCTTTGTTTCCTGTTCAAAGTATTTTATGATTACGTAATGAATTCGTGCATTTTTTGGATTGTTATCTAATAGTTAATTGGTTCCTTATGGTGAATCAAATTTTATTGCTGTTATCAAGCAGGCAATTATGTAAAGCCATGAACATTAACATAAAGGATCATGTTACTTACTCGTGAGGAAGTCATTCGCTGTGGTCTAGATAATGCCTAGAAGTTGTAGGATTACAATTTATATCTTGTGGCTGCTTTGGGGAGATTGTGTATTGGTTTTCGATTCTTTTAAATTGAATGTTGGTTGTGGCTATCAATTCCCAATATTAAATATGAGGAAACTTGGTAGACGGCTTTCGTTTGAATTTTGAGTGGCATGCGATACGATGTGTTGCATTAGGCGTGACAGGAGGCCTGAAGAAGCACTGTAGATAATAGACGCTATCATCAATATCATATCAATGCTACTTGCCACACACGCGTCTGTATAGTTTTTTGTGTGCTATATTACCGTTATATTTGATATTGCTTGTTTTTGATTGGTGGCACACACTCAGTTGATGCTTATTGTTCAGAGTCACAATTTCAAAAAAGGCTTTTTGAGACTAGTTGGTTTGTAGCAATTTTTTACAATTGATAGAATGGTTTGATTGATGCTGAATGAATAATATTTGTACTTTATGATTCCACCGTGAGGAACAACATATATCTTCTGATACCATATTAAATTACAATACACATGATTGATAAATTAAAAATGGATGTGAGTGTGCACTTTTAGACGCATTATGTTGTGCTTCATTCAGATTTTATGAATCTCGCCGTTTCCATTGTCTCCTACGTGTTTTTGAAGCATGTATCAATTTAAAGTGTCTTTGCGATAGTGATTATAATGGGAGAGGTTATAAGCTACGTTCGGTATTAAAATCATCAATGACGCAAGGCTTTAGTTGCTATGTCTGCGAGAGATTTTGAGAAATGAACGTATTATTTGTTTATATACCAAAGTATTTCTGATCTATAGTATTATAGGTTTGAAGACTTAATTGCTTTGTAATTAGTCCTTTATTATATGAGAATTTACGTTCATAATATGTTCATATCTGTCGTATGTTGTTTTCTGTATGTAGGAAAACTTTGGAGTTTGACATTGAAGGTAGGGAAAAGCAACCTCATTAAGTTTATGAGTGAAGTGTGGACTTTCACACGCTCCACAATCTTTTGGAGCGGAGGAAGTCAGACATAACTAACATTGTGGAAATCGCAGGCTTGTTAATTAAGTGTTGTTGATTGAATGACTAAAAATACAGTCTAATTTGATGTAATGTATGTAATATATACATATCCAGCACAATCCTTGCAAGGCGAACTACTGCGTGCATTCCTAACGTTTATATGGATAGCTATTCATGTACTTTTAGGGGCTTTCCGGTAGGGACTTTCGGAGAGGTGGTTTGTTGTTAGGTTTATTTTTATGTTCACTAGGTTTATTTGGTTTTGGTTATGTTTAATAGGTTATTTGGTTTGGTATGTTTTGGTTAGGGTATTTGGTTAGGTTAATCGTTTGCTAGTTATTTGGTTAGGCTTATGTTATGTTTAATAGGTTATTTGGTTAGGTTATGTTTTTATGTTTATTAGGTATTTGTTTGGTTATGTTGGTTAGGGTATTTGGTTAAAGTTTGTTAGGTTACGTTTCCTAGGTTATTTGGTTAGGTTATTGTTATGTTTTACTGAGGTTATTTGGTATTGGAATGCGATTGATTGATTGATTGATTCATCTTTATTCAAGTGTTATAGCATATCAGTACATAAATCTGATTTCATACAGTAACACCATATAATTAATTTGACTCTAAAAAATAATAATTACTAATATTCTACACATTAGCGTTTATCGGTAATATTGTTTATGAACGCGTACAAAAATATAATATGAATATTTGGGATTGCCATAATATCTTATACCATAGAGTTTCATTAAACTAATTGAGGCATACTTTGATTATAGAAGATTTTATATTCTCAGAGTTATAAATTTACATGTGTTGAGATCTTGGAAACAGTTTGGGTTTGGTTATGTTTGCTTATGGGTTATTTGTTAGGTTATGTTTGCTAAGGTATTTGTTTAGGTTATGTTTTGCTCGAGTTAGTTGGTTAGGTTTATTGATCTTGGACTAGATTATTATGGTTAGAGTTTTTTTGGAGAGTATAAGAAATTTGCGTAGGTTATTTGGTTTAAAGGTTGATGTTGACTAGGTTTATGTTCTAGGTTATGTGTTGTCTAAGGTTCGATGGTTTACTAGGATATGTTTGACGTGGGTTATTTGAGTTAGGTTTATGCTTCTAGGTTATTATGGATATAGGTTTTTTGCTAAGGTTATTATTGGTAGGTTATTTTGGTTGGGTTATGTTTGCGTAGGGTTAATGTTTGCTTCAGTGATTAATTTGGGTTAGGATTGTTTTTGGTGTGGTTTTATGCTTGCTAGGTTTTTGCTTATGTTATGTTTTCTAGGTTATGTTTGGGTTAGTTATTTTGGTTAGATTATTTGTTAGGTTATTTTGATAGGTTACTTTGGTTAGGTTATGTTATGCTAGGTTATTTGGTTAGGTTGTGTTTGGTTAGGTTATTTGTTAGGTTGTGTTTGCTAACCACACCGCGGTTATTTGGTTAGCTGTGTATGCTAGGTTATTTGGTTATGTTACATAATCGAAAAATGTGCAGAGGGTATGCTATTCGTTTTTGTCATTCCATATTTTTTATATTAAGTGGACACCAAAATGCTTGACCTGAGCCTGTTAGTCAGCATCAAGGTGTGGTGTCGCCTCCGTAGAACATTCGATTATGTATCAAGCGCGACACCAAAACTTTGATGCCAAACTAATTTGCTTCGGGGTGTTCAAGAGGACAATGAACATGTGTTAGTGTTAGCCGATTGAGAATTAATCTTTTTTAAGTTGGTTGGGGTATGGAAAGGGGTAATTTTTTGGGGTTGGAAGAAGTGTGTATGGTTGAAGTAGTTTGAAATGCAACTGAAAATGTTTAGGCCTATTCTGTTTGAACACCTGCATTTATCTAAACCATACGCGGAGCGTATGCTGAAGTTATGTGGGTACTAATTTTAATAAGGATGGACAACGTCAAAAAACAGCTTTGTCAATAGGTTCGGTGAAGTAAAAATTGCATGAAGGGTGCAGTTTCCCCACCTTATTAGTAGCATCCTAACGAGGTCTCTCTAAAGGAAGTTACTTATGCTTTTCCAGAAATGAGTGATTCAAAAGGTTAATCATCTTGTGATTAATATTTTCTACTTCAAATCAAAACCTATTCTGAGTCATTTTACGCCCGCTGGAAAATTGGTGCAATATTTGGGCTTTTCCTCCATTCAAATGTATTTGGATTCACCTGACCAGGTTAAATTTCAAGTTTCATTTAATTAGTCTAGCAAACACTTATTCATTTTTTGAACCTGTTCATCTACATTGTATCATTTGAATCCACATGGGACTACTGAAGCAACGATCGGAATCTATTAAGTTTTCCAGGATGTTTTGCAATCCAAGTCTTTTTAGCTGTCTATGCTCTTCTCGGTTTACCGTACATTTGCTATGATATTCGTGCACCAAAGTTTTGGAGTGTTTAAGGTGTCTGCAGATTGACGACAATTTTTCATTATAGAAACAACACGATCTACTAACAGATAGCATGCTAATTTATTATTGGGAACAACAGTCAAATTGTTGACACGTGTCAGCATCTATGCAGAAGTGATGGAGATATCTGAAGCTTCTGTTTCTTCATTGTAGTAGTTGTGTAAATTGTTCTGCACACTTCGGTAGGGTGCTGACACATTTCCGACAATGTTGACTGTGTTCCAATAGATAAAATTAGCATGTACCTGTTTAGCAGCGTGGTTTTTGTTTCTATAACTGAAAAAGTCGTCGTATGTCTGGAGACACTTTAAACACTCCAAAACTTTGGTGCACGGAATATGCATAGCAAATGTAGGGTAAACCGGAGAGAGAAAGAGAATGACAGCTAAAAAGACTTGGATTGCAAAAGCATCCGTGGAAACTTGAATAGATTCGACGTTGCTTTCAGTAGTCCCATGTGGATTCGAATGAAACAATGTAGATGAATAGGTTCAAAATTATCGAATAAAAGTGTTGGTAGACTAATAAAATAAACTTTGAAATTTTTTACGTGTTAGTGAATCCCATAATGACATTTTGAATGGGCGAAAAAGCAAATATTTGACCAAATTTTCGAGCGGGTGGAACGACTCGAGAATAGGTTTGATTTTGAAGTAGAAAATAAATCACAAATGATAATCTCTCGAATCAGGCTTCATTTCTGGAAAACAAAGTAATTTCCTTATTGAATGACCTTGTTAGGATGCTACTAGAACAGTGGTGTGCGAAAACTGGACAATTCATGGCAATTATACTTTTTCACGCGAACCTGATTTGACAAAAATGCTTTTTCTTCTGTTACGTCGTTTCATCTTTGTGTAACATTATGTATGCATAACTAGACTTCAGCAATCCTCCGCGTATGGTTCAGATAAATGCATGTTGTTTAAAAGAATTAGCTAAACATTTTCAGTGGCGTTCAAAAAACACTTCAACCATAAAACACTTCTTCTAAGCCCAAAAATTACCCCTTTCAATACCCCAACCAACTTAATCATACTTTAATTCCCAAGTCGCTTAACACTAACACACATTTGTCTTTGGTCTCCGACGACCCCACGGAAAGCCATTGGGTTAGCATCAAGATTTGGTGTCGCACTTGATTACAATATGATGGGCCTCCAGTAGTGCGACGCCACCATCTTGATGCTGACTAACGGAAGTCAGGGTCAAGATTTTTATTCGCATCTCAATATAAATATGAATGAACAACAGTATAAGCATACCCTGTAAACATTTTTGCGATCTAACCAAACATACTCTAACAATAACCTACCAAACAGAACCTAACCAATAACCTAGCAACCTACACCTAACAAGCCAAACTAACCTAACCAAATACTAGCAAAAATTAACCTAACAAATTAACCTATAACTAAAAACATAACCTAACCAAATAACCTAACAAACATAACCTAACCAAATAACCTAACAAACATAACCTAACTAAATAACCTAACCAAATAACCTAGCAAACATAACCTAGCAAACATAACCTAGCAAACATAACCTAACCAAATAACCTAACCAAATAACCTAGCAAACAACCAAACCTAGTTCTAATAAAAAATATTTTGTTAGGTTATTTGGTTACGTTATGTTTGGTTAGGTTACAAATCGCAAAAATGTGTACAGGAAATGCTATACGGTTATCATTCAAATTTTTATATTCAGTGCGACACACAAATTCTTGCCCTGCTCCCGCTTAGTCAACACCAAGATTTGATGTCGCACTACCTTTAAAGACCCTTCTCTTTTGTTATGATGTGCGACACCAAATCTTCGATGCGTACAGTTCCCAAGGGTTCTTCAAACGACTCCAAGTCCTACGAAGCAATTGAGCATAGTCCAAGGGTCACTATTTTGGTTGCTTCAGAAAATCCCAATGTTCGCTTCGAAACATGGCACGAGTCACGGCAAGAACAATATTTAGCTACGGGTTTATTCAAATTCCGACAAAACATTATCATGCAGCAACGTATATATGCCACATACGGCTTAGAATGCACGCGTGATTTCGCCGATGCAAGATTGTGTGTGATATGTATATGATGATATGTTATGATACATACATTCATTCAAAATAGACTGTATTTATTTAGGATATTCATTCAAAAACACTAATTAACAAGCGTACGATTTCCATCAATGGTTGCGTAATGTCTGACATTTCCTCTGCTCGCAAAAGATGTTGGAGGGCGTCGTGAAAGGTTCCACACTTCACTCATGAAACTAATGAGGTTGCTTTCCCTCCTTCAATGTCAAACTCAATAGTTTGCTTCAAATGACAGTTATGAAAATATTGATTGAGGCGTAATATTTTTCATATAATTTAAAAGGAGTAACTTGCACATGTTTAATTAATCTCCAGCTCTATCGTTGAATACTTTTGGGTTTTATATAAGAAAAATACATGATCATTCTTAATATTTTTTGGGCAGACCATAGTTCTTAGCCTGCTCATGGTATGATTAAAACGCGAACGAGTTTAAACCCTCATTTAACAAACCGCAGACACTTTATAATTTGATACATGTTCAAACGCATAGGTAGACAATTGAAGCGAGATGTCATAAAAATTCGACATGAGCCATAAAAATACTCTAAAAGTGAAAATCCAACCATGTTTTAGTTTGATTAGGTCGTTGGTGGTATTGTAATTTATTGAAGGCTATATATTGTTCCTGCACGTGGACATCATATATAGTACAAGATATTCATCAGCATCAATCAAATCCATTTCTATCAATTTGTACAAAATTGCTACAAACCAATTTAACTAGTCAAAAAGGCTTGAGAATTGTGACTCTGAACAATAAGCATCAACTGAGTGTGTGCACCAATCAAAAACAAGCAATATCAAATATAACGGTAATATAGCACACAAAAACTATACAGACGCGTGTGTGGCAAGTAGCATTGATTGATGATATGATGATAGCTTCTATTATTCCACAGTGCTTCTCGGCCTCCTGTCACGCCTAATGCAACACATCGTATCCATGCACTCAAAATTCAGACGAAAGCGTCTACCAAGTTTCCCTCATATTTCATATTGGGAATGATAGCCACAACCAACATTCAATTTAAAGAATCGAAAACCAATACACAATCTCCCCAAAGCAGCCACAAGATATAAATTGTAATCCTACAACTTCTAGGCATTATCTAGACCACAGCGAATGACTTCCTCACGAGTAACTAACATGAATCCTTTTATGTATTAAATGTTATGCTTTTACATAATTGCCTGCTTGATAAACAGCAATAATTTGATTCACCCATAAGGACAATTAACATAAAGGATCATAGTTACTTTACTCGTGAGGATAGTCATTCGCTGTGGTCTAGATAATGCCTAGAAGTTTGTAGGTTACATTTTTATCTTGTGGCTGCTTTGGGCAGATTTGTGTATTGTTTTCGATTCTTTTAAATTGAATGTTGCGTTGTGGCTATCAATTCCCAATATGAAATATGAGGAAACTTGGTAGACGGCTTTCGTCTGAATTTTGAGTGCATGCGATACGATGTGTTGCATTAGGCGTGACAGGAGGCCTTGAAGAAGCACTGTGGATAATAGAAGCTATCATTCAAATCATCAATCAATGCTACTTGCCACACACGCGTCTGTATAGTTTTTGTGTGCTATATTACCGTTATATTTGATATTGCTTGTTTTTGATTGGTGCACACACTCAGTTGATGCTTATTGTTTAGAGTCACAATTCTCAAGCCTTTTTGACTAGTTAAATTGGTTTGTAGCAATTTTGTACAATTGATAGAATGGATTTGATTGATGCTGATGAATATCTTGTACTATATATGATGTCCACGTGCAGGAACAATACATAGCCTTCATAAATTACAATACCACCACGACCTAATCAAACTAAAACATGGTTGGATTTTCACTTTTAGAGTATTTTTATGCTCATGTCGGAATTTTTATGACATCTCGCTTTCAATTGTCTACCTATGCGTTTGAACATGTATCAATATTAAAAGTGTCTGCGGTTTGTTAAATGAGGGTTTAACTCGTTCGCGTTTAATCATCCATGACGCAGGCTAGAACTATGGTCTGCCAAAAATATTTTAAGAATGACATGTATTTTTCTTATATAAAACCCAAAAGTATTTCTGAATCTATAGAGCTTGGAGATTAAATTACATGTCAATTACTCCTTTTAATTATATGAAAATATTACGCCTCATCAATATTTTCATACCTGTCATTTGTAGGCAAACTTTGGAGTTTGGACATTGGAAGGAGGGAAAAGCAACCTCATTAGTTTCATGAGTGAAGTGTGGAACCTTTCACACGCCTCCACATCTTTTGGAGCAGAGGAATGTCAGACATACGCAACCATTGATGGAAATCGTACCTTGTTAATTAGTGTTGTTGATGAATATCCTAAAAATACAGTCTATTTGATGAATGTATGTAATCATATACATATCATATACATATCACACACAATCCTTGCACGGCGAACTCACTGCGTGCATTCCTAACGTTATGTGGCATATATATCGTTGCTGCATATAATGTTTTGTCGGGAATTTGAATACCCGTAGCTAAATATTGGTTCTTGCCTGTGACTGCGTGCCCTGTTTCGAAGCGACTTGGGATTGCTGAACACCAAAATAGTGACCCTTGGGACTATGCTCATTGCTTCGTAGGCACTTGGAGTCGTTTGAGAACCCCTTGGGACTGTACGCATCAAGATTTGGTGTCGCACTTCATACAAAGAGAAGGGTCTTTGGTAGTGCGACACCAAATCTTGGTGTTGACTAACGGGAGCCAGGGGCAAGATTTGGTGTCGCACTGAATATAAAAATTTGAATGATAACCGTATAGCATTCCCTGTACACATTTTTGCGATTTGTAACCTAACCAAACATAACGTAACCAAATAACCTAACAAAACATTTGTTTATTAGAACTAGGTTTGGTTAGGTTATTTGGTTAGGTTATGTTTGCTAGGTTATTTGGTTAGGTTATTTGGTTAGGTTATGTTTGCTAGGTTATTTGGTTAGGTTATGTTTGCTAGGTTATTTGGTTAGGTTCTTTTTGGTAGGTTATTTGGTTAGAGTATGTTTGGTTAGATCGCAAAAATGTTTACAGGGTATGCTATACTGTTGTCATTCATATTTATATTAGATGCGATAACAAATCTTGACCCTGACTTCCGTTAGTCAGCATCAAGATGTGGTGTCGCACTACCGAAGGCCATTCTTATTGTATCAAGTGCGACACCAAATCTTGATGCTAACCCCAATGGCTTCGTTGGGTCGTCGGAGGACCAAAGACACATGTATGTTAGTGTTAGCGACTTGGGAATTAAAGTATGATTAAGTTGGTTGGGGTATTGAAAGGGGTAATTTTTGGGCTTAGAAGAAGTGTTTTATGGTTGAAGTCTTTTTGAAACGCACTGAAAATGTTTAGCTAATTCTTTTAACACATGCATTTATCTTGAACCATACGCGGAGCGTATGCTGAAGTCTAGTTATGCATACATAATGTTACACAAAGATGAACGACGTACAAAGAAAAAAAGCTTGTCAAATCAGGTTCCGGTGAAAGTATAAATTGCCATGAATTGTCCAGTTTCCCCCACTTTCTTAGTAGCATCCTAACAAGGTCCTTCAAAAGGAAATTACTTTGTTTTCCCAGAAATGAAGCCTGATTCGAGAAGATTATCATCTTGTGATTTATTTTCTACTTCAAAATCAAAACCTATTCTCGAGTCGTTCCACCCGCTCGGAAAATTTGGTCAAATATTTGGCTTTTTCCCCATTCAAAATGTCATTATGGGATTCACACACGTTAAAAATTTCAAGTTTCATTTTATTAGTCTACCAACACTTTATTCGATAATTTTGAACCTATTCATCTACATTGTTTCATTCGAATCCACATGGGACTACTGGAAGCAACGTCGGAATCTATTCAAGTTTTCCACGGATGCTTTTGCAATCCAAGTCTTTTTAGCTGTCTATCTCTTTCTCCGGTTTACCCTACATTTGCTATGCATATTCCGTGCACCCAAAGTTTTGGAGTGTTTAAAGTGTCTCCAGACATACGACGACTTTTTCAGTTATAGAAACAAAACCACGCTGCTAAACAGGTACATGCTAATTTATCTATTGGGAACAACAGTCAACATTGTCGGAAATGTGTCAGCATCCTATCCAGAAGTGATGAGAACAATTTACACAAACTACTACAATGAAGAAACAGGAAGTTCAAGATACCTCATATTCTACATTATACCCAACCCAAAAGTTCTGGGAATTCTGGCATATGCAATTCATGCGGTTGCAGAAGCAGCTCTTTTCTTTTCCCATTGTTCCATCACATTCATTATAACGGGGATCTGTGACAGGATTGGAGCAATCAAGGATGAAATCAATCAAATTTCTCAGGAAGATGAGTTATCGTTTATTAAACCACCTGTCCAAACCACAACAGAAGATATGACTGTCCAAAATCCCACGTTTGATATGTGGATGAATCAAATCCATTCATTTCCATTGCCTGACGGAAAGAAACTAGCTTGTTTTAAAATGCCATACTTTACGGGAGATGTGAAAACCCCTTCGGATTGTGACATAAAGGTTGACAAACGGGATGATAAGACAATGAAACTGAAAACTCTGTGCAATCAATATATTGCCCTGGTGGATATTAGCAAGTTGCTGAATGAATTTGCAAAAGAAACTATGGCCGTTTTCACAGCTGGATCCGCTGTCATGCTCGTAGCCTTGTTTTACTTAATTTCCATTTTACTCACACAATATGTTCCAATGAGTTCAAATAGGATTAAGGAGTCGGCAGAAATTATTCCTATTGTTTTCATTGCCATTATCACGTTTCTGAGACTGCTGAATTTTACTAATATTGGGGAGAAAATGCGATGTGATGTAAGTAAACCTCTATAGTTTTCCCCATTAATGATTCAAGTGATAAAGCACTTAATTTTTGCATTTTAGGGATTGGAACTCATCTCGAGTGTTTATCGATTGTACTCATCCGACCTGGAAACGTCGTCTGTTATTTCGTATTTTCAGCATATTACATCCACACTCAAATTGAGCCTGGCTGCTGGTGGATTCTTTGTAGTACGAAGATCTGTCATCACATCGGTACCCTAAAAACTTTCTCCAGAATATATATAATTTGCATGTAAAAGAAATTTATGGAATATGCTTGTTTCTGTTTTAGATTTCTGGACCGGTTGTAACATTTATTGTGATCTTGGCACAGTTCCGTGCAGCAGATCTGCAGTTGCACTTTAGCAGCAATGAAACACAGTTTTTATACTCATAAAACTTATATTTGCTTCTTGTCACAAATACTGGCTTTATTAATGAGAAAAGCATTGACACTTCTTTTATTCTTGCTTAAAATAATTCATGTCTGTCTGAAATTAAAATACTTACTTCATCCAAGCGTATTCAAGCTTAAATGCATATATCTCTGTACAAAATACAATTACTGTTCGTTGCATAAAATACATGGTGAATTGAATCACTAATAAAATACGTTATCACAAAACTTTGGACCCGAGCCTATACACGCAGCATATGCTAGTGCATGTGGAATAAAACTTTGTTGTTGAGTTCCGGTAAATAAATGGGCAAAGGGGCCTTTAGCTGACATCAAAACGTCGTCTCCCCCTGGATTTTTAATAAATATAAGTATATTTATAATATTAAAAAGCCACAGGAAATAATAAAGATATAGTTGTATAAACTTCAAAATTTTAATTTCCAAAATTCCAATTACCGTGGGTTTCACTTTTTCTTGGGATGTTTGGAACTTGTCTGTACTTCAGATCATCCACTGGGTCTTTGGAAATGTTGTAGCGTTTATTGTTAACGAAGCCCTTAAAAGCTGGTCCATTTGCATAACTTATGTTGTGTAAGGCATATTGTCCTGAGCCATTTCTGCGATCCCTGTTATCGAGTTTCCCCTCGCAGGATAACCTATACGTATGATGTTTTTAAAGCATGTTTTATTGACTTTTATACTGTAAACCTATATTTTTATAAACGAATAAAGGTTTAACTAACCAGCGATGGTCATGACATGTGAATGGTCTGCAGTTACAAGAATTAGTGTGTCTAAATCATTCGTCATTGCATCAGCCTTTTTAACGGCTCTATCCAACTCCACAGTTTCCCAGAGAGCTCGTAGCCCCGCGTCTAAGTGGTGAGCATGGTCAATTCTTGCTCCTATAGGAGAACAAACATTTGCATACAATTAGTAATTAACAAACAAATGCTCCCTCTCATTAAAAATGACAAGAATCGGATCAGTGTGACGCGTGATGCATTTAGGTGAAAGCCGTAGACTCTATACCTTCAACGAAGAGGAAGAACCCATTCTGATTTCTACTAAGAATTTCAAGGGCAATAGCTGTCATCTCTGGTAATGAAGGATCGTCATGTTTCTCTTGCTCATGGTAATATTCCATGTGACTGGGTGCAAAGAGACCGAGTAAATAGTCGACATTTGAAGTATCTACATTGAGAAGTTGCTCTCTTCCTTCGACATAAGCATGCCGCGTTTCGAACTTCTCTTGCTTCCACATTTCAATCAAGTTTTTTCCATCAGTTCGATAACCCTTTCTCCCATTTTCAGGGTCGCGCTTTGCCCTTGGAAGAAACTGGAGTCGACCACCTCCCAAAATAACCTGTTCACGCAGTACAAATAATGAAAGACAAAGGGGGTTGTATTTCTATTTCTGCCAGAACACCAAATGCAAGCAAATGACTCAGAAAAACATTTTGCATTACATTAATATTTCGCCCAGGATCACCAAATACGAGCTGCTCTGCAATATCATCACATTCATCTGGATTATTACGATCTTGTTTGATTTCATGATCGTTCTCCCAGTTCCGGTTAGAAATCCTGGCATAGGTCCCCGCAGGCGACGCATGGGTTATCCGTGCTGTTGAAATGATACCTGTGGATTTCCCTGCAGCCTTTATGACCAATATATAAAAGCATTTAGAGTAAATGTCTTAATATGCTTTGTTTTCAAAACTGTAAATTTTCGCTTCGTTACCTGAGCCCATGCCAAGATTGAGGATAGTTGGTAAGCTGGATTATTCTGGGCAGTACAGTTGTTTTTTGTAGCATCAGGCGTCAACCCAATTGTTCCACTGTTTGCTTTCACACCACAGAGATATGCTGTTGCACTACAGGCAGAGTCCGCTGTGAATGATAATCTCAACTTATCGACAAGCACTCAAGCAGTAGTTTTATGCAGCAGTATTATACATATAAATATAAGCTTACCAACTTGTGCATCACTGCAGAACGTCTGTGGTGGCAACATTGTCATCAATACAATTTTATAGAAAAAAATGAAATGAAATTTTATGAGACTTTAACATGCAAAAGAAAGAGGTAATGGACTTTTTTATAGTTTTACCTTGGACATCCCAGAATAAGGAAATGTGTCCATGTGTAGTTCACCTTCTTCTCCAAATGGTAAGTTATCTACTTTCTGACCTTTTAATATCCTAGCTGCCGTTACTATTAATGAAAAATTCCGGTATCAAATTGGATCTACGAAATCTATAAATTTTTGAATATTCTTAAAATTACTTGTTGCCGTCGACATGCCGTCTCCCAAAAACAAGATGATATTTTTTGCCACTGCTTCAATTGGTCTTTGTAATAACTTTGTGTGAAGTGCATCTAAAGCTTCATCTCTCCAGTATTGAGCAGCTAAAATTATATAAAAATCGGGAATATGCTATTGTAAATTGTTCAACAAGTCTTTTAAACATTATAATGTTGACGCAAGATGCATTTTCTTACGTTCGTATTGTTTCCTTCTGTGAGTACCTATCCTTTCAATGTTCATAGGATGCATGACGGATTCTGTGAAATGAACCAAAACTAAGTTATTTGGGTCACATACACATTTGAAATTCCAGATTCGTTCAGAGTTAAAGCATTTAAAATTTGAAAATTGTCAATTTGTTGGCGTCGTTTTGAAGTGAGCATCAATACAGATAGACAGTAGAGAGTTAGACAGCAGAAAAAGATTGTAGTCTTTAAAAAAAAAGAATGAATTGACCAAGTCTACTGCTACATATAAAATCAACACTTTATACACAATTTACAACTCAAACCAGAAAGGCCATTTTTTGCATCTTTTATCATTGCTCACCTCTATTTTTATTCCTAATATCAGACATTAATATCGCCTCTGCAATTTGTCGTCGCATTGACGGCATCTGCGTACCTGTTTCAAAACACTCCTCTGAACGACAAATGCTATCGTCGTTGATTAGTAAGTTACTATCAAGTAATACTTGTCCTATTTTCTCAGCCCCATGAATGATGCCGGTGCTGAGGTTGCTATTTGTACTGGAAAGAGTCTCTGCTTCAGTCAAACTCATGTTGCGCATGAGGGTCTGAGGAAAAACTGCACTTCGTTTATTGACAAGCGGAGCTGGCGAAGGTGACACATTTTCTGGTGGTGCACTGACAATGCTAGGTGAAACTACAGGAACAATCTCCACAATTCCATCGCTTGCCGATGGAACAGGAGCATTTTCTGACGTGAGGATCTTTGAAAGTGGTGGATTTGGACGGGCAGCTTGTGTCAAATCAAAATCAGGGCCCGGTGATAATGGAACTGCCCATGTGATGCCACTTAACAGTACACAGCCCACCAAAATCTGCAGCCCCCAACATCTTAAACCGCACAAAAAGTGAACTGTGTTTTTCACCTTCACTTTCGATGTTGGGGGCTTTCGAATAATCATGATATCAGGGAAATTACAAACTTAAAGAGTCTTTGGGGTAACTGTATTCATTTTTAAATTTTTTGACAAACAACTGCTTAATGGGATACTACTGATGTGGCTTTTCTGATAAGCCCCCTACTCCACGTTTCTCAAGCTTAAGACTGAGTTTCAGTTTCAACATTCATATTTGCATACGTCGTTACCTCACACTTCATGAAATGTTCATACGAAAGACTGCTTGGTGTTCCCCTCACGTGCTACAATAGGTGACTTACTTTTTACGTTTCGTTGGTGCTTCTTGAGACGTGAATTAAAAATGTAAACTGGTTTGATAATACCTTATGCTCTGAAGCCAACCAAAACATTAGTAATGATGATATACAGTCTGCTGTTGAACCCGGAAAAAATACACTAGTTTGTACAATATGGAGATATCTCAAGGTCGTCCGAAACCATGCATGGTACAAAATTTACATCACAACATTAGCCTACAGTCGGAGATTACGTAGTTTAATAATAATAATAATTATGTAACTTTTGCAAAATGAGCACGGAATTTCTCATGCAAACTAGCTACAAGCAATTTCCCACGGTACCACACAACAGTGAGCAGACACTAGTTTATTTGCAACTTGCAAGCAATATGACGGTATATCCAATAAGAATCTAAAAAATCAGACTGGAAGCCAAAAAAATAAATCCTTCCTTCCAGATTTTATGATACAATTATTATTTCTGGTCCGCTGCACCGCATGAAACTGACATGACGTCCGATATCGCGACCACTTTCTCAGGTACCCACAATTACACTGAAACACTCAATTAGCATAGGCCACAGTGTGGAACTTCCAGTGGATGCACAGATTATAATATCATGGAAGTGAAATGCATCGTCAAGCTTTGTTTACTACAAACTCACAAATAAAACTACCAGTTTTCCTTCCCAAGAGTATAAATAAATCCAAAAATAGATGGTGACGAGTGAGAGGTAACACTGTCGAATCAAGCAAGGGACTGACTGAATGAGTGAACCATTGTTTTTCAACATTAAAATGCTTGTGCATCTTAATTGTCAGCATTTCAACTACTGAACCTTGTGCTGGAACTAACAAGGATAATCCTCTGTGACAAACAGAACAAGGAGCTAATTGTCATTCCCATGTTGTTAATCTTGTTGGTACCCTTAATGGATGCATGAAGTCAAAAGGCTCTCTGTTCTGCTTTGTAGCACTTGCTTTTTCTTTAAAGTACAAAAGTCAATGATATGCTCATTTTCATTTTGTATAGCTACTTCATGATATAATGGTAACGTGATGAATTGTATCTGCAGGACCTTTTTCCTTGTTCGTGCTTTACGCTTATTATAAATGTGCGAGTTTTGAGTGTTCTTATATTTGACTGCTTCCCAGTTTATTAGTCTGTGCATGCCTTTTGTAGCGTGTTTTAAGTTACGTGTAATCAGTCTCTCATTTACAAGTTTTAAAGTACCCTTAGGTTTACAATGGTACGAGCATCAGATGAAGTATCTAAAGGAAATGCAGATAAGTTACTACTACTGCATGCATGCTATGCACATGCTCATGTGTGCATTCAATTGGATTTCCTAAATTCATTTTTGAAGAAAAAGTATAAAAAGTGACAAAACTTATGTTGATTTTATAAATGCACATGCGTTTAAACTGCAGACAGGGATTACAGTAATATAAAGTTTTACTTTCTGAAGCTTTTGGGGAGTTACATTCATAGGTATAGTGCGTAGTGCTCGCTCATTTATCATCGTTGAAGTACCAAAAAGGTAGAAGTTTCATTCACTGTATTGTAAGACAATGAGAAAAATTTAAATGAATACCTTTACCGGACTGCTATTTAGGTGGTTTTGTTTGTTAATCATAAATACATTTATACGGCTATAATTTGTAATAGCTCAATTTTATAGTAGTTTAGCGTTATATCTTTGTAATACATTGTATGAGTTTGAATGGATTGTAATTGTAAGATGGCAAACTAGTAACTATACTGTTTGTTTAATCAACTGCTTTGTTAATGAAATCATAATATGTATGTACATTTGTATCATTTCGTGTCATAAAAATGGTTTACCCAATACTTTTAATATGCAACAACTTTATGCACTTGCGTAAATCACTTAAAATATGTCTGATTTAAAATAAATTAATGTATTACAGAATACACATTTAGTGCAAAATCTGAGCTTTGGAATAAAAGATGTTTTTGTAAGACTACATCATGTCGTGTATTTATTCACAAATGCTACTAAATTAATGCACTGCGGGAAAATGCATGGGTTGGAAATAAAATTAGAAACTGGACACCGGGGATAAGAAAATGTAAGGGCTTAGAAGAAACTGTGACTTACATAACCCCGCACACGTTTCTTGAAACGATGTTTGTTTCTTGGGGCGTAAGAATAATGAAGCATAAAAGTTGAATAAATTTAAAATTTGTTAACCGCTTTTAATTAATTCTTAGTTAATTATGGCACAAAGTATGGAATATATTTTGTATTGAATTTCATGGTCTCATTTACAATTGAAACAGTTTACAAATGCAGCAAATCAAAAAAAAAATCATATCAATCACAATACAAGTAACACAAGACGTGTCAGTTATTATATCAGATTCATTTTTAAAATTTGACATATTCAAATATAAGAATCTTTCTTTAATACAGATAAATAATATGCAATATACCGAATGCCATCTTTGAAATCTTCTTCCTAGAATTTGTCCAAAAAAACTAGATTCTCCGTAAGAAGCAACATGCAAATGCACTTCGTGTACATGTGCCGAGGCTTTACATGTAACATGTACCTTTTTTCTGCTCTAGTTGGTTTGAGTCGGGAATCGATACTTAACTTGTTACAAAGTTGTTTGGTGAGTATTTATTTTGGTTGGGTTGAAATTTTTTAAATCCCAAACGTAGTAAGCGTAGTGTATCTATCTAGTGTTAACATTAATAGCAAATACACGGTGAGTGATAGGTACATTTGAATATAAATATAGTGAACTAGTTATGCTTGCTACGACGAAATCAGGGTTGTTTAATTTTGTCGGGGTTGGGAAAATCCTGGACATTATGTAAATGTAGTGTAAGTCATGTATTTTGGGACTAAAATCTCACCTAACGCGTATAGAGGAAATACGGAGCTTATAATAACAACCGCCAGTTGCTGTCCAAACATTCTGTAATTGACTTTTGATTAAACTAAAGGAACACTGGGCAATACCTAATATATAAGATGTCTATACGTAAGAATCCAATTAAGTTATAAAATTCATAAATCAATTTCCACGAAGTATATAAGTATGATTTGATTTATTATAGGCATTTTTGCATAAATAACAAAACATAAATTTAGTTTACATCAATTCTATAAATATTACATAACTTTGATGGTAGTACGATTAACATTTTTGGCACAAGTAATAAAATCCGCAAGTTTGTAAAAGTTTGCACGTTGTTGGCAGTTGATCATTTAAAGCATACATAACTTATGATACCTTCCGTTTCTTCTGGATAAAAGACGTTGATTCGAGAAGCCGGTGAGTGACCTTTTCCTTTGCAGTGGGACAAAGAGTATAGGTAACACTTACTGGACGGGTAGAGAACACTGAAGGAACCAGTATTATACTCTTGCTGAAATGTTCGACACTCTGCATTTCTGGAGATTATATCGTCACACTCCTCAGGCTCCAATCCGGAACAATACCGAATCATAACTGGTTCCGGAATAGTATTGTCAACGTTCATAATAGTGCTGGATGGCATGAGTAAGCGGGGAGTTACATAGCTTATCAAAACGGCGATGATGAAGGCGAAGACTGAGAAAAAATTATTTGACATGTTGCTTTTTGTACCTGAAATTCAAACAATTTATGACAAATAATTAATCGCTATTCAATCATTCTGACGAGAATTAAACTTGGAAATGTTTGATACCTGCGATCGGCAGTCGCTGTAATGATGGCTTGAAGCTTAACAACAATGAAATATCCCAGCTCTTTGTTTGACTAGCGATGGAAGAAAAGATGCTCTGAGTAATGGCACTTACCATTTTATACTTGCAAACATTTCCCATTACAGCCATCTGTATTTGGCACATTTTTTAGCAATGCGACTTTCAGAATAATTAAGCCGTAAAAATGGAGTTATTATGATTCGTTGATGCGGTTTGCAAGAAACTATGTTCACACACTTGGTTCATCTTGTTCTTAACTTGTTTCATCATATCAGACTTTTTTGGGGGATCCCCCAGAAATGCCAATCGGTACCTGATGTTTTCATTTCATTCAACTACTAAACTCTTTAATCATCGCAAAACAACATTGCAGCGTAAAGTGAAAAGCTTCATATGTAAGGCCAATGTGATGCAATAGTAAAGCTTGTGTAAACGAAACTGGATGTGCAGGTATAGGCGAACGTTCAATTATCAGCTTACTTGGTAAATGGTATGATTGGGACGAGATTTCTTTTCTTGAATAGGTCATAAATAGTTGGATTTTATTTGTTTCCGGGGACCAATTGTTGTTTTAAGTAGTGATGTCCAGTCCAGAGATTTTACATACAATTATCATAATACCCCTTATACCTCTCATTTACGCCTAAATGTATGACGTCGTCTACGACGAATCTAATAGTTGATTCGGAGATGAAAATTTTTTTCCATGAGGTGTACCAAAATGTATGCAAATTTCTACACCTATTACCATGCTTTTCAACTTTTTTCTGGACCAACAATGAGTCAATGGAGTCAACACTGAACAAGACTATAGCTGTTTCATCCGTCTAAAAACCAAATCATGTATGGACATTTTTAAACGTTGATCCTGTTTGGTTTTTTATAATAAAAGTAGCATCGTTGATAATGTCACAGTCGTCTGTCGGTCTGACTGAGGATCATTAGGCCTTCGGCATTCGAGTTGGATTCGAGTACCACATAGTATTATTACCAAGTAGCCATCAAAAACGAGTCACCATTCATCAGAAATAGTGAACCACATAACAAATAATGTGTTGCCCAAACTTGTATAAAAATACATTTGGTCATGAGGAATGCACCCGTGTAAATTTTTGAATTAGAGTTGGAGTATTAATTAACTTTAACAAATCCATCCGGCTGATCCGAGCCGGCCTATTTGTTCGGCTTTCAGAGTTGAAACGCAGTAGAATTATGGTAAAAACATTTGGGATAGATAAATACTTGGACATTAGGGCAAACGATGACATAACATTTAATTTAAACTTTTACTTTAATCTATCATTTCCTTGAAATCGTAAATCTAATATAAGGTTCTTGACGAGACATCAGCCTTTGACCTGAAAAGGAATTCCACGAACTTCCCCCTTCTCTTAATCTTGGTATCCAAATACTCGTACTGTAATACAAATACGTATCTTGTCAGGGAAGAACAATTTAACATGCTCTTTTCAAAACAAGATGTCTTTGTATATAACATTTAACAACTGGCCAACTAATCACAACCTTGTTTATTGACGGTAAGGCATAAGGATTTAATTTTATCGCGGGCAATTTAAAATAATTTTCAAGGAATTCCATCAGAAGTATTAATGAGTCTATTGATACACATAGACATCTCAAACGCTATAAAAAATATAAACCTGGAAGCCATTCCAGAACTCCACCATTTTGTTAAGTGGCAATCTTGTATCTTGTTCTTGTTCCCGTTCGTCCAATTCGTAGCAATTTTGCTGGAATCAGCGGAATTTTTTAGACACATTCGCTCAGCCTCTTGCATGGATGAAATAGTGGTGCAGAGTGAGACATGCACATTGTCACCTGCTGAATTCAGAAAAAGTGAACCCATTGGCAATTACAGCTCATTTGTTCTTCTCATAATCCTGTGTTGGCCCACCCCAGTACCGCATCCTGAATTTAGGTGTTGTTCCCTAAGGTCTTTACAAACAAACCAAAACCAACTCACTTTGAGTTACGAACGTGCAGCATTGATCCATTCCATGTCCAGTACACTCTGTGAATGATCACAATTTTAGTAAGGATTATCGTAAAGAAAAAAGGCCCTAAGAAAAAGGTCTATGCCAGGTCACTTGACAAAGTTCGTCACGCTGCTGCTGGTGAATTAGCTCTAAATGGAAACTATGCATGTGTGATGATGCTCTGGTCTTGTTCTCTTCTGAAACTGTAAAAGTACTTCCTTTGTTCTTCCTATCCAACACTGTTGTGCATCAACAGGAAGCCCATAATTAGACAGAACAGTCTTTTTGATAAATTCACTTGAATGCTCTTTCTATAGTCACATTTCTGGGCTAGGGCAGTTCATTTGGTGATAAATATAAAAATGAGAGAGAAGAGTAAAAAAGAGTCTCGAAAATGGTTGGCTGATAATCGTCGTAGACATTTATTTATCCGGAGCATCTCTGAGTTGTAGACAAAACGTCAAAGTAGACGTGCATATTATTACATGTTCTTAAAAATAAACCTTGAGCTTGATTTGCCTCATCGCAAACAGTTTTGCAGGAGTAATATTGAGCATTATGTTTTGAGCAGAGTATTTTTTGCCTAGAAATTGCCAAAAAATGGCTAGAATCCCCTTAATTATCTCTGGTGATAACTCCACCTCTCAGCTAGTATTCGCTTTTGTCAATGTGGGGTGGGGTAGCAGGAAAGGAAGCCGCAGACAACAGCGATTCGGAAGACAATTCAGCATCTCCTTTCAAGTAAGTGTTGGGGCATTGAGAGAAACAAAAACAAATTTAATTATACGACTGATTAATTGTATACAATATCTTTTAGGGCGGTGATCTCAAGGAATGGATTGAACGATTCCTCTAAACGAGAACAATGCAAGACGAAGGTGGAATGGCCTTTGCGTCATCATGTACTTTGATTTGTATGTCTTGAATTCTGCAAGTTAACTGCATCTTTTAAAGATAGTGTGATTATGACTGACATTGAAATAATTTTATTGGCGGGCAGTTTTGCACCCCTTGCGAAGACGACAAATTGCTGACGACTCACTGGTTCAACCCTCAAATTCAGCCACAACCCCGCGCCCGTGCCACACGGCCCCCGTTCCACGCTGCCGGCGCGGCCTCGGCTTCCTCGGTCGCACCCGCGCCCCCGCGCCAGCATTCGCCCAGCATCATGCAAAGCCGGCGGCCCTGCGGGCGCCCCCGCGCCGCGGCCCCACGCGCACCCCGCGGCGCCCGCGGCCGCCCCGGCCACCGCAAAGGCCCCCAGCATCGCACGACGCCAGCGCCACCGGGCTCGCGCCGCCCCGCGGGCCGGGCCCCGACCAAAGCCAGCGTAGACGCCCCGCCCCCGCCGCCCGCCTATCGCCCTCGTTTGACGCCAAGGCAATCCGCTCGGAGAGACCCCGTCGGCCGCCCGCCGCCCCCACGCACCCCGCCTCACCCCTGATTAGCCCCGACAGCAGAACTAGGCCAAAATATAACTCTAATGACATTGTTTTGGACCACCTCCCTCTTTCCTGTCCCGCAAAAATACGACTCAAACAATCTTCAGACGGAGCTTCCGTAGAAGATATGCAAGTTGTTCCTACCCCGAGATTTAATACTGACCCTGAACGAGAATTTTCGCATCCTCTTTTGAGTGTGTGCCCAATAATATTCCTTTGGGTATTTGCAAAATGCTTGGATCAATTATGAAACATTGGTTTTTAATCTAGATATGCAGTCAGTCTGGAGCATCCTCGGACTTCCTCGTAATCCAGTTGTTCCATGGTACAAAGGGTAAGCAACATAACTTATTTTTTATACAACAAGCAGTAAGCAAATTCAAAGCAAAGTTTTAGAATGGTCATGTTGAAATAATTTTAGATCCAACGTTTGCATCAAACGCGAAGAAGAGGACGAAATAGTAGAAGCAGATCCAGCTTCAACCGATGTCACACCAGCCCCCACCGAGGAAGACCTGCTGGACTACAACTTGAATCAAGCCATGTATCCAAAGGATGAGCCATTTACGGAATCATTCAATCAAACAGAATTAACGAATCCCGAGTGGCATATGAAACTCTCCTACTGCAAGGACATGGACACGAAACGCGCTTGTTTTATGAAGCTCTACGGGCCCAGAATTAAGAGGACGATTAGTGTTGCGTACGAGTGCTGTCACGGCTATGAGCTGGATTCCAGAAAGGAGAAGTGCGAACGGAGTAAGACCCTCTCAGCTCTAGAAATCAGATCAATGAGCCGTTAATTTATTTAAATTTGTAACTTTTAGTTACTTGAGTTTGTGTTGATATCATTTGTTTTTGAGCAGCACGCTACGAAAATGCAGCAAAGACAATTCAAGACATTGGTGGAACCGAGTTCCTCACACTTATTACAAACATAGGACTACTGAATAAAATCAGGAATGAAAACATCACAATCTTTGTGCCTTCCAATGAGGCAGTGGCATCGTACTTGACTTCTAACGCTGTAGATTCGGTAACGCAACTTCTAAATTAATATTAATCATACAAAAATCACAGAGAATTTCAATATGGTCACAACTTTGTTAAAGAACTCCATTGACTTCATAATTGAACCGGAATCAGCAAGAAGGAAGCGAGGAATCATTTTCCATCGTACTAACAACCCTCAAGGTCGAGATATCCGTCGTCACAATATTCAGCATCACAACAGACAAAATGAAGTTCAATCTGATGGGGATCAAGAGTGGCCACAAGCATCTTCTGAAGAGTTTGACATGAACGATATTGACTGGAAGCGAAATGCACTGGATCAACATGAAGCTCATAAAAGAACTTATGCTTATGAGCATGAGGAAAGCCAGTCAAAATTGGAGAAAGCTTTGCTCGGTCACATGTTGGAGGGACGGATTAGCACGGATGATTTTGTTGATGAAAAGGTTGTGTTCAGTGAGAATCGGGACAGCGTTATCAGAATGAACACTTGGAACATTGGAAATGAGCGAGTGAAAACGGTCAACTGTGCCAGGCTCACGTCAATTAACCACAAGTGTAGCAATGGAATGGTTCACATGATTGATAGAATGTTTAAGCCTGTCAGCAGATCCATTTCGGATGTGATTGGAGGCGATCCAGAGTTGAGCTTGTTGAATACGCGTATGAAAATCATAATCCAAATCCAACTCATCAACACACTATTTCTGGTTGTATTCCCTACTGATTTCGGCTACATTTTTGTTTTTATGTAATTTTAGTATTTGCATCAAGTGGATTAATGCCCATGTTGTCGGATAAGAACCAGCATCTCACCCTATTTGCTCCAACGAACGCAGCTATTAACAAGCTTGGTCATGCAATTTTACACAAGATGCAGCATGGAGACCCATGTCTTAAAAGTACAGCCACATCTGCAAAGTAAAATTTATTGAAATAAGAAAGTTTCAGACATCACAACTATTAATCTTGGTATTTTAGGGATTCTCCGACGTCACATCCTACCCATCACATTCTGCTCCTCGATTGTTTACAAACAAGGTCAAGTTAGGAATATTGATGGGGACGTTATGGACATTGATCGAGTTGCTGATGACAAACTGTTTCTCAATGGATCTCAAATTGTAATCAGAGACATTGTGACTACGAACGGAGTGGTGCATGTTATAGATGCTGTGGTTATGTCTGATCAAGGTTAGACAATACATGCGATTCTACTTCAATCAATCTATTGAACACAAGCACAGCTAGTCAATTAAAGCAAAGTTTAAAATGGGTATCTGGAATATTTTGAATTAGATCAACCTTTGTCAAAGGCTTTGGAGAATGGTGGCTACAGATACTTTTTAGATGCAGTCAGATCTGCGGGCTTGGAAGATTATATTGATGAGCTGAACAATGTGACCCTCTTTGTTCCTACCAACGATGCGATGGAGGAATTAGGCCAAGATATTTTGAGAAATCCTTCCAAACTTAGGGAAATATTATTGTATCATATTGCTACACCGGAAACGAAAACTTGTGGATTGTCTCATGAACAAGTTCTTCCAACAAAGTTGCACAATCGCAACATACATATTAATTTATATTCACACGTAAGATTCCAATACGATGTAGATCGGATTATGGTGAGCTTTGTAGATGTAGATAAACGATGATTAATGTTGATTTTGATTTCCAGTTCCCTATCGATTTGGAAACTGAAGTGACAGCGCAATGTGGCCGCTTAACAATGCGCAATAAAATGGCCTGCAATGGAATAATGCATGAGGTGGATCGTATCCTGTTACCATCTGAGCATGATCTTCTTGAAACTCTCAAATCTCAACCTGATTTCACAATTTTCTACCGCCTTCTGATTGTAATTACTTACTAAATACCAAAATTATCTGCATGTTTCTATTATAATTGAATTAATATTCTCATTTCCAGCAAAGTGGCTTTGCCGATCAAATGAGAAGAAAGAATGTCAGTACAACAATCTTCGCCCCGACTGATTCTGCCTTTTATGCATTACCTAAAGAAGACTTCCGTAAACTACTAAATGACACAGTGAATGCGTCTAAAATTGTACAGAATCATATAATCGAAGGTATTGTGAGCATTTCATACAACAACTTAGAATTTTCGTCAGCGAAATATCTTTCACAAATTCTGGTTTATTTTCAAAGAACCACTATGTTGTGCGGGTGTCGCCCCCAATAATTGGTTCATGACAAGAAACGTGGACTGTATTAATGGAGCCAAAGTTCCTGTTTATCGGGATACCAGTGGTAGGGTCAGATATGGGTCTGCAACGGTTACAACTTGCGACTTGACAGCATCTAATGGAATCATTCATACAATTGACAAGGTTTGTGCTGTCCTTTGCAAATTGCAAAATATTCGTGATTCTCAGAAACACACACCATTGTATAAGGTATTAAATAAAAATATTTTAGGTATTGAATCAATCGAATGACCTATCCCGTGGCGATTTGATGGAGTCCTGCTTCCCAGATCCATTTACAACAATTCGCTCAGCTACTTTCTTCATTCGCCTTTAAAACGGTGTAATTTTGCATATTATACCAGATTGAACCTTTTCTTTACTCAATTTAATGGGATTGAAATTGTGACTAATAATATTTATGATTTTATGGAAGAATTCTTTCAATTCATTGACAAAAACTCCATAATAAATTATTAGCTTTTTAAGCAAATGTACTGAACTATTATGCAAATTATTTTTCACGTGCTATGTCATTTCATGTCATGCAAATTCAAGTTAATTTTACATCCATGCTAAATGAACAGTGAAATACAAACTCCAAAAAGCACTTGTATAAAAGCATTTTGCAGCAGTAGCAATTTAATAGTTCAATGTTCAATTACATTATCTTTTTTCATTTTTTTCCATCTTTGTATTTCATTTTGTTGTATGTATTATATAAAACAGTCAAACCGGCATTTTCATTTTTTAGTCTTTTAATCTCTTTTTTTATATAGAAAGCGAAAAGTCAGAAAATTCCTCATAAAAGCTGTGTGTATCTCCCTACCTAACTTAATTAACCAACTTGACATCCAAACATACTCCCTTGTTTAAGAATGTTATGTAGTGTGTGGGCAGGATATAATGAATTCAACACTATTATTTTTTTTGATATTATGCGAATACGAAAAGTATGTAAAGTTACATACGAAACGGTACCCAAACTCAATGTAATATTAAACGTCCCTT
Organism: Orchesella cincta; assembly: GCA_001718145.1. Lineage (NCBI taxonomy): Eukaryota > Metazoa > Arthropoda > Collembola > Entomobryomorpha > Orchesellidae > Orchesella > Orchesella cincta. The sequence goes on along the minus strand of LJIJ01000029.1, from coordinate 104,755 downwards.
CTTCACTTCACACACATATTATCATCAGTCACTTTTGTCAATGTTCAATGTGATGATTAGATAGAAAACATCTAGTTAATAATATTATGATTGATTCTAACTGAACCTCTCAGTTAATTTCTGAGAAACAAAAAAATAAAAATAGTTGTAATTGCTATAAAAAAGTTTTTCCCTTCTGATTTTGAACTATAATATAAAATCTTAAGGACTAAATATTGGCTTATTACATGCATCATTGAAGTGATGATTGAATAATTGTATTATAATATTTTAAACTCAAAAATAATATTATTATTAGAGAGTAAAAGAAAACGTTAGGCGCAGAATGTTTTTGGCTGGATACATATTTAAAGGGATTTTCTTTTACGTGATATAAAAGTGAACTTGGCTGGAGAAAAAACTAGTTGATTATCAAGTTTAAAATGTTGTAGTCTCCTAGTACAAAATTAGCATTTGGTTCTATTCCGAGGATCCGACGTTTACAAGGGATGAAGCGGTGCTGGAGCCATTTTCGCATGGTGTCGTTGAATTGGAATTTTGGTTTTTTCTCTACATTAAAATAAATCCAGCAATCATAAACACGCCACTGACCTATTAATTACTTATGTTATTTAAGTACCATAGAAAAATGACGAAGGTGTTGGAAGTACACCACTGATCCATTGCGTGGCAGCTTTTCTAGAGCTTCTTCAGCGCTAAACCACTTTCGTTTCCTCCCTGTTGATTAATTACCCAAACAAATCAGTTAGTATTGCTGCATAATGCAACAAAAGTAAAATGGCTAATGGTAACTGCACTGGTATAATAGCGTACCAATTTTAATGGAATCCTCCCACTCGGGCATCTCCTCCGTTACGACCATTACGTAAACGACGGTACGATGTTTGCGCTCCTGATTCTGTGTAAGGCATTTGAAGATGAAAGTATAATGTATTAGTATTTCCAACCAAATTTAATTGAACCCAAACCGTGTAATGTGAGCTTGAAAGTTAAATGGGTTTATATACTGCATGACCATGTTTGCTATAATAATTGAAAATTTTATCAAACCTCAAAAGTTCCAATGCATCTGTCAATCTTGCCCCGTACGCCAGCCTCCCTCTACCACTCTCGAACGGCAGCCACGCAGTGAGATTCTTCAGGCTCAACTCCACCTCCAGGAACAATCCAAAGGTCGCTGTTCTTGGATGAGGAGACGAGGAGAACCTTTCCATATCAGAAAATTAACAACAAACTCTGGTGACCCACAATGAAACCATTTAGTCAATACTTGTTCCAGTTAATTTTGAGCAGAAATTACACAGTATCAATATAAAAATTGATAGTGATAAGCGCAGTTTTATCAGTGCTCATACATCATAATCAATCAAACCCATTTTGCATTTGAAAATGTTAACCATGAATGCAATTAGAAAAGCGTTAGTGTTTTATCAAGTATACCTCAGATTCTGATTCGTTGCGGACGCACAAACAAGCGGCACGTTGCCGGTAGCCGTCCTCATCATAAATCCGTATTTGGTCAGGCTTTTCTTTCACCATGATGAATATGAAGTTGTTTTGGCTTTTGAAGGTGTGATAATAAGTAGTTACGATCTACTATATACTCTGTGGTGCGCAGGTACTAACGTGTATAATAATCTCAATGTACTAAATGGAATGAATTAGAAAAGGGACTTTCCTTAAGCCCAACAAAGTGTTCACAGCTTTGGAAGGAAATCTTCTGAAGACAACTCAAAATCGAAGGGAAAATTCACAGTAGTATAGAAAGCGACACGCGTCACTACCAAAGTATTCACTTTGCCGACGCCCAAAACCACCTGACTTTCTTTGTTTTTCGCTTCCGGATGTTGTGATGGATTACTGGAAAAAATTATTGTTTCGACGGACGATGAACGAATGCGAAGGATTTCGTTTAATGACGTTTTCCAAGATTCTGGTGGACTGAATCTTAGACGATGTTGTGATGTATATATGTACTATATATACACAAACTCAAGGTCACTTGACACCAAAGAAAATTCTAAACCCGAAGTTTATTCCTTTGATGGCTAAGTGTAATCCACTCATGATCTTGTTCGTTGACACTGGTCAGTGAAGCGCCAGCCGTGTCGTCAAGAGGTGAAGGGATGAGTGATAAAGCTTCAGACTTCAGTCAGGGAGCTCTAACGGTTCAACCAAATTTTCTTGCTCGGATCAGATCAGAAGAGCTCCGTTCCAATCTGATTTTGAGTTCCACCTGCAATAAATTAAAAATACAATGTATTTATATACTTATGGCAGCGGTTATAAATTTATGCTATCAAGGATTACTTATATTGAGAGGGATTTAATTATATTGTTAAACCACCCAACATTCCTGAAATAAGATTATGGAGGGCGTGTTGCACGCTATGAATTTGTATGATTTCACGTGCTTGCCTCTATACTAGTAAATCCTTGATAAGATATATGTTACTTATCCCCTTCCTAAGCTTTCTCTTTGTACATAGGCTTTCCATAATATTCTGAACTACAATTATTACAAGTTGCATCAAATTCAATTTCTGTGAAATGGGCGGTAAGAGTGGTTGCATGATTTTTCCTCATTACTCAAAGTATCGCGTTTCGCTAAAAGCATGACAAGGAAACATCTACCAAAACACCTGGTTTCCGGTTTCACGTGTATTACTAGATGTAGATGGGAGTAGTTTTAATGAAATTTTAAAACGCAATATTTTTAGAACTATACTTGATACTTGTATGCATTTATCAAAGTCAAGATATTGCTGCAGTTGCATTTATATACTTGCTTCTGGTTTTATAGAGAATAGCCTTAATTCAATGTGAACTTGGACTTCGGAATGGGAAAAGCCATGAAAGTTTTGCTAGTTTACTTTCTCGTTTCTTGCTTCCAAGTTGGAATTAAGAAGGTAATGTTCTCGTGAAATGGTGCAGTCCTAATAAAAGATGCTGTCGAACTGCACATTTGTAGAAGGTCACTCTGAGATGAAGCCCTTCAAGTGGCCTTCACGGAGAGCATAAACTGAGCACGTGTATAAGATAAAACTTAACAGCTGCAGACGGACTTTAGATAACGACACTATAGGTGGCATCCGCCTCAGATCCACATTGTGATGGAGATGTGTCTACATTAATATTTGTAATTCGGTCCTGCTACTTTAAATCCAGCCAAACAAACGCTAAAGCGATTATTTTGCAGTTTGGCAGAAATTGCAAGGTTTATTTATCATATTTTATAAATCACCTCAATTTGGCATGTCCAAAACATTTTACAGTAGACTGTCTACTTATATCAGTATTCAAAACTTTTCTACACCTAAATAGATCACCATTCTAGACGAAACCAATCAATTTACCAACCTACGACAGGAAAATGTACGCCTTGATCTTAACGTATTAATCATTAATTAAAATATCCCTTTCCCTATTCTCTCACCCATTTATGTTTCTGGAAGGAGTCTCGTGCAATCACAATCTGATTCAATGAGCGCTCGAATGAATAAAGTTTTAGGGAGTGGGCGACACCTTGAAAATATGTAGATCTCAATTCAATGTTTGCGCACTTGTCCCCTACTCAATACGAAATATTTGTTGATCTTCGAATTTCCTTGTGTCACCATTACTCACATGCCGGAGCAGGTGCATAACATGTATATACATAAATATATTCGTTTCATTTCATTCATACTCAATTGAACATGGCCACCCACATGCAAAAATTACACAGATTTTGATTGGATGCAAATTATAACGACTCTGTATTACACTTCTCCGCTCCTTTTTCCTAAATTCAAGTCTTTCATCAAGCTCTCACGCTTGCACCTCAGAATTGCAAATTTATCTAATTACCTTTCCAATCTATTTACAATGTAATGTAGGCAGCCAACCCTTTCCTAACGACAGGAGCGGCGTGTCAAGTCAATGTAAACAGTTTGTTGATACACCATATAAATTTAATGCGTAGTGCACACAGGCAATCCCAACACGTAACGTACTACACAAAGAAGACACAAAACTCAATTTCCCCTCTGAGTCGTAGTATATACCCGTTTGCGAATCTAATAATTTGTCGTTTCCAGATCAGTTCTGCGAATTGGAACTGCTATACGGAAAAGTAATGTAACGATAATGATCTTACACATATTTATATTTATAGCGCTACGGGTGATTTAATATAAGGTTTCTAAGAAATTTGTTGACTTTTTAGCTACAGTGGTTTCCCATTTCTTGTCGGATCGGAACCAGTCGCATTAGTAGCACTGCCGGTACAACAAATCAATCCAAAAGGCACCACTTTTTCTTCATGGCGCATTTGCAACAAACGATCTATATGAATATGACAATAATATATGCATAAAAAGATTACCTGAGTCCGTGCTTACGCTTACAGAAAAATCGTAGGCAACTCACAATCAGACCCAAGTATCCAAGAACCGAAACGTGAAAAACTGCAATGAACTGGTTTCTTTATGCATTTTTTAAACCATAAAAACTTAATGTTTACAGACACTACAAGACATGAAAAAGTCACTGTCCATAATAGCAAACCATATGCACCCTATTACTTCACCTTCAATTTGCGTCATTCACCCAAACCAAACCGTATGTGTAACAACCTTTTTTGAAACTCTGAGATGATGATGATGATGCTGCTGTCTGCTCCTCTGCTGTCAGACTTTTGTAGTAGAGAGGTTGAAGGCACAGTTTGAAACAAGACTAAAATATCCTACACTAGCCGATTTATCAATGTCTCGCTTCTTGTCTGGAGGATTGTCATCAGACAACTGAACCAAAGAAGCGAGGAAGATAAGAAGATGGAGGTGTGGAGAAGCATGCACTCATTGAACATGAGAAAGGCTTAACAATAGGGAAAAATACAACGTTCTCCAAACTCCTCCTTTTGCCGACTGGTCGGAGCCAGGATTGCTAATCTTAAAAGAGTCTTTCGATAATTTTACGTCAGGTGCATATCATGGATCATGTTGTTTATGTAATAAAGTGTCAAAGAGAACGCGCTCTCGATACACAACACCAGTCTTTTTGTCGACTTTTTCTTTTACCTGGAATTTCAAGGTCTTCTCCTTCCACATTACATGTATGTTTGCATATTATTCACCTTGCTTATTACTGGATTACCCAAATTCCCTAGATTCCATTTGTTTGAGCATACTCATGTTATTATGACAGCAGTAAAACCAGTCATATACATTGCACGTGATCATAAAAAATATCATCAAAACTTTAAAATTAGTTTTTGGAAAACAAAGTTGTGAACTTGTAAATAACTTGTTTCTGTATCTTTGACCTTTCAAATTTTATGAGCCTTTGTTTCACAAGTCTTAACTTTGTCTTTCCTCCAAACAAATTGGGCAAAAATGGTTGCCCACAATCAGAAAAATGTGGATTACCTACTACAACCCGAGGTTGATTATGCATGCAAAGGATATTAAATCTGAGAGAGCTATCCATCACATTTGTCTGTGTACTCAAATGCATGAAATTGTTCATGTGCTGCAGATTCCGACTAACAGAAGAGAAGCTCAATTTCATCTCACAAAGTACAGTTTAGGCGGAGTGGCCATGTACATTGGAACAACGGAACAAGACTGCAATGAAACCCACTGATATTAACTTGAAGAATGTCAATTATGTTGATCAGGGGACGCATACTTTTTAATTAAATTTAAAAATGAAATGTCACACTTCACCACTCACTTGTCAGGATTTGGTTTCATTATCAATTGCCAACTGCCTAGCCTGCAAGCTATTATATTTCCTTTGTCACACTTCCCCACTAAAATGTACTCGGTTGTTTTTCTAATTAGTATATAAAATTATCAGCTAAATTGCGAGCAACAAGTCACTTTTGATTCATCAAAAAATCGTTTACAGTTGAAGGATAACACAGACTGGGGAAAGAGTAACGAACGAACTTAAGACTAGTCTGTTTGATATTGATATCTTTGGTAATACTGACCTCAAGTTAGCGAAGAGAACGAAATGGTCTACGAATGGTTTTCCGTCTTGTCGTCACTTCAGTTGACTGCAGCTGCTTCTTCCTTGTGTCTCATGTAAATTCACAATGAGGACTAAAACAAGATATATGAGAAAACATCTTTATCAAAGTGGTTTCTCCCTCAATGTGTGAGTGAGGTGTGTGTGGATGAAATTATATATATTATGACTGTATAGCAGTTGTACAGAGCTGCTCTTTCAGAGGATGATGATGTTTTCTACATTTTTAATATTGCTGCTCCTGCTCAAGATGAGGTTGATGGTGGTAGTAGTGTGGTGACCATGATGATAGTAATGCTGATCTTCCATGCTTAATGGTACACTGCAAAAGCATCTTCCTTTCGCTATAACTTCACTGCTTCACATGAATTGATGATGGTGGTAATGGTGTATGTCTTCAAACATTGGAATAATAAAAGATTTTTGTATTTGTCTGCTAAACTAACGTTACGCTGCGAGCTTCATTAGCACTTTACTTTCACAGCTTAGCAAAGTACACAAAAACTGTAGTCCTTATCCTTCCTCAAAACATGAGAGGTGTGTGGATGTGTGTCTGGGATACGGGACGATGCGATGATGTGCTAATATTTTAGCGTGTCATATGTTGGACTCTGTGTGGATTTGATACACTACCTCTGCCTCTTCTATACGTTATGCAATGGGATGCTCAATGGAATGTGCTCTCGAAAGTTTATCCTGATGTTGATGTTCAATGATGTTGCTGAGCTCAGCTCTACTACTATACGGATGGAAGAGCTAACGAACGAAGAATGGATCTCAACGAGGGTTGCTGACAGATGAATGTGGATATTGCTATGCTATATCCTTGTGTTTATGTACGAGTGCCTAGGTTTGCTTGCAAAGTTTTTGGGTTTGCCTTGTCGGTAGTGAAAACTCCAAGAAGCTTCTGTCATTTCTATTCATATTATTTGTTTTAACGTGGATAATGCCATTCATACTCATATTCCATGTCTTTCTGCAAATTCTTGCTGGTCTCGGCTTTTTTTAAATAAAAAACTTGTCACGTCATGAGTCATGCTTTGGAGGAAAGGTTTTTATTTTTCTTGAGGTGATTTGGAGGCGCTGTATAGTCTCCTGTGGTTGGTTTAATATAGAGAGGAAAGTAGCTGTAAAAAAAGTCTTTTTAGTGCGCTTCCTGTTGATTTCCCAATTTGTGGTGAGGTTTTATTGCTGAAATGAATGTATAAGGTGTAGCAGTACCAACAAAAAGGCATAGGGCAATAGAGAAAGAGAGACAGACAGAAACATGTAAATTTTTTCGCAGCGAACTATGCCGATCTGAACTAAAAATTGCTCCGAATCCAATGCTGACTTTAATACACACACCTCACCTTTCTCTGTTTCTATGTTTATCTTTATGGTGGGATTTTTTTTTCGCCAAGTGGAGTGCACGCAGATCGATAGAATAATCCATAAAAATGCTTTTATGACTTTGCATTTATTGTGGACATAAAAATAACCTTTTCCGTTGCAAGCGACATAGGTTAATTCCATTATGCTTTTCACATCGTGAAAAATTATTTTGATTAAACTACAGGTATGTAAAGTTTGAGGCGTGTGAACGGTTAAGACATGAGTTTAACAGTCTGCTTCATGTATGTCGTAATTGTTTGTTTGTTAAATACGTATTTAGTTACCTTCATTTTAATGCAATCCTTAGTAACTTTACATTGAAATTAAATTTTAACACTTTTTATCTGTGCGGAAGCTCTTGAAACAGACTCTTTGGAAGTCGATATCTTAGACATTGACTTTCTTGACACGGACTCTTTAGACATCGAAGCTTTTGTAAGATCGCTCCTGGAAATCGACTCTTTGGAAGTAGCAAACCCTTCTCTTTCTTTAGTCAAGAACAATTTCTTCAACGTGCTCGGAACATTTTCTTCCATAACACTATTTACCAATGTCGGCCAGTCAGGCAGTGGTACTTTTTTCTTGTGGAGCTGCACTTGTTTCTCGGCTTCCTTTTTCTCTCCCTCTTTGCGTCTATCCATAAAATACTTGAGAATATTTGGAACTTCCGGCTCTTTTTTTGATTTGGGAACCATTTTCTTGAAAGCTTCTGGAATATCCTCCTCATCGGTCGGCATCTTAATGGGTTGAATGATACTTTGATAGCTTGGCCGAAGTTTTCGCTCCACTCGCTCCATCAAGGCACTCTCAGTTTCGTCAGCTTCATTGAGTGTCTTTAATCGGTTGATTGAGGAAGACTTTTTTCTAGGCTTGATTGGCAACATGAGTACCTTTTCTTCCAGGAGCTCTGCATTTAAATTGGCATTCGAGCCAAAAAGCCTCATTAATGTTCGTCGAGGCAGCTCTCGCAACCTGTCTACTTCATCCATGGTCAACTTTTCGACAATGATGACTTCTTCCTCGTAAACGTCCTCTTTTCCATAACGCTGTCGGTAGATACCGGGTTCCAGATCTGAATCAGAGTTCACACGACGAAGACCCAAATCGACGCCTTCTTTGAGGCACCCATCGATCAGTGCAGCACTCAGTTTAGGAAGGAAACAGGCATCGTCTGCCTTGCTGTAAAATGGTTTCGTATGATTTTCAAAATCCTCCCAAGCCTTTATATACGCTTGGGCCTTGTCTTGCAAAGTACTTTCGAATTGTAATGTATTCAAAACGCGGTCACGAAGCTCTCCATGTGAGCCAGTGTATCGAAAACGGCATGGAATACTGATAATTGCTCTTCCCACCCGCATCAGCTCTTCAGATCTTGACTCACCGGGTTTTGCAAATGGACTGGTGTTTATAACTTTGATTTCATCTGGAGTCTTCTTGAATGGAGATGGACGACAAAATGGTAACTGACAGTTTGGTATTTTCCAAAGAGAATAAAGGTCACGGGGCAAACTAGATCCGAATGGTATTTTCTTGTTGGATTTTGTTTTTGCCTTGGGTGCCACCCTTATAGTTTTTAAGTAGATATCCGACATACCACTTTTAGCTATAATATCGGGACCACTTGTGCCTGTCATTCGTTTCGCAAGAATTGCTTTCACGACTTCAGTCTCTGATCTCCAACCAGGTGTTATTTGATCTTTGTATTTGTATATAACCAAAAAAAGCTATTTAGCTTTTGGTTAACAAGAATGGATAATATTTGTTACCTCCGTATTACGTACCGATATTCGTACTTAGCCTGGACCCATCTCGCCATGGAAAGAGGGAACTCTTTGTGCCTTTCAGAGAAGGTCCTCCTCTTTTCTGGTAGTCGATAATTCTTTGCTTGTCTTTCTCGAGATTCGTCCTTAATCTTTCGTTTTCAAAGTTCTTTCTCCTCATCTCTTGTTCTCGAACCTTTCTTACTTTCTCTTCTTCAATGCGCTTCATATGATTTTCTCTCACGAGTTTCTTTCTCTGCATTTCCTTCTGCATGTTCCAATTTCCTACTTTTGAAATCGTTGTGATGCTGGTTTGCATAGAATCTAGTGTCGGTTCTGCCTTAACTAAAGTATTTGTAGGTTGTTCCTTGTTTACTAGATGTCGAGTCATTGTCTCCCTCACAATCCTCTCCATTGCAGTCTCACCCATGCTTTTCGAATATTGTGCGATCCCTGTTTCCGTTTTCGTGACAAGTCGCTTTGATTCTGGCTTTGGTTCCTGTGCAGGCATCTGTTGTTCCACTACTGGGTATTCAAATTCATACATCGTGTTGTTAGACTCCAGTTCGTCAAAATTAGACGCTTGCTCAGTGGTGCTGGCTGTAGGAAACCTTTTCGGAATCAGGATCGGCAACCGATTGATCGCAGACATGAGCTTTTTGTGGTTCATAATTTCATTATTTAATTTCTCCATTTTGCTTCTACCAATAATCTGCTGGCTAATACGCACAACTTAATTGTTCAGTACACGAGACTAATTACTTTTAATTTGAGCAATGAGCCAATCTAAATTAGGGAGTCACAATAGAAAGGACATTTTCAACAATATTTTAACAAAACAAATAGCGTTGTTAAAATATTTTACATGATACAGAGTTGCAGCCATGAGGACAATCTTTGATAGTCGGCAAAAGTTTTACAATATTCTGGTGCCCCATGTACAATGACGTTCAAGAGACAAGATCATACAGCAAAAATCCCTCTCATTTGTTATTCTTATAATATCGATAGCTTTTTGGATGCTAGTAACTCAATATGCATCCGTATGTAAACTACTGACATTGGCTTATAAAATCTGATATAATGAGAAACGCATGTTTTTTTCGGCTCGAAACTGCCTTGTGCAATATAATACACCGCTCATCTACGTAAGCTATGAGTTGAATAACATAAAAACAAAGCACATTCAGTGAATTAGAGCAGTTAAGCTTCCAAAAAGCTGCAATTCAACTTCAAGAGCCATACCCATTAAACATGTGCTATATATAAAACTATAAATATAATGGATGATGATGAGTGACAAATGTATTTTTAATTGAACCCCATTATAGCAGTCGATTTAGATACAGCCTCCATGAATAATGATGATGTTGAATGAAGACAGACATACTTTTGTTTAGCCTCTTTGTCTCGCCATGAAATCAAATCAGTTATGTTTTGTTATATCTCGTCTTTCTTGTCTATGATGATGCAGATTGCCGAGAGATGAATGATGCAGAATGTGATGTGATGTTGCAAGATTTTCTGCAAATATCTTTTCACATGTGTGTTGTTGTGAAAAGTGGGCAACATCTCGTTCGCCTCGCAATGCATAATGCAAATGTGTCATCTAAACTGGTTTCCCTTCCATTGTGTCTGTTCAAAGGTGAATGATTGTGTGCGTCTGCATGTATGTATCTATCCAACAACCAAAAGAAGAGGGGGAGTCACCTACAATAATTTTGCAGAAAATACAGCTACATTGTAATATAAAACTTAATGTATATATGTTGGTAATCATAATCAATACGACTGTAAGCAAAAGTTGCAAGGAATGAAATGTGTTGGTCTAGAACAATCACAGATGTTGATTTTAATGTTTTATTCATGTGCATCCAACATCCACCCTGCCCTCAGTCAAAATGCAATGTAACCGTACATGTTACTTGATGCTACATTTTGCATTGAAGTTCTAAGCAAGCTATCAAACTACTGCATGCAATATTGGACCTGTGTGTATGTAGAATATACAGCATTCATTCATGATGCATAAATCATCATATACAAGAAATGAGTTGCAATTTACATGCATGTAAATAGCTGCATACAAATTACAAACACAATGGATGGGCTCATTCATATACCCAAAACAAGAGAGCAGTATAGTGCTCCTCCAAACAGAGTTTTGAAGAGAGAGCTCTCACCTATTCAGTAACTGAGTAAAGTTGGAAGCTAAAGTAGTTCGAAACATTGTCGTTTACAGGCCTTCTTGTCGCTTTGATAAAACTGGAAGTTGGTGGCCCCAGTCCGTGCTTAATATTTCCATATTTTCGTAGTACACACAAAGTTCCATGTTTTTCGGGGCTTACTGAAAAAGCAGACAGACGGATGGAATCGTTGGGAGTCGGAAAATTGACTGTTCCTCAATCTAGCCTTCCTTTCCAGAGGTACGTTGCAGAGAAGGAAATAATACATGCTTTAGCAGGACTATTCTTTTTTGCACACAACATGAACAGTTACTCCAAATACATTTGGTAGTGGCCTGCTCCAGCCTTCAACTCCATAAAAAATCGGCAATCCACAAACCTGGAAATTGCACGCTACTCTTTCTGTTATTATACAGCTGCTGCTCGCGTTTTTGATGGTGGAGTTTTCGGGCTCTACTTTATCCATACGCGAATCAATGTAGTATCGTAGTTTCAGCAACCTGGTGTGTTTGTGCTATACCATCATTTTTCATGTAGATTGTAGACATTATTAGTTCTTTTGCTGCAGAATCTTTTTGCGCAAGTCTGCCACGTTCTCGCAGAAGGTAATAGTGGAAGCTAGTGGGGTAAAACCTCTATTGTGTATTTTGCCCATGTTCTGTTGGTCTTTGTGAAGTGGTGGCCTGATCTGATGTGATGATGGTTTTGTATGGTGCAATGCAATGTTACCATTTCATTGTAAACCAAGCAAAATAAAGGTTGGTTGGATTGGCTTTGCTAGGGACTTCCTGTAACTTGCCTCTGAAGCTAAAGAAGCAGCTAGTAACTAACCAACATTCCCTATCATCTCACTTGAGAAAAAGTTGGGTAGAGTGCTGTTGTGGTATGTATGTGTATTAAGTTTTATCATACTGCCTAAAAGTTAGAAAAGACAATTAACAGTTAAAAGTTTAGGATTTGCATGAAGGACGCAGCAGGGTAGTTCCTTTTTAACAGCATTTGGTAAGGCCTGTTACTTAAGCAGAAATATTTCTGACGATTTATTTAAAAGAAGAAGGTTTCCACTGGGCAAGTTATAATGGTTGGAACAAAATCTGGTATTTTGAGCTGGAAGTTTAAACAATTTACGTATGCAATATAGAAGCGCTGATGCTCAATCAATGAACCAATCATCCTTGGGTGATTAATCCAACTCCATCTCAAGAGCAAAATACATTTTCTGCGTTCCGTTTAGCACCCCAACCAACACCTCAAGCGTTTCGGAAATTCAGTCATAAAAATGGCTAACGTTTCATTCACCTTCCCGAGCATTGTCGATAAATATACATTATCACAATAATTGTATTAATCATTAAAGGTGAAACAGGCTGCAAAAATCGTCACACTATTTAATTAATTCTAAACTGGAACATTCTCAACTACGAGAAACCTACTCGGGAAAAACCTTTAGACACGAATTATTTTGAGTACATCATTATTATTCTTTTCTACACCAAAATGAAGCAGATCAAACTAATTTTATACAATTTCATAATTGCAAACCGAGTAGTGAGGAAGTATAACGTCATTTACTAACCAGTGTAGACTAATTAGCCGATATTTGATTCTTTCCAGGTGATTCTACAGAAATGAAGTTGTTGTTTATCGGATAACTTTTGCTCCTCGATTGAATTTGTTAATACATAAAAATAAACACAATTGTAACAGTGACTGTTATACTACGACCTCTCAAAATCATTTTAATTTTCTACGAAGTCTCAATATTTCCGCGGAGTCCGAGTGAAGTCACCGTGTTGTCGTTTTAAAACCGTTTCAGAAGTGCCAACCTGTCACCGCTTTGCGGACAGGTTCACATTTCCAATTTTGCTGGGCTTTCTTCTGGAGCTGTAATGGTAAGAAATTGTTGTCTTTTTTCTTTACATCAAATTAAATATTATACATTATAGGTCACTGCTTGGGGTTTCTGGAGTTTGCATTATTACATAGTGGAAACATTTTTTGCAAAATGGTTCCTTCTTTTTAATGGAGCATAACAAAACATTTACGAACGTGTCAATGAGGACGTTCGGACGAGTGATGGAATTGTCGCGTGCATTAATTTACGTTCCTTTCGGCCCAAAGCGTACATATATATACACCCATTCTCACCAAAGTTAACAACAAGTTAATAAAATGGTAGCATAATGTTCTTCGGAAAGATTATAAATGTACCTCACTTTTAGAATAACACTATGAAATTCAGTAGCCGCACCCACCCTCTCATTAGAAACTTTCAGTTCAGTTAGCATTTTTTAGGTTTAGACGAACACTGTCAATTGCTGAATCCATTTCAATTCAATTTCCCTTTTATGTATATAAGTACATCCAAACTCTTTAAACAAATGCCCATCATTAAACCCTATTCGCTAAAAGGTTTTTGGAATTCAATTTGTTTACCCATTTGGCTCAACCATACATTTGTTTCCGCATCAATAAAACTGTCGCTTCATATCCGACAGATAGACAAAGGGATAAGGTAGTTGAACCTTTTTTCGATTGAGAAAAGGCGTATTCGATTCTCCTCCACTTTTTATACGGCTCCTTTAACCTAAAATGGTTATCCCCAAAAGACCAACAAACTTCAATGTGCGTATTTGTTTGTGTAAAGTCGGAGAAAACATTGCATTACATAAGCTCTGGGCGGTAGGCTCATACATTAATAACAGCATTTGGTTGAATAATTTACTCAAGCTGTTACCCGTAAATGTAGCCTAATTTAAGGGAAGGTATATATTTCAGTTCCATGTATCAACATCCGAATTCGACATGTTTATATGAATAATTAGCAAAGTAACCGGAGCGGAAGAACGGTACCTTTAGGGTCTAAACCTTGTAAACAACAACATCATTATCAACAACGCAGCACCCTTTTTATTGTGGTGGATGAGGACTTTTTATGAGTGTTTACGCCGAATTTAGGAGAAAGTCGCTCCTCGACTGACTGACTCTTTAATAATGAAGTTCCCTGCTTCCGAGAATGAATAGTTGGTTAATAACCCTTTATTGCTGTAACTATCTCTATCTTGCTTGCTTGGCTGCATAGTTTCATTCCATTCCTTTGCCTTGCTGACACCTGCCATGCCAAAACCAGTTTAGGCTGGTTTTTTGGCCTCGTCTGTTCCTCCCCTTTCTACTTATTTTGGCGTGCTCAAGTGAAAGTCTGAATTATTCACGAGGAAAAAGGCAAGGTATGCAATATGCGCTACTTATGTCATGTCCGCTTTTCTCTCCAGTGCCCCGAAAAATGTTTTGGGCCTTTCTTTGCCAAAGAGTGAGATAAGAATATCATACGATTTGCATACGATAGTGGAAACTCTGATCCTCTCATTCCTGTGAGACTTTCATTTGATATGAACCATTTGATTTTATGGAGAAAGGGATAAATGCCCATTTATATTATTATACTTGATCTACTTATATATAGTTCTGCCGAATTCGATTGGAAAATATAGATTTTTTCTAACATATGCCGTTTGATGTCCTTGTTCTAAATGAATTCCCATTCCCACTGCACATTTGCTAAGCTTTTGCCGACTACGGAAGTAGAGGCACAGCACACGTCAAGGTTAAACGGATAGTAAACAAGTAAGCTATAATCCGGTTTTCTTCGATTTGGATGGACAATTAATCGGGATATATAAGTTGTCGATATCAAATGAAAACGGAAAACAGCTTGGTATTCAATTTGTACTCATGTCATACAACTCTGAAATTATTTCTGCTCTAATTGCCCTGCAACGAAGAGGCGGAGAGTAGATTCACATTTGACATTTTCCAGAAAAGAAACTATCACAAACAGAACTTCAAACAATTTCTGAGAAGTTGTGAAATGCATTCTGCAAATGACATCAACTAAAATGTGAGAAATTCAGCAGTGGATTATTTTTGCACTAGCGACCACTATAAATATTCATGCTATAGAGTTTATATATACATTTATTCCTCTTCATCACATCCCCGAAATTTTTTTTGTCTGTTTATCTTTCTATTCACTCCTTTCCTCTGTATTTTTTACTAAGAAGGAAGCTCGAGTTTGAGTAGTATTGTCATAATGTCCTCTAGTGTCCTTGGAAGTTTTCTAGTTGATTTAACAAGGACCAAGCCCTTGGAACTTCTTTGGAATCGATGAATAGTCCAAACTACAACCCACACGCAGATTGTCAGTATTATTATTATGACATACCATCTGGACTGAAATATTTTTAGGTTTTCCCTTTCATATAATCTGTTATTTACGTCTTACAATCATATTAAAGAAG
The DNA here is from genome assembly GCA_001718145.1 of Orchesella cincta. Lineage (NCBI taxonomy): Eukaryota > Metazoa > Arthropoda > Collembola > Entomobryomorpha > Orchesellidae > Orchesella > Orchesella cincta. The sequence continues at coordinate 89,122 of LJIJ01000029.1, read as the reverse complement.
ACTCACAAAAGCAGACTCGCTGGTGTTTAAGATCGAAGGTTAGCATAATCCTATTTGCAGTTTTCGTGCTAGGTACCTCATCTCACATTCAACATTTATTTCTGTCATTTGCAAGATCCCATCTGCTTTAATTATGGAGATATCGTATAATTATAGCATTTGGTCACAAAACAGCACTTCAATTTACTATCCGCATTGGCAATGTTTCATGAGAAATGGAAGCAAATAATAGTCTTCGACTCATTCATATTGGACATGGAAAAGTATATAGCTTTCTAAAGCAAACAAAAAAGTTTGATTGCTCTCATATATTCCTTTATCTTCGCTCGTTGAAAGCTTCTCTTGTTGAAAAAATTGTGTTGATGGTAAATGAAAGTTCCCATTTGGGATGTAGTGACAGCTTGATTATATAAACCAAATTATCTCATTCCATCTGGGACAAGAGTGATGAGATAAACAAGAGCCAGATCGGGAGAAAGCTATTCAAACATATGCTACACTGCTGCTGTATCCTTTAGGGTTGGGTGGAGAATTGATTCATTTTTAGAACACAAAAACATACTCTGTGATTTCTCTCTTGTGCCCAATCATCCGCTGTTGTATCGTTCGCTCGATTTAATGAGGTCTTTACCCGTTTTATTCAGCCTTCACATCTCATCGGGTTGCCGGTCGTTGGATAAACATGTGGAAGGGAAATGGTTTCTGTCACCTTTATTCGGAATGCGTTCTTGGCATTGACAGAGGAGTTGGAAGAAATCACTGTTTGTTAAATATGTATTAGCTATTAAAGAACTCATGGGGAACGGTTTTTATCGGTCGCTCGTGCAGATAGTTATTTGCAATCCAGAATTTTTTTAGCTGCACCACGATGCAAATTTTTAAGATGCATTCAAGGGTTAAATAAAGATTGGAGGCCCGGAATCGTTTTCCTTGCATTTCTTTATGTAAATTTTGAGATAGAAAGATGTTTGAAAATAATTCGGATCGGAGGTACAGTGCAAAGTTTCGCTTCAAGTGCAATGCACACAGAGCAAGTCAATGCCGCTATATTTTTATGGAGAAAGGTCTTTATATCTTCCCATTGATCCTCGTAACAGTTGAAGTGTCAAGAGCCACGTTATGTAATTTATTTGCAAATTGGCAATCCAGTTAAGAATAGCTAGCAATCAACTATCAGCATATTTTGTTATGCATGAGAAGCAAATTTCAAGCAAATTGTATTTCTACCTTGGAATAGATCAAGTATAAATCCCACATGTAACATAAAAGTGCAGTGAGGACGGTGACCTCATATCCCGTCTCTATAGGCAGCTCGTTTCCGTTTGGCATTTGCATAAACCTGTGTGGCACGTTAGTACGTGAAGGAAAGGAAAGCCATGTCATTTTCAGCTCAGTCAGGCGTTGAAGGGAATTCGGTAACTTGATTTGTATTACGTTACAAGATTGCATAATAAGTCATGTATATACTCCTACTCACTGAATTGGAAACGTGATATATCCAGCTATAGAAATATAATCAAGGCACCCATCCGTCATCCTTCCTTATTCTTATACAAGCATCATCTCATCTCGTTACTTTTTGCAATATAAATTCAAAATCCAACCAGTCCCTTATTTGGGTTAATTTCATCATCATCATCAAATCCAGTCGGCGAATGGCAGTTTTCTGAGAAACTGTTTTCTCCGGAACTTTCTCTTGTGCTTGTATATTATTTGTTGATCTGAATACATTTGCCTAGGGCTAGCAATATATAGCAATACAATACGGACTTCTGCCATGAATAGCGCTGTTACAAGAAAATGAGTTAGGTACTTTGGTTGTGCGGGTTAATAGTACGCCTGCATATACGCGCCCTCTTAATCATTTTATGTTTTCTCAGAATTCTGATGCAAGAACAACAAAAAGTTTGAACAACAGTGCGACGTGTGCATATATTGGAATGCTGATATCATAAGTGTGTTATTTTTTGTAATGCGGGTTTTGTAAAATTGTATAAGCAGTGATTTCCCAGAGGGGTGAAAGCCAATAGTAGCATAGTGGTATGCTCCAGTTTGCTCCTATTTTTCTTTGTAGTCATTTCCCGTCTCGTGCACATAGTTTCCGTCACATGTGGGATCATGCGAGATGTTTTTGTAGTTTGATTTGATTTTTAGATTTTCCTTTGTTTTGCTTACGTTTTTGTGTACGTAACTACCTATAAAAAAGTAAGGGATATAATGGAATGCACTTGGAGAGAATGTGTGTGGGACGGTAGGAATATGAATTGTGAGAAGCTTTTGTCGAGTTGAGTGGATAGGTATGTTTCAATCATCATCATTCACACTCCGCCACACACACCACAACATGTTGGATGGGGAAAGTTGATGTGGTTAGAACTACCTACATGAAAAATTACCAGGTCAAAAAAATCCTCTGCTTTTAGTAAATTGTGGAAGAGAAGCAAAAAAACGTTGTTTATTTTCCAACACATGATGTTGCTATTTTTGTACGTAAAAGCCTTTTTTGGATATGCCAGGATTTAGCAAACAAAACATAATACATTCTTTGATTCTTGTCTCTGGTGGGACCCACTTTTCTAAAATTCCTTGACTGAAGCTGTAAGTCCAAGTCAGTTTCAACTCCGTTCTTGGTTTTCAATCTTCTTGAGAGTGTTTTTGGACGGAAACTACGAAATTATGGAAGTAAACAGGCTTTTTACGATCAATTTTAGTTTTGCACATGTCTGGGTTCTAACCGTCCAAGGGTTTTGGATCAGATCAAATCACCATTTTCTCAATCACCCCGAGGCAAGCAAGCAACGGATCGTGAAGTTGTTTTCATAACGTGCTTGTTTACCCTCTTAGGCAATCTCAGAGGATTCACCCCGATTTTTGTTTTCATAATGCTAATGCATATTATGAATATGACCTAAAAACTTCAAAAATGCGAAATATTTTCATAAACTCGATACAAACAAGGAATTTTCTATTCTCCTGAGTGCTTTTTCACAAGTAATTTCAACCCAAAATAATGTTATAACTTATGCATATGATATGGCACAAATATGTTCCATTAAGTTACGACTTGTTATCGATGTCTGGCGTCAATTGGTCGTTGGTTGCAGTTGGGGATAGAAATTGATTTTTCTTGTTAATGTTGTTGAGTGAACTCCCAAGATATGATAAACGACAACATAAATGCATTTTAGGGGGTGAACTTTTGGAGTTTATAACCCAGCTGTGATTCCTCTTTATTCCTGAGATCTTTAACGTGTCAGAAGGAGAAATTGTCTCGTGTGTTCCACACAAAACACTGTAATGTTACTGCAGTATATTATGTACTTGGATACAACATTGAAAGCATTTGATTCATAAAAATCTTGGCATGGCTTACCAGTTTACTTGAGGAGCTCCCAATACCACCAACCCAAAATCTGCATTCCATTTCCAGTGAAGCTCAACGAGAGTCAGTTTTCGTGCTTCTGTAAATGAACTTAGCATCATGTCTTAAGCCAGACAGTTCAGTGGTTTTGCATTTTACTAAAGTCCTCGGTGTACTGAGTCAGCTTATTTGCAAGCTGATTTAAATGGATTAGCCATACTTCTTTCAGCTCACACACACGAAGCAGTGCATCTACACTTTCTTTGTGTATAATATAATTTCGCCATGTGTGCAAGCAATGATATTCACAACTTGGTGTGCTGACGAAAATAACTCTTTTTCCTCCAAACTGTATTGCCTACACCCAACATTTGTATTTTTTCTGTCTTGCATGATCATAAAAACCAGAAGATGAACAGAAAGAAACAGTGTACAAGGAACAGAGTAGAGTATCAGCATCATATGTATTCGAGCCTGAATGTTGTTGGCACAATACCTCATTTTTCGAACAGGCTCATTTCATCTGCTGAGTAGTCTTTGGTTTGCTCGCAAAAAAGGATGAGCACCCCAAGAAACCACTTCAGTTACAACTGATCAGTATTCCGAACAATAAAGCTAGATATTTTATGCATGGACATTTGTGCCAAACTTTGGAAATTCTGGTTTGCAATTTGAGTGCAGTTTTTTGTACGTTTATTAGTGAGTGCAACATAATGTACATAGTTTTCCTATAAGGATAAAGTTTGTGAAAATCTGCCAAAAGAAGTGCTATTGCTTTCTTGAATGGGTTAATGCTGGAACAATCCTCAAGTTTTATTTTTATGAATGGAATAATTTTATTGTGGAGGCTTATGGTGCATGATGCAGCATAAAAGTTTCATTTGAATCTTCAGTACTTTTTATATTAGCCTATTATACATACATGATACTATGGACTAGTTTTGCAGTGGTCTGCTCATGCTCTTTTGTGGTGCAAAAGTCTGATTGAATTTTGGCGAAACTTGTAGTTTTCTGAATCACTGTTAAGCCACAAAGCTTCGTTCGTCGCATTTTGGGATATATATAGCAAAGACACACACGAATCATCAGAAAACCAATATTAAGTTTCATGAGTCAAGTCATTGCTCCATTATTGCAAGTGATAAAAAAAAGTTTAAAAAGTTTAAAATTCCAAGAATCTTGCAGAAGATTAAAAAGGATATAACTCGCTGGTAAGCTCGCTTTATTACTTTTTTGGATCCATTAATTATCATGAAAGTAAACTTAGAGCATATTATTTCTCTTATTGGAACATTTATAAGAATAACATTCGCCAGCATAATTATTTTTACAAGAAAATATGTTGATATATTTGAAGAAGATCATGTTTTGCACATGCTAGACTTCATGAAGCCCAAAACTCATAAACATAACGCTAATTTCATTGTGTTTCGAGCTAATGTTTATGTTTCAAATGCCAAGCAAGATGCTAATCATCACGCAATCGTTTAAAAAACTGTAAAATATGAATTGTGATAGAATTTATGATAAACATGTTTTGGTATAGAGTTTTCATGATTGCTTTCCATTTTCATATATATTTCATATATCATATTTTTATATCAAGTATGGAGACAGTCAAACGAGCAATTCACGCATCTGTTCATCTATTGGTTTTTAATATTACTTATATTCTGAGCTGATCGATAAAAGACATCTAAACCTATCACCGATGTACTTAGTTTTTCCTGAACTGTCGATCTATGATCTTCTTTCATGCTCTAATTGCCTACGCTTTCATCTTCAATATTATATACATGGTTGTAATTTCGTCGTACAAAATATGATGCATCCACATCCACGTTCCAATCTCGACTTTTACTTCCACGTGCGAAAAAATATCATTCTATCTTTCTCTTTTCATTTATCATTATGGTTCATTCATAAAGTCATATAGACATGTAGAAAGTGTTACAAGTTATCCATTTATAGCCTCTTTTATGAAATCTCCCCATTTTCGCCAAAACTGACATAACCTAAAAACAAAAGATTGTGCTGTTATCTACTGCGAAGCTATTAGAATGTGCTTGACAGACGCATATCATTATTACAGCTTTTCCTTCTCTTCTCTTGTTTCCTAATTTTATACATTCTTCCTTGATATTTTTGTTCGTCGATTCTTCGCCTACATACTCTTAAAAATGTGGGTCAAACACTCTGAAATTCCTGCTAATTTTCCATTCATATCCCATTTACAAATATGTTTCAATAGGTAATTGAACTTATTAGGCAAGGACGCGTCATCTTATTCCATATAATACGATACATTTTTAGCACCAAAAGATAGCATGAAAACAACTGATAAGATTTCTCTCTATTCTTCAATGATAGGCTCTTTTCTAGTGTGTATAAATGGAAAAGAAATATTTCCTTTGTGATATCTCTATTGTGTATTCTTTTATACTAAATGTTAATGACGCGGCTCTTGTGCTCTTTGTTCAGATAATTCATAAAATGATCTCACCTAATTGAGTCTTTACTTTTCCAGTTTGTCAGTCAGTGTCAGTAGGTGAGTCGTAGTTTTATCGATTTACATAAAGTTAGTGATAAAGTGTATTTTCTAGGTAAGCACTACTTTTCTCCTATACCAAATACATCGTAGTTCAATCATCTTTCTGCAATTACGTTTGCGTACGTTGCAGAAATAAAAAAAAATTAGGCATTAGATTTTTGTTTCTTTGCTGCTAGTTCCATGGGCAGGAGCTTAACTCGATAAAAAAGAACAAAGTACAATATACGCTCAAACGAAGCAACATATTGAACAACACGCGTTATCTCTAGCATTAGCATCTAAGTGTGCACCATTTTCTAATGTGTGTTTTTCACTTGGGTTTCGATACACCTCTCATTCTTCAGTTGGCGTTTGGAGAGGTCGGACCTCGTTTGTCAAATGCTGTTAAGAGCAATCACAATCATACACACAACTACTCATTGAGCTGAGCTGCATAAAGCTTATATAGTTCTTCGTTTTAAAATACACACTGTATATGATTGTTCATTTTCCTTTTGTATTTGCGTAAACTTGAAAACTTAGTCAGAATAAGACAAGGTAAAATATTATATTTCATACACGTGAAGTAGTACATTCAAATCGCATTATATAGAATTTTCTTCCCTACCATGCCACGCATGCAGTTGAAGCTTACTTCGCAGCATTTTTTACTCGTTTCAACACATAAAAACTCCATTAGCATAGGGGATATAGCAGCAAGCTTGAGTTTAGACTTGAGACCCATCATGTTTGGTAGATAAGGCATAAACCTTTGAAGATAATCAAATTTTTCTCCAGCACGTCCTAATCCTATACCCTTGAACTCTTCATGTAGACATATTGTAGGTATTTTCAGGCATAAATAAGTTTATTTTGACTTTGAAGAGAGGACCATGATATAGCTGATAGGTAGTAAAATATGGTTAGTAATTTTATTCATAAGTGCTAGGTAAACGAATCATCTTAGATCTATTTATTTTACGATGACTGAAAATGAGCTGAGTATGCTAACATTTAACAAAAATTTGTGTCCGGTTTCAAATTTTCTAGAAAAATATGTACCCGCTTCCGCTCCACTGTTGACGTGTGCGTAATGAGTAGGTACTAAATAGAAGCCACGTAGATCCGCCATAAAAATCAATGTCACCGTTGACGTCTTCATTTCTTGAGGTAGATAGTTGTATCTTGTATCCCAGTGGGGTTTCCTAGATTGTAGATTACACAGCGTTAACTCACTCGCCCATTAGCAGGGAAACCTTATCTGATGTGATGTAATACAAGTTTGACAGTACCAAGTGGCCGTATGATCAGACGAAATTTATGATAATTTCCCATACAATGTGCAAAAAACTTGTTTCGTAATGGCGGTAGCGGCTGTCGTGAAATACAGACGTGTAAACGCTCTCATCACGTCAAATTAATAGCTGAAAAAAGTATTCAATTCAACAAATCTTGCGTAGATGATGAAAGAAAGGATTCATTGCAATATATTCTGGTTGAGATTTTAAGTAGAGGCTAAGATTGATATCGTACGAGCCGATTTTTTTTGGTTACTACCAAGAATTCACATCGTGAGAGGAAAGTGTTTCAGATCATAGGCATTGAACAGGTAGAATGATGGGGAAAAAATGCTAACGTCCAGCTCACACCAGGGTGCCAGTGTAATGCATGCTTCCATCACCGTAGTTCTCACTCTCATTCGCAATTCCAGGAACAATATTAGCTGGAATCGCCAACAGTATAATGTTTATGACAGGTTCTGTGTGTGCTTTCAATTGGTTAGCATCATTCCCATCACATCATCATTGCATCGGTTGCATGAATGAATCATTAGTATAAACAGTTTTGCAATCTCCTTTCACACTCATTCCACTTCTACTTTTCTTCTCGTGAAGATGCAAACTCTACATATTTACAGTGATAGTTTTCAACTTGCCGTAATTCTAATTTCCTGTGTGTTTCGTGCTTTTGTGTTACAGTGGCCAGTTTTGGGACCATCTTTCAAGGAGCAGCCTAGTGACATCGATATAAGTGTAAAAGTACCCCAGTCGACTTCGAGAGAACTATGCCGTTGGAGGATATTTTGAGTGAGTTCCAAGAATGCGAGCCTGTGCAGGTAAAGAAATTTCTTTTTTTCTTATTGTGAGTGAAGAAATGAAATGTAAGGTACGTGATATTTGTGAAAACGGGAAGCTGCCAAGTGCCAGCTGAAGTTGAGTAACTAGAAATGATAATAATGAAACATCAGTTTCAATGAGTCTTTACGTCGCGTCAATCGCAATGTAAGAATTCATAAAACTGTTTGCTATAGTATGATGTATTATACATTCAGTTCCTCAACCAACCGCAACTGTTGCTTTTGCATTCGGCTTTACGGGTGTCTAAATTCTTAACAGTTGCTACTCGACTCGTGAAAGGAGTAGTCTGTGGATGTGGAAAATGATATATAGGCGAATGATATACGTATGACGTATTATCCGGCAATTCAATTTGGTTGAAGTTTGACAACTGACAGACACGTACAATAATTCGTATTAGCGATTAATAAACGCCGTGTTTGCAATGAAGGTCTGAGCCCACCATCTTATGTCGACTTACGAATTCTTCATCGTGTGACTCACTCACGCGTTTCATTATTTCTCGTATGAATTATTATGTTTTTATCCAGAGCCTGAGTCTGTTATAACCTTTTCGTAGGTAGAAAGTACCGTAATAAGGATTTGTAGGTTTGGTTTAGTGGCTTCCGATTAATTGAATGGCGGTATAGTATGGGATCATTTTACTGGTGCTAGAGGACTGCACAATAATCTTTGTTGCGCGTTGTGGCAATACTAGATTTGTTTATAGTAATACAGTAAGAAAATGACCATAACAAGACTCATATTTTTATTAGACTAACACGTGCTTTTGAAGTCACTGTTCGATGTGATTATTTTCTGCTCAAACTCAAGAAACAACAGCAATGCTTGTTTAGTACAGCACGTGTAATGTGTTTCCTAATTTCATTTAAATGGGATCGTCAGTCAGTGACATGGCTAAACAGTAATACGAGCTTATGTTTATAAAACTAATAGTCAAGCGAATAAAAATATTTTGTTTTATGCCATGCACAGTACAGCTGGCTTATCTATCGTGTGGAGAAGGTTTTAACAAGCTGTGTCCATATCGAACATCAAATTGCTCTTTATGTTTATGAATAGTATTCCAACCTTTTGGTTCCGAACTGGTTGAACTCAAGATTTGGTTTGATATGATAGGATGATGATCTTGGGTCTCGTTTTTGGTAAACAGTATCATGAGCAAACGGCAATGATCTTAATGTTTGGTCTGATCGATTGCAAAAAACGATAATTTCGGTGTGCCCTTTTAAGAGAAAAGGTTAAAAGAAAAAGCTACTTTCTTGCGGTACATGCGTGATTCAATGGTAGGTGCATAATGTAGGTAGTAGATACATGTCGTATGTGTATGCATCTCCGATGCTGAAATGACCTTACATAAAGTTTGTTGAACGCAATATGATACTATATACAACTTTATAGGTTTTGGCACATAGGTTGCATGAATGAACTGAGTTAGAAAAAGCGACTTCATATTTTCTAAAAAGTATCATTCTCTCGGCTTGACTCAATCGAGTTTTCCTTGGGTTACTTTTTGTTTTCATGTTATTTACTACTTTTCATCCGAGTTTCTTACAAAGTTGTTGAATCAAAGAAGAGAAAATTTAATAACGAAAAAGTTGAGTGGTATGAGCTCTGTAGAAATGGGAGTAGCTCTACGTTTTCTTTACAAATTTATGATTTTGGCACATTATGTTTTATTATGTTCAGTCATCCATCTGCCTGCAATATAATACCAGCTCCCATATTGGTTGAGTGCTCTTTACAGCTCTTCACAATAATCCTCTCTACTATTCCCAAACCCATTACATATTGCCCGGAGAATTTATTATCATTTTCCAATGTCAGGCTAGGCCAGTTGTTCGCCACTCTTGACTGCCTACTGTAAACAAGGGAGTGTGAGAGAAAGAGCAAAGTAATGTAATACCCGAAATATTTTATAAAGACGAGTACTACACAACACGAACTGCATTCGCCACTTTCTGCCTTTATCGAGACCTTGACAAAAAAAAAGCAACGAGAATTTTTTTGAGTTTGTTTGTTTATGAAGGTTCGCAATTTTTGTTTCTGGCTGGCTTCCGTTTGGTTTGGCTCTTGTGGTCCTCCCTGAGAGGCTATAATATTGGATGGTAAATGCTTTTTATAACAAAAATACACAATGAAATGATATCATTACCCACATCCCACCCGATATATGCAAGTCAAAGAAAATATTCGCATTCTCATAAATCACACAAGATGCAAAAGCTAACGTGAGAATGTGTTTGTTTGACTCTCTGCTGTCCAATTTAATATGTTAGAGATACATTTTTAAAATGAAATCATGTCAAGATCCCTTGTTTCCAATAATTATGTCATGATGATGGTCATGTAACATTTTATAATCTTGCCAAAATAACCCGAAACCCGAGAAGTTTTAAGTTTTCTCGTGGTAATTTTTCGTATTATTTACCTCAACCAAACCAACGCTTAATTTTTGTTTTGTTTTTATGACCTTGTAGATATGGCTATACTATAGCCTTTTCTATAGAATTGACCATGATCATTATCACTGTTTTTACTTTTCCCCTTGTATTATACTTTATTACAACAGCAAACTTGAGAAATATGTACATTGTCAAGTTGTGAAAGTGGGATTACAATAATTGACAATGACAAATACACAATGCGTGTTGATAAATATCCAACTCAACTAAAATTGAATGCGTACGTACATGAATGTTTGGGGGCAGGTGTGCCTCCTTCAACAAAATTTATGTCGTATGACTCATTATAATCTATGTCGTAGAAAAATGTTCGGATAATATTTACTACGAATTCCTTCCAATGTCCTTTAATGCAGCTTTTGCCTTTCTTTCCACTCTGCTTTCTAGCTGGAACCGTTCATCCATCAAGTCGGAGGGCATTCCTCAATATTATGCCTTGACGAACGGACCGTGTGCAAGCCGCTGATCAAGCAAGAGCTCAAGTTCTATGAGAAGCTTCCAACCTGCATGAAAAAATTCACTCCGGAATATCGGGGAGTGGTGCAGGTATGTGTATTTCACTACTTTTTACCAACATAACATGAATAAAAGTCGGTTTATATAGTAAAAATAAAAGAAACGTGAGAACAAAGTAATAGCAACACATCAACCTCATGACGTTTGTAATGTTTGTTATCGTAAAATGAATAGTTGATGAGGTGCCAAAATGAGTTGGAAAATTGCACATGGCCCTTTGTTGTTCTGTTACAACACGCCAGATCTAATCATCAAAAAGACATGTTTTTCTGTGGAAACCCGGTTGAAACCGGAACCAAGCCAGTTTTCTAGGTTTTGCATAGATTTTCTTAGTGCATAAATTGTACTCTAAACTCACCTATAGTCATTCCAACGCAATTTATGTTTTACGCAAAAATGAGTAAAGTTAAAAACAACTTGGATTAGACTTTGGTAGAGCCATTTGGTTACTGTCCTTGATAGGTAGAATAAATGCAATCATAATCAACATAAACTCAACAGCCTCTGTCATGTTCCATGAAGGAGATGTGGAAGGTTTCTTCTCAGACGTTTTTCGAAATTTCCAAAAACGCTTCTGTTTATGACTACTCAGGCGTTCAGAGAATCATTGCATCACCTTGCTATGTATTTACACCTACTAAAAATCGTAAAAACTAAGACGTTATGAATATAGGAAACATAACCGATTTTATTCTCACAATAATATCCTGCTTTCGAATAATATCTGCGTTATGTTTTCAAACCACTGAAAAAGTCGAAAGTGCTGATTTTTTCGTGTGTGTACACAACTTTCGTTCCTGAACTTGAAGCATATAGTAGGATGATGGTCTGTGTAGATATAAAATAGCATTAGCATGTTTTCATCGTACTTTGTACCATCACAAGTTAGAGGGTGACATCTAATCATCATCACGCAATTTCATCATCATGATCACCCTACCTTCGCCATATTTGGATTTATGAATAGTTCATGATTTATTTTTAGGTTCGTTTCGAAGAGGATCCAGATGGCTATATCACTGTAGCAGCTTACCCACCCAAATCCTTCCGCTATCAAGTGTCATCTAAGAAGAAGCCTAATAAGAGTCGGTAAGAACTTGGCAACTTTTTATATGAATGATATTTTTGTATAAATATTTCACAGGTTTGTCACGTCATATGAATGAGGTTTTATTCAAGTGGCTAACCAAGCCATAAGGCGCCATACCATGTAAAATTTGTGACGAAGAGAAAAGTGTGCAAGTAGAATGCGTCCTCATTAGAAACTCAAAATTCAAGCATTTTGCTAGCTCGACTCGACCGCATTCTAGATTCTAGACTCGGTTTTAAATAACGGTTTTGTGGTTTTTTTTTGCTCCACAGCCGAATCCGAATAAAGAACTCTGGAAGTATTGAAATTGAAATAGAGAGTGAGCTCGATGATCTATTTGTGGAGGAGGAACAAGTTGCGGCGGTCGCAGGAGCAACACCTCCGCCCCCACTTCAGCCGCTAGTTCCAGCAGCAAGGCTGTTAAACCGCACAATCCTTGGGCTCTTAAATGTCATCAAAGACAGCTATCCAAGCTGAGACGCTCAGCAACCCAGAAAGAAAAGGAATCTCACTGCCAAAGTATGTTGTTTGTTTTTGTTATTGTCTCTGCTCGGTCTGATAAGATGTCATTATATCATGCGAGAAAAGAAAAGTCTACATAACTTCTTGCATGCATTCCAAACCAATGAAATGTTGAATGTAGCATGTAGAGTTATTATTGCGTAGATAAGAAAGCAGTAGGTGATATTGATATCTCTGGTGGTTTTGGTTCTAACAACATGAAATTTTCTCATTTGCAGAGTTCATGCTTTTGGAGAACATAACTTGGCGTTTTGAGTACCCGTGCATATTGGATCTCAAAATGGGCACGAGACAATATGCGGACGACGCCACTCCTGCCAAAATCGAGAGTCAAAGCGCCAAGGCTGCAATGACAACGTCAGTTCAACTCGGAGTTCGTATCTGTGGCATGCAGGTTTGTGCTTTATATAAAGAAAAAGAATTGCATTACATTAGAATGGATGTCAGGTCATGTTATTATGCTGCTGTCACCATATTTGAAACCTACTAATCTCCTAACTGATTGTGACTAGTGTCACAATTTTCTCCGCATTTCGGAGAGAAGGAATGATAGGGATTTTAATTCATGGCGACATGTCAAAATCTCAAGGATAAAACAATTTCTCATAATCCGTTCCTTCCGCTGAGCTAGAAAGAAAATATGCATCATTTTAAAGTCTTTATTATATGGTTCCAAGTAATAACACGCGATATTGGGGATTCTGTTGAAAGAGAATTTTCTAAGATGTTTCGTAACCTTCACTTTGCAAATTCCCTTACGCTTTGCAGAACATGCAAAAAGTATGAAATAGAGGTAATGTTCCGGTCCACCAAGCGAGAAATTTAGTGCTTTTATGAGATTTGTGGAACCATTTTCTCTCATTCAGATTCAGGAAAAGAGTCGCCGTGAGTTTATCCAAAATCTTGGAATTCACAGCACATGACATTTTACGTGAATCTAGCAATATTACGTGTGACTGCTTTGGATATTATGATGTGGGATGCAAACGTAGATATAGCAGGGAAAACTATAAATATCTGTGGCAATGTCCCAAACACGTACCTACTTTGTACCTTATCCACATTCGAATGAGCTAAATATATCAGGTTTATTTGACGAGATGGGACTGTTATGCGTGTGAAAGAAATAAAGCAGAAATAGAAATGCGGAATAAAAACGCTATTAACATTGCCATTATTTCGATGTAATGACGAGGAAGGGATTGGATTGAGTTAAATATTGATTTGATTTTGGAAATTTTATGCGAATGTGCGATGCATTGGCTAAAAATAGAATCTTCAAGTCATAGTCATAATAAAGACGTTCAACTACACACAGCCTAATGTTCAAGGACGTTTGGCTATATAGTATTATTATGAAAATGTTTCTGACTTTTTTTTGTAAATTGTCTCATTCCAGATTTATCAAGTAACAACAGGGAAGTTTGTCTGCCGAAACAAGTACTACGGGAGAAAGCTGAGCGTGGACGGGTTTAAAGAGGGCATCTGCCAATTTCTCCATAATGGACGACGACTCCGAACGGATGCGATTCTCCCTCTCATTGAAAAACTTAATGAACTAAAAGCTGTCCTCGCCACTTTGGACACCTACCGGTTCTACACTAGCTCCCTGTTGTTGGCTTACGAAGGTCTGGATCCGGAGTACTGTGGCGATGACGAGCCTTCAATGATGACGGATGATGATAGCAGCAATGATTCCACAACCATGGATTCCACCACGTCCAACGGGATTCATATCATTCACGGGTTCCAAGAGATTAAATCTCCAACTTCGATTCTGGGCATGATGCCCTCAGCAAAGTCAGCAGATAGTATTATCACGCGAGGACAGTCACTGGACGAGTCCTCCCTCCCATCATCATTATCATCTACCAGCACTCCAACATCTGCCACCAACACTCGTCGTGTTGTCCCTGATGATGATGATGATGACGAGTGTGCAATGGACACCTCTGATATCCATTCTGAGACTTCTTCAAAAAATGCAGCTTCTGCTCCCAACTGCCGAATGACGGGAAGCGTAAGCTCGGATGCTGTGAGCTCCGCATCAATTCCTGGCACGCCATTAAGTCCGCAACCAGCTTCCAGCGGAAGCAGCAACACTCTTCGAAGCGGTGGAAGTGGATCTTCCACCAGCGCCGCGTCATTAAATAGTGAGTCGGTTGATGTGAGAATGATAGATTTTGCTCACAGTCTCCATGATGGTATGGGATATTATGGGAAGGAGCATGTGGGTCCGGACACGGGCTACATTTTTGGTCTTCAAAATTTAATAAAGGTGCTCCAAGAGATTTGTGACGAGCAATGCTATGTCGAAACCCCTGATGATTTGTAAGTGGTTCTTTTCATTGAATGAAATTATATAAAAGGGGAAGAGTTTTTGAAAAGCCCAATCCAATCTCGTTGGTTTAAGTTGCTTGGATAAGACAATAGGATAGTATTTATAGCTTGAAGCAATTCACTAACTAATGGCGTACGTATTTAGAATTTGAGATAGCATATAGCTTATAACATGATTTTTACTAACATTTTTTCCACGATATATTCCAATTTAGAAGAAGAAGAAGCTAATTTATCTGAGTTTTCGGAGTATCTTTTTATTATAAAGGTACAGGGATATAAAAATTACCAGAACATATTACTGAACTACATTTCCGAAAAACAAAAACCAATGTGTAATGTAATGTATGCATATATAAATAACACCGTTTACTAAGTATGTACTTCGTGTTCATTGTCTCTGTGTTAACTAACTACTGAATGGACATACCAAATTTTTCCAATATTAAATAAGCAGTTGGATGAATGGTGAAAAATTTGGGTCCTCATGATAATCGTGGGTCGTATATTATCGTATACGACTTTTTTTAGGAAATAGCAAAGGAAATACGTGTAAATTATAAAGATTGAAAGAACGTTTCATTTCCTCGTCTTTTTGCATAGAAAGAGATACACATATTATATAAATTCAAGACAAAACTGTAATTGAGTTAGGAAAGCTGTGTGGTTTGAGTTGTAAATTGTATACATTGAGAGTGTTCTTTTACAGTAAATACTATTATTAAGTTATATGATATCTCCATCAAAGATCTTTATCATCGTGATAAACACCCCGTTGTCAAATACGTCTGGTCAAGAAGAAAATAACAAATCTCTGATATACATACATATTTATATGTAATGTCATATGCAATACTTTGGTACTCTCTTTTTTACGATACAAAAACAGAAACTATTTATTGTTACTCTCAACCCATCCCCTTTTACAAAGGGATGCTAATTAAATAGCTAGTTATAAAACGTCACGTTTAATTTACAGGATTTGGAGAGGAACCCTTAATAATATAATGTTTTATGATGACACATTGTTTTACTGCGAGCTCTGTATAGTAAATAGCAGCCATTATTATGAGTAAGAGTAGTAGATGAACTACAATGTGATGGTGATTTTATGAGTTAATATAAAGCTAGTTAAGAGGTGTATGGTATGACGTTCATTTTGAAAATATGTAGACTACTAGAGAATTTATTGTACGACTAAGTTTTTCTTTGAAGAGAGGGCAATCGTATTGTGAAAAGTGAATTGACATGAAATTGTGTGGCATTCAAAGCATTTGAGATCTGAAAAAAAAATTTGAGCCACTCATAAAAAATGATACCAACCAGCATGATAGGAAAATATAAATGTGTACCTTGAGTACAATCAATGAATAATTACCTGATATTCTGTCTGTAATCTGTATAAAGAAAAAACTAATGTATTTCCAATCCGGTAAAAACGCATCATGTAAATAGAATATTCGTAATTCGTCGTTGGTGAAAGGAAAAATCGTATTGATATAGTAGGTTGAAGAAAGGAGGAAGCTAAGGAATACGATAATAAGTGAAATTGTCGTCCGGAAATGATATGACTTAATGAAATCAATCATATGCACAAATGAAACAAAATGTAATCGAATACCTGACTATACGGCTAAAAACGATATTAGACGTTTTAACTGCTTTAATAAGTGTAAATGAGTGTATTTGGCGTATGAATTTTAATGTTGTATTTAGGAAACCAATAAAGAGTTTTAATTAGTCAGCGCAGAATATTGTTTTTCCTCAAAGATTGCTTGAGTTCTTTGAAAGAACTACTTTGTGAAGGATTTGTGCGTAGAATCCTTTCATTCCAACGTTGATAGCTTTATGTTTATAGAGATAGGGAATTTTCCGTTGTAGAGAGAAAAACAAAGTATTTGAATGTTTTTATCGAATTTAGCTTTATGTTGCTCCCAACCAATTGTAGTGAAAGCAAAATGAGTTCTTATTGAAAAGTGGTAGCTATCTAACTAACAGATTAGTTGAGAAAGAAACCGTAATATGTATCAACAAGTTAACTTTTGTATTGCTCGAGAGTATTATTTTTTAGCAGAAGCCTATTTATTCTATTTCTACGAAAATACTGTACTTACTTACTTACTTACGTTCATACATTTAAATTGTAAGTCCTTCTACAACTCTGTATTACTTATATAATGCTTTATATTGGACGAAGCTTTATAGCTTCAAATTAGTTTTGTAGCGCTTGTATATTAATTAATACTAATTATTGCAAAAATTGAATGACCTGTTTTCTGTTTTTTATTTATGCTGAATGGAAAATTGTAAATGAAAGAAAAATATGATACCATTCATCTAGGTCTTCAGTCGCAGCAGCCTGAAAATCTCTGGGGTTGACAGGTGTAATTGTAAATAGTTTTTAAAAATTGTGTAGGCTAAAAAAAAGGAATAAATGAAATAATGTATTGTGATCGTGTGAGCATCCATGTAATAATCGTATATTTGAAAATGGAAATAAAGAGAAAACTAAATAAAATTGTTGTGTTCATTTTTCATTTAAACATGGGCATTGAAAAAAGTTGTAAAAATTCAATTAAAAATTCAGGCGAAATAGGCTTTTTTTTACACATTACGTTTATTTATATCAGTCTTTCCAAAGAACCAGTAAGAGGGAATATCACAAATTGTAACTGACACATATAAAAATGAATAGAATACAATAGTAAGTAATTCGCACTTAAATAATTTGTGAAATAGATATACATTAATACATTACATTATTTTATCACTGATAAAATACAAATCATTTCGCTACTATAACTGTCGTTCCTAAAAAATAATTAATAATACTTAGCCTAAACGATGAGGAGAGAATGCTAAAAGCAATAAGCAGCATATATTATTTTATGCATTTTTTTGCAAACACAATACCAGAAATCCAAGCTTATACCCCAACGTGACTTATAATTTTTATATTTTTTCATTTTTGAAACTGCTTAAGCTAAAAGAATTACTTTAATTTGAACTCTGGTCACTCAGAGATTTTATTTTACTAACTAAGCACCGGCTACTTTCTTCTAATCTACAAATTGATGCATCAAACTTGAACAGTAGTGTTAGCTGATTGTGATGAATTCATTAATTATATTGCAGCGCTAAACATGAGGCTCTACGTTCTGGTTATAAATACGACGTATTTTCAGGTTGGGTGAAAGTTGGTCCAGGGACAAGTTAGAGAAACCTTTTCTAGTACCTTTCCAAGGTTATACGATGATGAAACTGCCTGCAATATAAAAACAATAAAACTTTTTAAAACCAGCTCTAAATTGTTTCGTCATGTATATTTTATACTGTACTTATGCAAAGTTTACTGGAACATACCTTGACATCCTTTTTCTGGTTTTGAGAATCTCTTTGCAAACAAAGGTCACTGCATCAACAGCATTCATCCATAAATTTTGGTTTGCAAGACGTTTGCGTGCATGAGAATCAAATGTTCAGATGCAGGATAACTCGAAATCCCCATGAATTCCTTGGAGTTCTATAAAAACACGGGGAACCATTTTTATACTATTGATTTACACAAAAAAGAAGGATATAAGACAATGGGGAAAAGAAGGTTTTCATTCCCATTCACTTACCGGAAATAGGTACTATCTGGAGCCATCAATTCCATATCCACTATATATTTACACTGAAGATTGAACTAGAGCCACTAAAGCGTGCACTATTTACGACATGGGAAAAGGATATACGTACACCGCAGGCGGAGATAAAGAGAATTATCGGAGAACAAGTAATTTTTTCTACTAATCTAAATCGACTCAAGGTACATGATCCGAGCCTTGTGTGGTTCTGTCAAGTCATGAGAATATTCTTTTTTTGTAGTTTTGAAGGTACATTCATTTCATTTCACAGTAAAAAATAACGTTGTGTGTTTTTTTGGTTCATTCAGGTAAAGAAGTTGCAGCTCAGGTCTATGATCATATTTTGTGTGTTTTTTTCTACAAAGGGAAAGTTGAGTTCATTCGTTTCTTCCATTCAGTAATTATCTTCAGGCGCACTCCTCCTCATAAATCTCACGAAGTACTTTGATCAAACTAGAAATTCCAAAGATATATCCAGAGTCCGGCCCGATATGTTCTTTGGCGTAATATCCCATGTTTGTATGGGTGGCATGCGCAAAATCAATTACTTTCACGGCTACAGATTCACTGGGTAAACAATTAGCTGTCGGTGTGCCGGACACTGACTTGTTATTATTATCACTTCCAGGTACTACTAGTGATGAGGATGACGATATAGAGGTTGAGCTTAACCCCACCGAAGATTTGAAATTGGTCTCAGATAAGTGTGATATGTTGTCTGCACTGAAACTCGTGGGTGCTCCTGAGACTCCGCCACCATTATTTGCACCTGAGGCTTTGTGAGAACCTCCCTGAAAGGAGTCATCAAGAGAATGCCCACGGTTGGGAAACTGGTCTGCTGACTTTGATGTTGGAATAACGACCAGGGAGTTCTTTCCCTGGATGTCATGGTCATTATCTTCGTGGTTATCATCTGAGATGATCATTTGTTGCTCCTCCGCATCCCCATGAAGCTCAGGGTCCAGCCCTTCGTATGATAATAGAAGAGAGCTCGTGTAGAAGCGATATGTGTCGAGAGTTGACAGTGTTGCTTTGAGGTCCTCAAGTTTTTCCACCAAGGGAAGAATAGCATCGGTTCGCAGGCGGTTGCCGTTGTGGAGAAACTGGTAAATTGCCTCCTTGAATCCTTCCACACTCAGTTTTCTTCCATAATACTTGTCCCGGCAAAGAAATTTCCCGGTGTTGGCTTGATAAACCTTTGAAAACATGAATTACGGATGTCATTAGGAATGGTGCTAATTTCATTTTCTTGTCAGCATTATCTCATAAAGTTATAACTAATGAGTACGTTTATTGGGCAATATGAAACAAATTGGATGGCATTATATCATGAATTGGCAACAACCAGGAAGTATACTAGACAACTATATACTTTATGCATGAGTGCCATCACTGAAACAAGCTATTTATGTTGATCAGTATGTGTGCTCCAAAACTACGATAAGGAAGTAAATAATATAGAGACTGTGTGTAGAGATGTTTGATGGTCTTTCTTACATAAGTCCTACTCTCACTTCCTGCATCATCTTGAAAGAATATTTCTAGTAGAAAAATAAATAACAAAAATATTCTTCGCAATAGTTTGCTTGAAGCAGCAGTCATCAGCTCACAAATGCGGGTAATTTAAAAGGTAACGAAAATGTAATAATAACTAATATTAGAAATGAAGAAGTTCGATAAATAATTTCGATAAGAGGACATTCAGATATCCAACAGCCATAAACATACTAATGCATGGTCTATTTTATCCTACTTATATTGCCTTCAATATTTTCCTTAATTTAAGACTGGCGTTATTCATCGTTCGCGTTGGACGACCATTACAAAGGCTAGTTTCTCCGCTGCATTGTTTCCTGATTGCCCAAATCGTGATTATTTGCAGTGCTTGCTGCCATACAATATGAAACCAAGACCACTCAGCGTAGCCAAAAACAGCTTTGATTACCGTTACGCTATGAAAAATTGTATATATCTTTTATTTATCTTCATGTTCTCCATTATCTTCTCTCCGCTTCATTAAAGGCTCTATTTATAATATAACTTTTAATTTTCTCAGGCCCCTTTCCTCTTTTCTGTTCTTATATGGTTTATTAGCTCCAAAGACGGAATCCCAAAAAACTGTGACACGTCACTACCCAGTATTACACCACCAATCCCTCCGACTCATGGCCGACTATGAGGCTTACCAAGTCTACAAGCTGTAGTTCCCTCTGAATTATTCCAGTTTAGGATAGGACCCGGCACAGGGATTTAGTTGGTTTGGGTTTGATTGTTGGACTCTTGAGTTACTTCCCGGGCTCATATATTAGGCCCCTCGCAACTAGCTGTCTACTACAAACGTAAGGAAATATGCGTTCCGCATTATTATTAAACCCCCATTTCAAAGGCCAGTTATAGTAAGACTTTTAGTAATTAGGAGGATTTCTAAATGTAGCGACGAGGGCAACCTCCAACTTTCTATTTGTAGCTTTCCCAGGTCCCTAGTAGTTGGAGGGTCCATTTAGCGTCGTCTGGAGGGCAGCCCAACCACACGGTTTTCGGTTGGAATAGTCTATGTCCCCGCCGCTCGTAACGAGACCCCAGAACTGCATTCTCCGATTTCCTCAACTCTGCTAACTTTTGTTAAATGCTTGATAGAGTGTCATTTCCGAAAAAATAAGCAAAAGTGGCTCGTGTGATGTAAAGTCGGTAGTGATGTCTTTGTGCAAGGGATGGTAATCGATAACCCTCATATGCCACGGTGGGAGAGAAAAAAATGAAATAGGTGAATCACTCTATCACTTTGATTGATTCGCCGTGAAACGGCCAGGTTGAGAGTGTCATCGAAACTTCCCGTGGATGAACGGCAACCTATGGTCAGCGACCATAGAGAAGGACGAAATGAAGTTGCTAAACCACGTGGCAATGCAGATTGGTGCTTTCATCCATACTAGACACGGAGGATAGGATCAAGTTAGCAAGTGTCCATATTATGATAATTTGTTCATTAAAAGTGGTATTTCCCTGCTGGGCCACTGATTGTTATGTTCCCTGTCTCAATTTCCCAAGGCTTTAATGCAGGCAAGTGGCAGGCGGACTGACACTATCAAACTGCGGGAGATAAGTGGGAGATTGGACGGGTAAGGTGACTTTGAGATTGAACCGGAAGACTAAGTTTGTCAGCCCAAAAGGTGTCTGAGAAAGCTCGCAGTGCCCAAAACCTAGATGGAATGACTCAATCACTCTCGCGACAAACTTTAGACAGAAAGCAAACTAGGTTAACGTAGAAAGACCAGCATCAGCGTTGTGCGGTAACGATAAATAGAGATTACTCTCTTCTTTTTGGGAGGTCTCATCTAGATAGTTGGCCTTGCATAAAAATAGACTTGGGATTTTCATTTCCCCCTCGGCATAAGCTCGTCCTGTGGGTGTATTGCTCCTCGCGCAAAGGAAAGGTATTAGTTTTCGGGTCACGCAAAAGGAGTTGTCGGCAAACGTCGACCAAGCTTAGGTAGCGGCTGAGAACTCTGTGGCAAAAGCTTATCGATATTGTGGCTATTTAAGGTTTCCTTTTAATGAAAGTTGCCTGAAGTCCGTTGCCTTCTTTTCCAGACATGGACTTGCCTGGACGGGCTGAAGCAGTCCTTTTGTTTGTGGGTTCCCCACTGCCCAAGATATTACTCCCCAACAAGGATTGAGAACGGAAGGGCAATGACTGTAGCTTTGTGAGAACATTCTCTGCTCATGTAAAAGCACCAACCTTTCCCTTTGGCCTCCGTTTCTCCCGACCCCTTGACTTTGAGCTTACTACTCTGATCTTCTTCTCGAGGAGGACTACGCGTTGCAAAAATATCTTTGAGTTTGTCCCCTGAGAGATGTGAAAATCAAAGGAACAGGCTCTGAGCCCTGGTGTCGGAATCCAGTGTTCCCCTCGTGGCCACATGAAGAGAATATCAACTGTATGTATGCAAGAATATCTCTCATTTGCTACGAATGAACCATCCATTAACGATCCGCGACTTTTTTCGATTAGCTATGGTACACAGCCAGTTATTCAGTCAGATTCTTTGTGTATCTTCTTCGGGGTTTTCCTTGTACCGAAATTTAAACTTTTTGTGTCATTGTTTTGCATGGGTGGTAATGGAAAGCAGAACGGCTTTTCCGTCTGCTCGCAAAGATCAATGTCGAGGCCTACACAGCAGCAGTGTCCAGAGGGAATTTGAATGCGCTCACAGTATGTATAATAATGACATCATTTATATCAAGGTAATGGTTCTGGCAAAAATTGCAAGTTCAGTCTAACCAATTCATTACTTCCATCATCATTTTTTCCTCTTCCCTTTATGTACCTCTCATCTCGCTATTCAACATTCTAGTTTCGCTACAACGCCAATTTTCAGCTTCCCTTCTCAACTTTCCTTTCTCCGTCCAAAAAGTAATGAATAGAAGGAGACAACTCTGTCGACGATGGCGGACTTGGGTACATTTTAGCAAGCAAAAAATCCTTCTTCCACATAGTCACAAGCATTTTATTCCAATTAACTATTCAAAATGTTCTTGACATTGGCATTCCACTGGGCTGTGGGATGGTAACAAGGCGAGAAGAAACTCAATTTGTTTCTCCGACAGTTCTGTGGTTGATAAGAGTAGAGAAAGAAAATATGTCTTGCAATAACCATAACCATTCAAGCTCTACCTTTTTCACACTTGGCTAATAATGAAGGTAATCAAGGATCTGAGATAGATTTGGTTTCATGCCTTCGGTTTTGCACCACGTTATTACTACAAGTTACGTACAATGGAGTCAACCTAGCGAAATGGAATATGGTCACGGTCTATTGAGTCTGCTGAATTGGAATCGGACAGACGACTATTATTGCTTTCATTCCACCTTTTCACTGGGATGCCGATACTGATAAATGGGAATGTTGTTGAAGGTTCAGAGGAAATCATGATGACAGCATGTTGTAAAGAAAACGTCTTGCCTTTTTGCTGAATTTCACTAATAATCTATACCATGTTCCTTATAGTGCTGCAATGGCCTAGAGGTTGTTTCAATGTCAAGGGAGGAAAATTTTGGCAACTCGCCAGAAATCTTGGAGTTGGTCTTGGTCTGGGGTTTGTTTAGTTTAGTGTCTTGCTCTTGTTTAACCGTCACTCCCACTATAACAGAAGATTTTTGAGTACATTCTTTCTAAAGATGAGGATATTATGCACAATGAGATGATGATGATGGTGCTGGTTGATGTAGTCGTATGAGCTTTAACGTTCACAATCCCAATTTCGTTTTTACTGAAGACGCGCCGACAACAATTTTTAATTTAGAAGGAAGATCAAAACTATTTTATTGCTTTGTACTACATGCACTGCACTGCACAATATGCAATGCCAAAGCCAAAACCACCACACAGGAATGTTAACTGCGACGGAAGATAAAAAGTGCAGAGTGCAGAAAGCCATTGGGTTTGGGCTGCTTCTGACTTTCATGGGCTCTAAAAATCCGAATGTGAAAATTCTTTCTCAGCATTTTATACGGGATAGTAAAATAAGTTGAATTCGTGAATCATCCAAAATTGCTTGAAAAGAGGAGCAGAAAGAGTATATCCCATCTTATTCATTCAAGAATTCAATGATTAAAGCAAGCAGCTTAAGGATTGTCTCCTCTGGCACTTTCTTTCTGATGGAACCCAACTCTGTGTCACTTTGAAATTTACTGCAAATTATTATTTTGCCATTTGGAAAAGCAGGTACCAGCAGTATCCAGTGAAAATGGAGATTTTTAATGAAATGTCTGGCTCTTTCCTTTCATGTCACGTGTGGGTAGATACGAAGTTCTGAGAAGACCAAACCAGCATAGCACTTTCTCTCGGTGCCCCAATTTGCTTAAAATTAATGCTTTGGA
The DNA here is from genome assembly GCA_001718145.1 of Orchesella cincta. Classification (NCBI taxonomy): domain Eukaryota; kingdom Metazoa; phylum Arthropoda; class Collembola; order Entomobryomorpha; family Orchesellidae; genus Orchesella; species Orchesella cincta. The sequence continues at coordinate 64,650 of LJIJ01000029.1, read as the reverse complement.
TCTAACGAGATCCTTAATCAGTACAAGTGCGTCCTCCGACATTATCAACAACGGTTTTGGGAAGCCCTGCTGTCTTCCACTATGTTTTGAAATTTGAGACAACCGTGATACGCGATTATCTTGTTATCACGTTTTCAGTGTTCTCAATAAAAACTAGTTTGTCCCTGTCCTACAATTCTTTTAAAATCCTTTTGATCACCATGCATGTAGTGACGTGTGCATTGAATATTATAGCTTCTTCAGCGCTGCTTTGACTTTGGTAATTTTCCATGCATAATGCAACGATACTCCGTAAAATTGTCCTACTTTCATACACTACGAGTATATATATTGTGCACAACCACAACTCGCAGAATAGTCTTGTGCAAATACATTAATGCTGGTAGCAGCTTGGGACGAAAAAAGTGTACAACCCGAGAAATATTGACACTGCTTACTCAACAGCACCGAAAAATTATCAAGAATCTTTTGTGTAGGCATATTTCAATCTCATCAAAAGACCTTGTTTGATGGAAAGCAAGCAACGCAAAAAATAATCTTGTTAGCTCAATTTCGTTAATTTGTCCGCAAAATTATTTTTACTTTATAAAAACATCATCAGAATTCTAGATATAAGTCGAGAGCTATGGTCGTTCTTGACCTGAATCGCATCGTTTCATTTTTAACTGTCAACACGCTTGATTAAATGACAACATGCTTCAACAAAATTTAATTTTCTTTTTCCTAAAAACATTCGTTAGTCCATTGCAGCCACGGCATTTCCTTCAAATACTATGTACAGTTACAAGAATTTATTAGCAGTCATAATGGATGACACACGTATCTCTCTTGTCCCATTCAGCTCATCCTGATGACGACCACGATTGTGAACGTGAAATTACAAGAACGATGTCAAGGATCGCTTTATGTTTCACTCCATGCAGCGTTGTGGAAAAATTATCAAGAGACACCAGAATGGGCAAGCAATAATAATAATGGTAACGGTTAGGACAGTGTCAAAATTATTATGGTTTTGTTGGAGCACTACCAAAGTGGTAGTAGTAGTAGTCCATGTGAATGTCTCAATTTACCGTGACTTTCATTACTACCGGATGCACCTACAAAATATGAGCTAGTTGGTGAAATGATTTTGGCCAGCAAAATAATACCAATGTCATGCTGAGATAACAGCGAGTGCTTAAAACAACATGATTTCATGTCCAAAATTGCACTGCAGGAGCAAGCAAGCATGAACGGTAAATGCTGTGGAAAATAAGGCTGTGTTGGAGTTTGAATTGTATACTCAAAGGATATGATACTACTTAATGTTATGTTTTATTTATGCAATCACACTGCTGTGTGCAATACTAACATTATTTTAAATAAACCTAAAAGTGGAGCAGAGAAAACCAACACGCAGTAAAGTAAATGATTCGCTCTGGATTATTATACACATTCTTTGCAAACTTTTCACTGGAAATGCTGATGTGATGTGATTCGATTCAGTATTATACTGCAGTGTAGAGTATAGCAGCAGCAAAATCATTCAACCATGCAGAAAAAATGGGACAAATATTAGCATGAACATTGAAATGATAAGATGAAAGCAGTTTGTATGCAATGGAGAGCTTATATAACATTCTGTAAAGCTACTGCTACTATTATTGCTCCTTCATTCGTAACTGACCTGCATTCCACAAATGCGCACTCCCAATTGAACAGATGTGGACATGGCAGCTTTCAAAATTTGGCTTTCAATTTTGGCTGGTGAAGCATCATCCCCATATTGTCTTGTTCCCATTTTCAAGTCGAGTACACACGGATATTCGAAACGCCAAGTGAGGTTCTCAAGAAGGAGGAACTCTAAAATAATGCAAATGGAAACACATTTTCACAAACTTGAAAAAACAAAAGTGCTTTCTTTTTTATACTCATTTTATTACGCACAATTGCACACAATGTCAACCGTTTCATATATCTACCTAAATACATTTATACTTATTCCTATTGTGTTTTGAGCTGAAAACTTACTTTGGCATGGAAGGTCCTTCTCTTTCTGGAGCAGAGAGGCTCCGTTCCGCCTCAACTTTGAGAGTTGGTTCTGATGACATTTGAGCACCCAAGGGTTGTGCACTCGACCTCCGATGGTTGATGATGATGATGATGACGACGACGTTGATGATGAAGATGAGGATGAAGACAACGATGCGGAACTGTTATCGCTTCCACTGCTGTTTCCACTGGCGGAGTCATTACTACTTGTTTCATTTTCAGCTGCCAGCCGCTCACTTAAATCATTTTCCATTTCAATCTCTATACTTCCAGATGTCTTTAGTTTTATTCTCCTGCAAATAAAAAACGGAACATCATTATATTTTTACTCTCAAGCATGCTCTTACCATCATTTTCTTGAGTGAGAGCTAACTAACCAGTCCGAAACCTAACCCGTTACTCATCTCATTCTTACATACTTCTTTCCATGCTTCACCCATGGAAAGATGCTACACATTTCAACTTTCCATACATTCGGACTGGATACGGATCATTTCATGAACTGTCAAAGTCATTGCCAACTCTAAATGTCAGACGTATGTATGTGGCATCTCGTCTCCCTTGTGGTTTGGTTTATTTGGCTTGGCTTAGGTAGGAATGTGGTTTGGTTTGCAAATAGATTACTGAAGCTGTACATAAAACATACTATACATTTTCCCCATCGTTGCAAATATTGCAATACGGATGATACTAACAAAAATCAGAGGAGAATGCTTTCAGTTTCAGCTGCTACTGCTCCCTGAATTGATTTAGCAGAAGTAATATAAAGCTGTCAGTCTGTCAACGCTAGTAATCCAATATGACATGTCGGGATGAAAAATGAGAACCGATTTCGTTCTGGCACACTCCTCAACTACGACATTTGTGACCGGTTTGGATCTAAATGCCTATATAATCTTAATGCAAATATTCCTTTAGCCGACACAAGATTGATTCAGTAGAGCTTCAAACTTGTAAGATCTGCTGACAAATTTTAGTTTCAAACATCCACGTTTATGTAGTCCATTGTTTGCATTAGTTTTTGATAATGCAGATATAATATATCCAAGCAATTAGGGATGTGCGTCATCAGCTTTAGGCTAATCACTTGCAGCTTAATTGAAGGAATCCATGTAAATTGATCATAAATCATTAACTGGTCTCTTCCAGAATCATTAATTGATGAATGATGTCACCTTGCATAAATCGAGGTACTTACGTGGAAACAGATTCTCAAGTGGTTGATGAAGCTGATAAACATGAAGATAAGGAAGGGATACTATCAGTGTGACCTGATCTGATAGCGTGATAATTTATCATGCGATTGCATAGGTATCAAATATATGTATTGCAATGCCCCATTGCGATTTTAGGCACCTATGTGGATGTGCTGAGTTTCCCAAAATGATGAAAATAGTTTTTATTAGGGAAAAGAGATCCGGAATGCGGAATATCCTTTTTAGAAATAAAAACACCACCCACGAGGAAAAGTGGTCGAACCAATAAAAATTGAGTACAGCGTGGTGTGTCCATTTTTATGAATATTGAGATTGGATGAGATCACACGGCTGCAAAAGCCATATAGTTACCTAGCTAATGCATCTTTTTTTGACGTGTGGAAGTGGCAGTACACAAAATACTTGAAATGGAAATCAAAACCTAGCAAGTTCCATTCGCCAAAAAATCCCAATCGAAAGTATGATGAAGTGCAAATGTTATAGCTCTTAAGTGTTGTTTTATTATTGTAGCATGGGATAAGTATTTGCATAACATATTCCAAATAGCTTCCCGTTCCACAAAAACAAGCACATTAAACCCATCATCAGCTCAGCATCAGAAACGGAATATATTAAACTACGTCGGTTCTCAGTTCCAAGCCAAGTTGAGTGTAGTTATAAAATTTGTATTATTTTATGGGCTGAGGCTTACCTGCTCTTTGATCTTTTCTTTGAGGTTGATGCATGGTAGCGAAATGACTTTGGTGCATACGCAGCAACAGTAATATAGCCATCCTTGTCTTCTTCAAATCGCACCTGTCACAGCCAAACAAAAGAAATGGGATATTTAATAATTTATAGCAAATAAATAGATTTTACCCAGCAGCTGCATGGTATAAACCTTGAAATTTAGATCAAACCAAATATACAACCACGTAATTTATCGTGACACCACAACTCATCCAAAATATTGAAGTTTTTTTTGCAAAGCCCAACAATTAAAAATCTCATGATGAATATAAATGAAATGAATGGTTATTTAAATGGTAAAGTAGCTGCTTGACATACAAAATTATGCTGTGTGACTCATAATCATAAAGAAGCAACTGGTTTATAAAAATGAATATGATTAGTTTAATAGCAGTTTCTCAAATGGTTGCGGTTATAACACAAAGAAAGACGTATGTAATTGATTGTTCCATCAAACTGATGTGATATGATGATGACCTGTAAGGCTGTAAGGTGAATCAGGATGCACATTGCTTGATTTGTCTTGACTATGACCTCTCCCCATAATTCATGCAGTCACCACGCAGTCTGCAACTGCGATCAGACATCGACAACCCAAAAGACGTACTTGCCATGAATGAAAATGAGGCACGTAAGCAAAAGCTGCAATTAACAAGGCTGTGGTTGGGACGACCTACTAGATCAAGATGCTGAACATGCAATTTTTTACTTGAGAATAAAAGTTACATTTATTTGATTGGCAAAACTTTTGTGAGCTGGTAACAACGATTAATACAAAAAGAGTCAATTCTACGCAGTTACAGTGAACAATCAATCCACTCCTCATCTTTGATTCATGGCATGAACATTGAGAATCAGATGATTGATTCTTTACTCTTTGATTAAAAATGAGAATTATCCTACCCAACGCATAATTATTGAAACACCTGCACATACCTAATGAGAGCCAGATGTGTGGTCTTCATGAGAAAACCCAAATGAGAAACTTCACATCTCGCGATTCTTGACCGTTCCTCCAATCATATTGTGGGTGCAAAATGTAAAAATGCACAATGTATTCATTTTAGGATGATGGGAACAGATAATTAAAAGGCAGTAATTCATTTTTATCTTCTTTTTCCGTCCAGGTTCAAATGAGGCTAAACAAGTGTGGAGAAAATTAGCCATTCTACTAATGAAGAAGGGCAAGGTCTGCCTGTTGCCGTAAATCATAGAAAAGCTTTGAAGTGCAGAAGTAAAAATGAAGTCGAAATTACTCCAAATGATACTATTTGTAGATCGTTAGGATCCTAAAAATAACACAGGTTCATAGTGTGTCTTCTGATGTTATTATTGTGGAACAAAAAAACATGCCGACTGCTTTCAAAACTCGCATCTTTGCATTTTAAATTTTTTGAAAAATTTATTCTCTGCAGCATAGCATCCATTGCATTCTAGAAGGATGCCTTCTGTTCTATATGACTCATTGCGAAAATCACTTTCCTCATTTTGAGTTGCTCATACATAAACAACAATATTGTCTGCATTCACTACCTAGTAGCGCTTGGCATTATGGTTCACATCTGATCAAAAGTGATGGGTTTTTGGCAAACGCTTGTGCATAATGAAATATGTTAGCTTCCATCTGTTTTCTGTTCTCAGTGACGTGTGTTTAGCAATGCCATGCCGTAATGAAAATATTAGAATAACAAGTAAAAGTTATTTAGGCTTTACTACTGCCTTCATTATTATTGCATGGCCGTATTTCAGAGCACGCATATAGTGGTGGTATTTCTTCATCATATTATTGTCTGAGGATCACCTAATGGACTTCTCAATGTGAATGAACAATGACTTGACGCAAAATGAATTATGTTGCTTGCGCATCACTTTGTTTTCTTTACCACCGGATATCCTCATCGTATGACAGTTTTTACTATAATACACTCAACCGAAAAAGTTTGTCATATATCCGTTCATGGTAGAGTTGAGTTGGAACCACTCTGTACCAGTTTTTCATCTTTACGACTGTTTACGCAAGTAGCTTAATGCGTATGTATTTACGGCAATTAGTTGTTGGCTCCCAGTTCTGAACATGGGAAAATGGCTTATGAAAAATGGGCTGAGAATGGAGAACAACGAAAACCTTTTACTTTGTAATGATTTGTGTAAGCAGCTTACCTGAACCACGCCTCTATATTCCGGAGTAAATTTTTTCATAGATGTTGGAAGCGTCTCATAAAATCTGAGCTCCTGCTTTATCAACGGCTTGCAAACGGTCCTCTCATCAAGACAAAGGATTGAGGAATGTCCTCCAACTTGGTGGATAAACGGCTCCAACTGCAAAAGTTACAAACAACATCATATATATTTCATGTAGCAAACTCTAATGTTACATATATTATATATCAAGGGCATTAATTGCGTTCATTAATCATACACAACAACGTTTGTACATAAAATAAGAAGCGTGATCAAAAGGATTTATATGTTCCACACATGAGGATGGATAATATGATGATATTAACGTTAACGGGAACCTTGAGACAGATCGAGGCAATGTGATAAGTAGTCCACAGAAGGGTAGAACTGGCTACTGTTATGGATTCTTAAGCCATTTTTACCATTAAATCAGTTAGAAAAATTGCTACTACGCTTTAATCCCGACGCTTTCATGTTTCGTTTGGGAAATTTAGCCTCCTTGTTCCCCAATATTTATCTAGTGATGATGAGATGAGCATCATGCAGAGGAATTACGTTAATTTCTTGTAATTAAATTTCCGCTGCAGAACTCTCAACCTGATAGGCTTGTAGCATAGCTGATTTTTGTAAAAGGAAAAAAAAGAACAGAGAATCCCTGTGGAAAAGCCTTTCACAAGGTTATGGCAAGGGCAGTATCGTATATTCAACAATGGAATGTAGGCAAGATGCTATTTCCAGGGACATTTTCCCTTCCGTACCGCATTCACATCACGCCACACTCCTGTAGTGCAGTGTAGTGCTTGGATAATAACTTTCTCTTGCCTAAAGTACAAAGCCGATTAAGTAAAGTGTGTAGGGCACACAGAACTCAGCAACCTGAAAGTGGAAGGGAGTATACTAATGTTTCATTATTTTCAGCACATACCCATAACATTGTGATCAGACACATTCTGGGTGTGTAATAAAAGATGAAGCCATTTTCCTCTGGATGTTTGTGTTGCGTTGAAAGTATGATTTGCAAAATAAAACTTTTTATGTAATTCCCAGCGGCATTCCTACTTCCCACGAAGATAACAGAGTGCATTGTAACTTTGCAAAGTTAGTGCAGGTACACAATACATTCGCTATTATAAAGTGGCGAGGCACGGTCTGCCAGAGGCATGAACTGACATCAGAGAAAGAAGGGACAGACATCATGCATGATGTGATGTGTAATATGTGTCTCGGGAAAAGGGTAAAGTGACAGGCGGTGCATGAGCTCCGTGAGGAAATGTGACAGTGACACATAAAGGGAAATGCTTTGAATATAAAAATGATATGGATTACATTACACAATAGGCTCATGCATAAGTTGGCGAAACTTTCACGAAAAGGAAAGCAATGGAATGTATTGAAGTGTCAAAACAAAAGTAACATCAATAGCTATAGCTGTCTTTTGCAGACATGGCTGGGTGCAAACATGTATCTTGGTCTTGGTAGGCGAGAAACATGAAGCATAATTTGGCATTGAAAAAATGTCTCGTGTCGTGTTTATTCGGTGGAGCTCTGTAGTAGTAGTACCGTCAGATGAAATACATTTTTCTCCGTATCAGAAGTAATTGTGTAACCAGACACAAATGAATCAATTATCTACCTATATACCCCCATGACTGCAGCTTCAAAAAAAAAATGTCTGACTTTTCAAGTTTTCTAGACATATGTAGGTGGGCCGTGGGCCCATATTTGAGGAATTTTTTCCTCGAATATCTCACTCAGATATTCATCTTTTCTTTTGGGACTTGAGAAAAAATGGATGATGGTCCAGCGTAATCCATCATATCATAATATGAAGTCTCCCCTGGGAAAAGACTAATTCACAAAATGGCTTTCTCATCCAAGCGAAAGAAAAAGTGGTTGTTTTTAATGGTTCGGGAAAAAGGGAATGTTATCGTTGCAAAATTTTTTGTACTGGTATGAGATATAATAATAGCCCCATCCGTCCCAATATATGTTGTAAAGACTCTCCAGAGGAATTGAGTTATCATACGGTCCTTTTTACGGTTGTTTCCTACACCTTATAGTATTACGATATGGCAATATATGAAGATAAAAGTTTTGGAATTTCTCTAGGGTTCCGCACTAAAATCAACCGATTGCATTTAAAAGTTGTACATGGATGCGGCTCTTTGTGTGTGGGATCTAGTTTTGAGATAAGAAAATCGACCACTCTCTCTCTCGTTCATTTTTTATATCGTCCTCACCAGAGTCACCTCACCACAATTTCCTCTCAATGTTGCATCATTTTATTTTACAAGATTGTAAAGGAAAGTTATCATTTTTGCGTCGTATTTCACGTATCGCTTGTTCAGTCGGATGAAATGCAGAAGCAAATGGACTTTCAAAGGAAGGAAAGGCAATGACATGACAAGCAGTGTCAGTTTCATGTATTTACCTTGTTATCAGTTTTGAGGAAAGACTCTTGCGATATGAGATGAGAGCATCTTCTAAAATTGCTTGACTACAGAAGAGCTCAATACTTACTGCGCTACGTGACTAACTATGGACTGTGTACAGATGAGCGGTGTAGCAGGGGAATTTAATTTCGCAACAAGTCAGGAAGGAAATCAGCCGGAGATGAATTTGGATTGCGTAATGGGTTTATCATCCATAATGATACCGTTTAAAACTCCATTAAAGTAATCATCTTCGTCGAGAACTAAATTACATGTCACTTTGATATGGATAAAAACCAGCGATTGCAGTATAAAGTTATGAAAATGTGGTATGTACACATACATATGAACACCATCAATGCACTTCTATTTTCAGCTTGTTTGCCCACAAGTCATATTATGGCTAAAGCTAAACTTGAAATATTTACATGTTCTTAAAGTTGGATATCAGAGAAAAGTTGACATCATTTAATCACGGGAATTTCTGCTCAAACCCAGACGCGTGTCAAACTGATGCGAATTCGCAATAACTCAAACAACTAATGCAAAAACTTTTGGCTTTTAACATTTGACATCTTTTGTGCAAAGTGCTACCGACCGAACCAAATAAAGCTTTCCATATTATTCAAGCTTCGATGCACGCTTTCAATTCGTGGCAGCTTCAAAATTGAAGGACTTTCATTTTCATTATAGTCGACCAAAAACTGTGATAGCAAGGCAAGGGCAAGGCAAAACTTTTTGCATGCTCCATTAGACCAGACTGGATTCTAGTGAATTTGCTTTGTGATCTCGTTTTAATGTTACGGCCAAGGATGCAGGTTGTAAAGGGGAAAAGTTTTGTACCAGGATTGAAAAGGGCTTATAGTGCCCTTCTGTTTCTGACGAAAGGGTAAAAGCGAAAAATTACTTGGAATTGGAACTGAAGCCATAGTAAGGTGTTCTATATTGTATACAATCGAAACATAGTAATATTATGCGCATTCTAAAATAGATGCTTACCTGGACACGTTCGCATTCCTGGATTTCACTCAGAATGTCCTCCATTGGCATGTCTATTTCACTGTCAGGTGAACCAACGTGACTATTTACTTGTACTACTAACTCTCAACAGCAAAAGCTATTTCCGCTTTCGACGTATGTTGTGGTCTGTTTCAAACACTGTCACCTATAAGAATTATTACACAAAGTTCTCACTTCAGTATTTGCACTCTACAACAACCAAATAAATTTCACGTTTGTCAATTCGTCAAAAAGAGTGAATAAATTGATAAAATTGTTCAATACACTATCGATTTGTTAGTTGCTGATGAATTTGTGTTGTGTATAAATCAAACAATAAATCATTATGGCACTGATGTAGCTTGTCGTGGTTCATGCAACATTTTACTTTTTTACTTGAGTGCGTTGCGTTAAAAGTTTTGTAATATAAAACGTTGATCTGAATATTATTCATATAATACAAAATGGTAGTAGTATGATCAGTAGCTCGCAGTCACTTTGTCTAGGAGGAAATATTATACATACTACGAGAGTACTTATATGGGCACACTTTAAAGATTACAAGTGAAGTACACGTTACGTCCGCTAAATTCCGTTTCTGCATGAAATCAGCAAAACACTCTGCTCTGCATTCTGCAGTATATATGTGCAAAAAACCAAGCAAAAAACAAGAGAGCAGCGTGTGTGTTGACTACATGACAAACTGAAACAGAATGGTTGGAGCTTGAGCTAGCAACTTGGGTTTTGCTCTTCTTCACACTGTTATTTGGTAGCACACACAACCAGGAGCTCTAAACCACCAACCAAACCTTGGATAAGAGCAGATCGGTAGCATTTGCTGAATCCTAAACAAAATGTTACAGCATATACAATATATATTATATTCAGATAAATGATAGGCTCATGCATATGATTATGCATATGAGTTCTCCACTCCAACTGGCTGTCGGTTTTGGTAAATGTGAGGAATACGCTGTTCCGACAAAGACAAGTACGATTCAACTTGGTAAGTTTATGTACATAGTAAAACCCAAGTTTGGAACGGATGCTCCAAGTGATCATTACAATACAAAAACTAACTCTCGATTATGGGAGTTGGGAACTGTGCTTTTGCGAACCTTTTCTGTCACTCCTGGTTTAATGGCGTTTTAAGCAGAGTTTTTACCAAGTTACAGGCATCTCCTCAAAATCATGATGTAAGCATGTATTTCCTAAACATCAGCCCATCATCAGAAATGTCAAGCATTATTATAGTAATATTATCATACTGTAATATACGCCACACTAATAAATATGCATGTCCAGCCGTGACTCATGAAATCAGCAACCACTTTTACCAAATGACAATTCCCTCACATAAAATATGGTTTAGCGTGTGGTTGTGGCTTGTCGTTAGCCAGTGATGAATTCCCCAGTTCTATTCATACCAAAATGGCAATAATAACAGAACAAAAGCCAGAGCGCTCATAAATGTAACATCGTAAAAAAGAACAGCGGAGCTCCAGGGACTAATTGAGTTACAAGAGAGAATCCCATCTCAACTCAACCGCTTTGTTTCGGTCACACCACTTCAGTTAGTTCAGTTCAATAAAGCGGAGGTGCTCCACCTCCAATTTACGCAGCGCCTCTCACACTCGTCTGATTCAGTTCGTTCCACAATGAACCACATTATCATTTTGTGAGAGCGTTGTGAATTTTGACTATAATGCTGGAAAAGTCGACATGGGTTATGTGTTGAATGAGCACCCACTTGAAATTGAAATGAAGCTGTGATCTACTTACCTTTACACATAATACAATATACTTATACTCGTAATTCGATGGGTTACATAAGCTACACAACATAGCTGCTGCTCTTGAGGCTAACTGTGGTGGCTTGGATTGGTAGTGATTTTAATTCGATTTTTTCAATGTCATTGAATGAGATGAAGAGATGTTCCTGGTTTGTCCTTGTGTTTTGAGATAAAAATGAAAATAAAGCTTTCACAACGCACACGCGTTGCACGTTAACCCCACACTATAGTTATCAATCATTCGGTGTGGGGCATTGGGAGCCGTTTCGTAATCCAATTTTTAAAGATTTTATGTTAATATTGTCAATTCTAATCATTAAGTGGTACGGTTGTGTTGTATTTTTTACGTGGTAAAACTGAAAAATCAAATTTAGTAAAAAATCATTCATATATTTTTTTTTGGAAAAGTATGCATACATTTATGCAATTTGGAACACAATTGAAGATAATGCGAGCTTGCAAATATTTTCTCCATTAGACCTGAAATTTCTGCTTTTACTTGTTCTCGAAGCAGTAAATTAAATTTGAAGTAAAAGCTTTTCCATTGAATAGTATGTAAAACTGCCAACCATATATTTTATGGAATTGAAGAAGCTTTCAAGTTCAAGTTGATGGTCTTTTAAATGAAAGGGAAGCAATATATTTTTCCTCCGCCATAAATAATAGAATGTCTTTCTCAAAACGGATGTGAGCTAAGTAGCAACGGCTTCAGCTAAAGCTAACATTATGTAGTCATATGCATATTGTAATAAAAAGCATCATGCATGTATATTTGCAATAATTCTCCAAGTGCTCAACTTTCATTGTACATGACAGGAGAAAACATTGGCATCGTAGTCGTAGTCGTAAGTATATGCAGCATGTAAAGAAGAACCACACGAAAGTTGCAAGGATCATTCAGAATTTGATTATATACGTACCAACTACCCCATTAATATCAAACTAGCTACTCTATATTATAGCTTTGGGCGAGGCGAGGGTGTTTGAATGAGTAGAAATAGATTGAATCTTGAATGAGCATGATGAATGTCATTGTCAATATCATTTGACAAAATCGTATAAAACCTTCGTGTTATATTTTAGCTTTCTCTCACAAAATCCAACTGAACTAGATTCGATTGGAACGCTCCACGATCATGCTAAGCATCAACCGACCACCACATGTACAAATTGAATTATATCCACTAAAACGCATCTAAATTGGGAAGTAAATTACGTGTGCTAGAGAAAATTGCTTTTGAAAGCGCCTTATCTAAAGCACTTTGCTTTTCCTGTCTTGAACAAAACAAACAAGTATACTATGTACATAAGTAATATAATAAAGAATGTGTTTTTGTACTTCTAATGCACCTTCAGGTTTCCACTTTCTTCCTCCATCATCTAACTGGAACACGTGAGGAAATTACCCTCTATCTTGTATTACTTACGACCAAAATCTATTTGGCAAAAACATCATGGAAAAACAGAAAGTAAATACATGGCCCTGTTTACACTCTGTTTGTAAATATGTACATACAAACACACTTCCTTCTTTCTTTCCAAAGTAGAGCTGGAGCCAACTTTCTGAAATATGATCCACCTTGGAACAACCTTGTGACTAGGAAAAGTGTGACTAGGTACTTTGTCTTTGCACGTGCAAAGGTATAAATTCGAAAGATAGGGATGGGCCGAGGCAAAGATGATGCAGAGTAAAAGTTGATCTCTCAACTTTTTTTATAAAAGGTAATATTCCCTACAAATACTTTTTTTCTTAGTGTATAAAGCCTATGAGTACAGAATCTTCACACTTATATATACGTATACAGGGACATTGGTATCCACAACATGAGTATAGAAAACTAGAGTTTCTATTAGCTTAAAGAAAAGTAGGAAAGCCAAGTTGATTGTGGATGTCAATGTCTCCAGTGAATTTAGTGTGTGATAGTACAAAAATAGATGAAACCTTGTTGGAGGCTTAGGTTCATATATGATTCTCCGCTCTCGGTGGCCTGGAACTTAACAAATAGCAGAGTTGCCATTTGCAATTTTAAATAAATAAAAGATTCTGCCCACGCGTCAGCTAGAAAGAGAGCGCAATACCCCCTCGCCTATCAAATCTTTACCTACGCTATCATACCGAGCGATACATTCACATATAAGAGAACTAACTCTGCACTCATATCTTTAACTAATTATTGCTACACTTGTTTACGCAAGTTTGATCTTGAGATAGGTCATTGAGGTCGCATATCTAGATTCAGAGTGTTTTTGTTGTTTTGTAAGCAGATGAAAGAATTTCAAGTTGTGTGCTTAGTACTTTCTTTAACAAAGAAAACAATCGGCTGTGTTTCACACACGGAATTATCATGAGCGTTGGAAAGCTAAAATAATATTATCACATCCTCCTGATCCTGATGCAGTCACGTAAAATAAACATGCATTGGAAAATACAAAATATTTGTACCTGTCAAGTGGTTGTGGTTCACAGGAATGAACAAAACAAAGGTTTTAAATCACATTTGACTTCCACGACTTTCCACAAAACACAATGATAACCAAACGTATAGGTAGCTTTGTTTGGAGTTGTTGCGTTTTGAATTATCATGCTGCTCTAGAAAATCCATAGATAAACCCATCTCCGCTTATGTATGTACGTGTGATGATAAGTTGAAGTACCAATTTTTGATGGGATGAACGTAAAGTGTTGTCACAAACTGTACCGCAGCCAGCAGGATCAAAAATGATGCCAGGAACTGAAGCTGCTGAATCAGGAGATTATGGAGAAATCATGCTGCCTTTTTCTTTGATGTTGCCTTGATGCATTTACTAACCTAGCCAAGTTTAGCTTGCTGAACATGAGATTAGGGTAGTGTACGTTACATGCGGAAAACGGAAGGGAAATGCCTTTTAATGAAAAAGTGTCCTATTCATAAAAACTGTATTTACTTACAGTGAAGCCTGCTGTAGTAAGTTAAGTTTGCAAAGGCACTGAGAGTCTCTTGTTAGAACCAATTCAGAATTCTCTTTGCCCATGATGTAATCTTCACAAGACCTAGATCACACCGGCTTATAATGGGCAAAAAGAACACGTAGAGCGTTTGTACTGGCTGGCTGGCGACGAAAAAAGTGAAGTCGAGCATGCATGAAATGATATATGGCATTTGCGTAAAAAACATATAGGATGTTCGGGTGTATATAATTATTTTGGTTTGCCAACATTTTTTATTGTGCCTTCACTCTAAACTATAGACTTTAAAAGTTAAGTACATAGTCCATTTACGTACATGCTCTTTTAAATATAAGGCATTGTCTGCTGCCTTTTCACATTCAATTCGCAAAGTAGCAGTAAGTCCACGTCTCGCAGACCTATGTATCACACACTTCCAAGCGTTTATTCTCCCAGGTTTTTCGTAAGGAAGGACATCAATCCGACTTTTGCAAGCGTCAACGTCACCCTTTCCTCGATTTCTTTCTTACAAGAACTTTTATGATACACGTGGATTAATACTTTTTTATGTACTTTCGCAACTGATCCTGGTTGGAGAACGAATATAAATAATGTACATGAAACGGAAAATAACGAAATGGTAACATGCTCTGAGGCTGAAAACGGTCGTTTTAAATTAATAGATTTTTCTTGTTAATTACCTTCGATGGAAATACATAAGCAAAGACTCAAACTCAACTCCCCTTACACTCCTCATTGAGTTTCGGAATTCAATTTAATTAATGGCCCATGTTACGATTCGCCATTTGCTAAATTGAACATCTGTATAGCACAAGAATGAATCTGTTTTCCGTTGGCAAATGCTCCTCTCGCCTTTTCTTCACGATACATTCAATGAAAGTGTACGGAAAATCCGACTATTTTTGTTTACGAATTATAGCTGGCTAAAACTAGTAATGTATTGATGCAGAACGCAGAAAGAGCCGATCTTGTTGTGAAATTACGGAATTGCTTTCTTGCTACGAAAATGAGCTCATAGTACTGATATTAGATAGATTTGAATACCTGAAACATTGTATTCATAATATTATACAAATCAGTTTCGCAATAGAAATCAATCATTATATATCTCCATTTTCATATACGCAGGTCAGTCATTAAAATTGCGGAAAGCATTGATTTCTATTTTTACTAGAGTCACAAAAGCAGTGAAAGTATGAATGCAACTTTTTGTTTATTTTCTTGGCCGCAATTATGAGGAAGTATGGAATAGAAAAACGTCAATCCAGTGATGCACGTCATGTCGCAAAGAAAGCGATTGGAATTTGATCGAGTAGCGGATATCTAGCTGTGACTGTTTTTGGTCAGTAGTTTATATGTGGGTTGAGCTTAACATGCAAAATTATTTTACATTGGCTCTGCTATTGTTGACCTGTCATATTATATTACCCTTTATTTTACATAACAAAATACGTAAGAGCCGCAGTCATACGGGTAGAGAGGTAGATTCTTTCTGACGTAAGTGAGTTGCACTTGTCAAGTACTTAGTTAGGTACTAACATCTATGAATAACAAATCGCCCTTCTTCATGTTTTTTGGAAGAAAATGGGGTATTTTAGTATCTTGGTTGGTACATTTTCTATTGAAGATTAAAGCTGTCGAACGCAATATGTACAAAATAGCATTACGATTTCCCAACAAAAATTTTCACTTGTCTGGCTGCTTCATTCACTTTGACTGGATGGTTGTACTCAAGAGGTGAAGGACTTTCTCAAATTACTGTCATGTGAATAATATTAAAAGGAAAAGTTCCATAAGGCAGGAAAATTACATGTCAGTTTTGTGTTAGGTTTGTAGCCGGCTCAAATCGGTTTCAGACAGAATTACTTACACTTATACACAAACAAAGTACACTTCAAAATTATAAATCTTTACAGCTAACAAAACTACACTGCTTGAGTATTCCTCAAAGCATTTTCCATGAAAAGTAAGAAACAATTTCACAAACAAACTCTATGAGCGGCTACAAAAAATTTAATAGTTTACATCATAGAAGTATGCTAATGACTGGGTCTGTAATAATATAATATTGGCATAGGCTCCACTAAACTAATTCAAACAATCATACAATGATGAATGAAAGGATGCCGATTCTTAATGGGCTTAGGACGGGAAAGTAGCAAACAAATTTCACAAAAGTGATTTTGAAAGGATTTCATGAAGCATTTGTAACGTATTCTCTCCACTTTCTTTCTGCCAATGATTGTTGGTGCAGGTGGTTAGTTAAGACCCCTATTGCAAATGCGTCACAAGTCCTTATAATATCAGCCAGCCGTCGAGTAGGATTATGTGCATAATATCAATAATGAAACACCACAGTTGGGGGAATTAGGGAACATAATTCCCAACAGACAGACGTATAGTCTCAAATTAAATGCACAGCATTCTCATGTTCGTATCCCGTGTCTTACTTAATTGTACATGCTATACAACTCTGTTTGATGCAACATTATATGCGTATTACAATTCCAAATGTTTTATGATTTTGGGTTCATCGATTCTAAAAATATTTTTACTTATAATGCATAAAGTTCAGTAATGAAGAAAATGTATGTATAAGAGAGATACAGATTAACTTTCGTTTTTGCATTCCAGCTAATTGAGCTAATAACTTACGTCACGTGTATTTCATCACTTTGGCAAAAAACTGTAACTGTATCTGCTCCGATTTAGACATCAAATGTGGAGATATGTTATTCCATAATGCTACTCGTTATTACATGAAGAGCGACAAGAGAAAGCCATATCATCTAGTAAGTACATTTGACTAATTGATCGAAGTACACGTTCAACGTAGTACCACGTAACATGTATATATTTATATATTTAATATTTTTATACACATTTTTGATATAATTCAACTTCGAGGTAATTACTCGTAGTGGAGTGCTTAAACAGAAATGAATGTCTGTGATACAAAGATTAAAACTTAAATTAAAGTTTTATTCAAGTTATTGATTCTACAACTTTAGTTCTCAATTAACTGTACGTATTCATTTAATGGATGTTCAATTAATTCAACAGGGTTTTCTGAATGGAAAATTCTTTGAAGATAATTTGTCATTAGCTTACGTGCGTAGTTGCGAGTTTTATTGCTGCAACTGATAAGTATGCTTTCTTGCTCTCTATAACCGGAACAAATCTTGTTCTTCACACTCCAGCTGTTTATGCATAATTCATTAACTTGATGAATGAATGGTAATGATCATGAGCTAGTGCATAGAACATGATAAGCCCATATAATATTCACTATATACACTAGTTCATCTCTTGAGCCAAGTGACATTTTTTATGAGATCTGTAAAAGATGAAAGAATCATTGGTTTCTAAAATACCTTTCTCTAAAAACCAGTTATCTCAGAATGATACAATCATGGAGCATTAACTTTTTTCTATTGAGAAGCTTGCACTTGTACTACACAAATGAATTCCGAACCCTGCAATGAATGCTGAACTACTGTGAAACTGGAAATACATTAAACACAAGCTACAATATGCACCACCGTTCCCTTGTTTTGTTCATAAACAATAATTCTGATTCAGTTTGCCTTTCATAATTTGGAACGCTACTGCATTTGCATTACATTAGTTAAGCTTGGCCGTGGAGAGGCATATTTTTTAAATGTGCAATGGAAGAATTGATCGGTTGAAAATTAATATTAGAACATTATTTATGCATGGTTCATTTCATTTCAACACTATGTTTCTGTGATTGAAGTCTAATCATACTGAGCAGACAAAAACAAACAAAATTTTCGGAAACAAGATTGCGTATTATAAATTACGTCATGCAAATGTATTACATGTTAACCTACACCTACTTCCGGTTCCTTTTTGTTGAAACTATTGACACTACATGCATGGATCAAAGTGCATCTTCCAAAACTTACGTAATCCGCTATAATTACCCGTTATTATTATGCACACTGGCTGGTTTACATCCAAATTAACAGAAAGTTGTAGTTTCAAGCTTCAACGCGAATCAACACAAAACCGAAAGTAGCAAAATCAACATTGAACATCAAAGCGTGTATTATTTGATTTCACGTAACCTGTTTACTTAAGTAATCCATTGCATAATATTGTCATGAATATGTTACACCATGTTTCATATACAAATTGTCAGCTTTAGAAGTAGTACATATCAAAAATTACTTTTAAGTAGTGCAGGTAAAGATTTAATTATTGATCCTTAAGTTAGGTTTGTGTATAAAGACTATTCTTCGAAAATACGCTTTGCTTCCGTTATACTATTCAGTTTAAAACACGGCACATAGAGATTTTAATGCTACATCTCTGACGTAGCTTGTTGTGAATTCATTAGGCTGTGTAACCTTTTTGTAGTATTTCCACTGTGAGTAAAACTTCACCAAAGTGTAGGGAAAGTACCGGCACAGTAAACGTCATTTGCAATCTAGCGGAATGGAGCCTTCCGGTATGCAATTTAACGTTGCAGTACATGTGACTGTGACATCATATTAACTTCCTGCAACGAAAAATTCTAGAGTTGCATAACCAAACTAAGGCTAACAGCACTCTGCTCTGGCAGCTCACTTGCTCTTTGTGTTGGGAAGTTGTGTCTTGCATTGTATCTTTTAAAGAAGTCACAAGGGAGGAAAAAAGTATATAAATCACTTACGTTCCTTTTCCTTGTTATTTTCACCCAAAATGGCAGTGTGTCTGCCAAGAAACCATATATACACAGAAATGTCTATATGGAAAATATTTTGCTTTCTCAAAAGATACATGCAGATATGCATTTATTTCCTTCTATGAAAGTTTGAGCTGAATGAGGCACTATCGTTTTCTATCACATGATGGTGAGTAACTTTCACTAGCTTGAATAGGAACACTGTAGTACTAAATATAAGTCAAAGTTGTTATTCATTTGACACACCGGAGAAATGCTTATAAAATACCCCTTGCAGTAAAAAAGCTTAAAAGTCAAAATGTTTTCAGTTGTAAATGTACATTTACACCATATCGCACGGTACATGGATTGACAGACTTATAAAACTTTAAATCCGGTAACCCTTCTAACCTTGTTACGATTTTTAAAAAAAACATGCTCCAATCCATAATTTATAACCAGACTGGCTTGCAAGTTCAAGAAAAGTTTCATGCGAAATGCACTCTACCCAACTCCTCAGTTCAGCTAGTAACTAGAATGGATGGTGGTGGTGGATCGAAAAAATATGTAGAATTTATTAGGTTTCCCACTGGCCTAGTTGGCTCACATTTTACACATACACATCTTCGATCGTCATTGGAGAAGACTTTACAGAAAATCTGAAGACTTACAAAAGACTGCGGGAGAGAAGCTGAAAAGACGGATAAAAACATATCGAGCCGAATATTTCTGCGTATCCACGTTTTCCTTTTGCTTGGGTGATTGCATTGCATTTCTAACATTCTAACTGGCATTGGCGTCGGTATATTATGCATATTTGATATCTACTCTAAATTTCTATTAACACCTCTATAATGTTCCTCCTTCAAAGCTAAATTTTTCTTTCTTTCTTATTGCTATATAGCATTGCAAGGAGTGAGTTTTTCGTTCAATACAATCTAGTAACGCAAATCGAATTGTGAATCAGTATGCAATCAAAATGTGTTTCATTTTTCGGTTCTAGTGTAAATTGCAGATTCCCATGCAATATATATGCACAACTTGTGTTTCTATGTTCAAGGGAACTATTCCATTTCCAACGTAATCCATTATAAAGCACGGGAGAGTTCACATGAAAAGTTTTTAGGGTAAACTCTATCGACAAAATGTTCCCATCCTCATCTCGATAATGTGATAATGAAAATGGAAGAAAGAAAGAAATAATACGAGTCAGTGCTTCACTCTATGTTCTATGTAGCTACAACTCTTGATAATGATAGGAGTTAATTGACTGAAAAAGTAAAAGAAAGCGCAGTCAATGTTTATGCTCATGCTTTTGATATGACTTTAAGCTGAAGTACTCAAAGAAATGGCCAATAGGCTTGTAATGGCGTAACACGTCAATATTATGTAAAGTACGAATGTTATTACACATTTTTGTTCAAAGCTTCACATTTGGTTACTTATAAATATTCTCACTTTATCATCCTTGCCTGCTTGGTAGCCTTGTATTTTGAAATCAGTCAGCCTACTATATGCAAAATGCAGTCATAAGTCCATTAAAATTAATGTCCACAGCATGGCACTTAAAAATTGCATACGTTATAGCATACCATGATGTAAACGAGTATTGGGAGTAACTGACAAAAAGTTCTTTTAGCATGTAGTGAAACTGGAGGATTAAAAATATTATCCTTATTCAAAACTAGGTATGCTGCATAAATGCATGTATCTCATTCTCATATCGCTGCATATGAATATTATTCAGCATCTTTCAACAAAGAATTTTTCGTGGGATTTCATTTAGTTACGTACAAAACTTTATATAACAAATTATAAAGCGAGTAATGAGACAAGACTTTACTCCACGCTACGACTACTTCTTGTAAGCTTCTACTTTTGCTTTACATACATAAATACACAAGCGATACAAAGCTGTCCAAAATCACAGATCTCATATTCGTATCATTTTGCGTATCGCTTAATGCATTTCAATGCTGTTGTCAACTGCAGTTACTTCTTTCTACTCAGCGTTTCTCTGCTTACTTATGGTTTTTAAGTTTATGAAATGTCGGTTAGAATCTTTGTGTTGTTACATGATGTATATGGTTCACTCACTGCCATGCTTTAAAGTGCATGCATGCCCATGTCCTCAAATGCGGCTCCAAGAAAATAATATGCATAAATGTCCTTGTGTCTCGAAGATTTTGCTCAGAAGCATTCTTCCCCCACCCTACGATAAACCTTGTATTTTTGTGCAATTATGTATTACCAATAAAGGGAAATAAGCTACAGGTTGGCTGCGCGGACGGGGAGAAGGAAACTTGATTGAAATCGTCCAAAATTTTACGTCCCAAAAGTCTTAATCAGTACATTTAGGAAGCGCAAGCGTCAGTTTATCAGTGTTCCCGAAATTTGAGAGAAAAAAACTTAACTTTTCTTGTGTTCTCCTTTCTCTATCGAAGCCGGGTGGTCAAGTTTCAGTACATATCAAAATACCCCGTCCATATCTTATCCAACAAGGCTGGCGCAAACTTGCTCTGGATCGAGCTGAATAGAAAAGTGTAAGTCTGCAACATAAAGAGAGACTCGAAAGTTTTACTGTGAATGTTTTGTATGCATTTTTTCTGAACACACAACATGCATGATATCTGATTTTGTCTCTAGCCAAATAAACAACACTTGCTCATCTCGTGTTCCCATTTTCACATGCATTTCAATGCATAAACAATCAAATATGAACAATTCAATGTTGACATCATCATAAAATTAAAAACAATAGCATTATCCATTGTTCATTTAGTGCAGAAGAGGAGGCTTTATGTGCATTGTTATTTTATACGACTTGTCAATTGGTCCTTGCAAGGTTTAATTTAATTCTAAAGGAACATGAAGTCAAGTTACACAATCGACTCATAGTACTTAATTCTTGCATTTTCGGCTCGTGTAGGTTTTGGCGTCTACTGACATCAGCCGGGATCCCCAATGGAGGAGGAAAATGAGCATGAAAGTTGTCACAAAGATGAAGGAGGGGAGAAGGATGACTGCAAAGAAGAAGTTGAAAACCCCGTCCTTGAATCCAGCAATGAAGATGATGATGAAGAGGTGAATGCCGAAGACGTGTTCGAAGAGTTGTTTGGTTCGAGGTTAAGAAAGTCTAATTCAAGTTCAACGACTTCTCTAACGATGGGCTTGGCTGAATCGTTGATAATGAACGCAGAATTAGAGGAAGATGAAGAAGGGGAGGAAGACGTCGGGAATCCTGTGATTGATGAGCCACAAGAGGCTCGCGAAGTTTGTGGAAACAAGAAGGAGAACAGTGTGGTGGAGGAGTCGGAGGAGGAGGTGTTTGAGGATGCAGAAATATTTGAACACGAAGATCCAATTGTGCCAATTACACCAACCATCGAACATCAAGTGAAAGGGGACTGGCAAGAACAGGAAGTGGAAACATCTTTGATTAAGAAGATAACTGACAACGAAGGGGGAAATGTGGTGTAATATATACAGTTGTATTACTCAAGTTAATTACAATTTAAAGTACATTTTAGTTTTTATCGTAGTACATTGCATTGTTTAATTTATGATTAGGTTTCCAAAGTACGTTCCAAAGACCCACGAAGATACTTGGGACTTTAGCATGCAGGCATTAATTCCAGATTACAAAGGCAAATCAATGTGGATTGAAGGACCTTTTTATCAAAAACTTGTTGAGAATTGTCTTCATGAAATGCACAATGTGTACTGTGATTGCGAAGAAAAAGTGAAAGCTCCAATATGCAGATTATGTCACAAGTTCTTTTGTTCCAACAAGTGCTATAAAAGGTATGTTGACTGCTAATGAGTTGGTATCTATCTGTATTTATGCATGCATTTAAATAAATGATGTCCTGAAATATAGAGTGGTGAAAGCTGCCACTGGAGCTTTGGACGAAGAAGAAAAGAAGGAGGAAATGGAGCCACAGGCAGAAATCAGTCAGGCTGTAGAACCGGAAGTTCCAAAGGAAAATACAGAGCCACACTGCCCACAACCACAACAACAAAGAAAGGAGAAAGTGAAGAAATCTGTTAGTAGTGAACTAGACGATAGCACAAATCGTAAAGTAAATGAAACCAGCCAAACTAATGAGAAGGTGGGTCGCAGTCACGGACAAAAAGAAAATCGTAACCCGAAGAAACAGCCGTTCAAAACCCATCATTTCGAACAAACTCATCATCACCAGGGTGGAAGAGGATTCCCACCTCCAAATTTATGGCCATCCCAGGTTCAAATGATGAATGCAGCTATGACTATGAGAGGATTAGAAACTGTAAACTCTTCCTTGCCGTTTCCTCACCCACCGCATGGTGGTCCTCAAGGAGTCTTGCCGTTCAACCCAAACATGAATCCGTTGAATCTTCCACTGCAACGTCCTCCAATTGTTGGTCACCAATTCAATAGCCAAGGCCACTTTCCTCAATCGATGATGAATGCGGCTCAGTTTCCGCATTCATATCAACAGTATTGTGATCCACAACGAACACCAGATCAGTTGTCAAAACCAAAAAACAAATTGAAAAATTCCAATGAGCATCACGCTATTTCAACTTATTCTGATAGCCAGAGAGAACGTACAGACGTATCTAAGACACAAAGAGAGCAGGGAGCTCCTGTCAAAATACTACGGAACCCTAGAGGTCTTGAAACCACCAATACTAACAGTAACACCTTTAACCAGAATCAGCCAAAAAAGGACCATGAAGAATTTTCTCTGGGTTCCAAGACCCATCACAGAGCTCCACAGTCTCATTCAACAACCGTGTCAAATCAAGGATTAGCTGAGTTTCACCAACCCAGTCTTACTCAGGGATATGCACCACAAGGCAAACCCCAACAGGTAGGCGTAGACTTATCCTCATCATCATCATCTAGACCAAATACTGGAGCACCTCAAAACCCTCGGTTACGCGGTATTTCTGAAGGTTATGACGGGGACGACTTCAGCTCACGCAAGAGAAACACTGCAGGGGGTGGTCATTCCCCTATTAAAGACAATTATGTGAAAAACAAGCTTTTCAAGCCACCTTATACGCCCAATGGAAATGTAATGGAACAGCATTCTGATTTCCGGAAAGTTAATAACAATCCAGGCAGAGGAAAACGGTTCCCACAGACTTCATCTTCTTCCGATGTCAATACTTCTGAAGGTAGGGGTAGGCAAGACCGGAATAAATATGCATCAACGTACCGTGGCTCACAGGATAGGGGGCCACAACAAAATGGAACAGTACCGGTTTCGCTTGATCCTTCCATGGGGAATTCTCTGAACTATTCCGCGTCAAGTAGAGAAAAGGACAAATTGGGACAATCCTCAGTTTCGTCATCTTTACCAAGCTGGAATCCATCCATTCAATCTTTTGGTTCTTCGACCAGCTCTTTGAATTCAGAGAGGAAGGAAAGGGACGGTGGTGGCCGTATGCCAAATTCAAAAAAGTCGGACGGAGACCCAGCATTGATTAGAATCACGCTAGACCCTGAGTTGCCTTATGGAATTAGATTTCCGGTACCTAACAGCTTTGCCTTTTATGTTTTTAATGTTTTCCACCATTCCGCGAGGCTTAAATATTTTTATTGCATAATCTTTACTTACAGGTCAAATGTATCAGAGGCAAAACCTTTACAGACTTTTCTGTTATGTCTTTGAAAAACTTTGAACTCTACAAGCCTTTTCACTTGCGTATACAAGAATGCCAGAAGGTAAAGATGAGCATTTTCAAACCAAAAGACCTGTGCTTGGTCCAGTACCTCACCGAGGAAAAGGAAAGCTCCGCCACAGAATGGTAAGCCATTAATAGTTAAATAATACAAACAAGAGCACTTTTAGGTCTTAACTTTCTTAAATTCATAGCTTCTTTTAACTTTATATTTTTTAAGGTATCGAGGAATCATTACAAAGGTTTCTGGAAATGTAGACGTGTATTTGGTTGACCTGGGAGCTGTAAATTCAGTTCCACCCGCAGACCTGTTCCAGCTTCCAGATGAATTTAAAATGTACAAGCCATATGCTATCAGATTTAGATGTCTCAATCTAAAACTGGACAACGCAGACACGAATGATGTTCTGAAATATTTTGACTCCTTAGTTAGTAAAACCACGGTTAAAATCCGGGTAACGCACAAGGTATGTTTGTTACAATAGTTAGTTAGATATCCATAATATGCTGGTAATATAAAGTTATTCATCTAATAAAGTACATAATATTTGCAGGATCTCAAAGAACCTCACAAATTTGCAGGTCATTTAGAGCTTCTCCACATCAGCAAGTGGTTTGATGCGAGTGTTTTGCTGCAAAAGTTTGGAGTGGAGAAAGTTGGTAAGCTGACTGTGCCATTTTAATTGGATTTCCGGTTGTAATAAATTTTGTTTTACAATGGTGTGTGTATAATTTTTTAGAGACTGGGACCGAGCAGGATATTGCTGCCGAGGAAATGAATAATTCCATTAAACCTTTACTCAGCGTTAAAACCGCTGTTCCTGAGCTTCCCATTATGACTTACTCTGCTGCTGCAACTACGGAGATTTCGGTAACGCCAACACGACTTAGACATTTCATACAATTAATTGGATTTTTGAAGTATCTTATGCGAGAAGGAATTATAATACATGTACATTTATTCATAAACTAAAGGCCGTATTAGCAAAAGTACTGAGTTTAAATGAATTTTACGTGACCACCCCTGAGCTGATTGCAAAAAGAGCAAACATTGAGAAGCAACTATGTAGCCCAGGAGTATCCAGGGATTCAGTATCCTGCCTTCAAGGTTTATCGTATCCTCTTTTTATGGTTATTGATGATCGATCACAGCGATGGTAAATGTTATAGATTATTACCTGTACCCTTAATGTGCGTAACTGGTACTTCTACAAATGTTTCGATTCTTGTCTGTTGCAGGGTCAGGGTGAAAGTGTTGGAAGTTTCTACTGATTTGAAACCTGTTAGCGCAGTAGTATTTAAAATAGATTATGGGGATACAATGAAAGTTCCTCTTGCAAACTTGATACAGCTCCCCATGAAGTTTCATGAGCAGGGATGTGTGTATAAGTGCTCACTTCCAGTGAAACCTGTACCAAGGGGTCGAAATAAAAATACACAGGCAGCCTCGGAGGAACCTATGCATTATTTGAGTGCGTTATGTAATAATGGAGTACTTGTCGACCTTCGATTATTTATGGTGGTATGTTTAATTTATAAATTATCGCTAGAATATAAGATACGGATTTTAAAGTTTTGTTTAGTGTAAATACATGTTTTTAATTGTTGCAGGATAACTTGAATGTCCACATCGTGGAACTATTTTTGGAAAATACGACTTCAGGATGTACTTTCAGTTTTGAGAAAAAAGGATGGGTTACATTGTCCCATAATATACAACTAGAACAGTGCACACGTAACAGATAGAATACTATACGACCTATGCAATGAAGAAATCGGTTTTAGCCAGAGACATTGATTGTTGCATACGTACGTTTGATTGACTAATCGAACAAAGCGAGTCAATACTTTCTTTAAAGTTACTTGTTAGTTTTTTAGGTTTTAATAATACGTTAATGAACTGTGATTCAGAACCAAGTTCTTAGAATCTCATGAAAACCAAACAAAGTTAATAAGATGGTTTGCAAATATTTTAGTTTATGATTTAAAATGTATATTCGCTAAGGTTGATGGGAATTCATAATATGTTGGGTGCACAAGTTGAAATGAAAACTGTACTTGTATAATTGAAGCTAAAAAATTGAAACATAACTTTATACATTGCTCATGTCAACAAATGCGCTTCAGCTTGGATATATACATCGCAGCTTCTCATGCGGCAAGCTTCTCATCTCACGATTATATACTGATTAGCTAAGTCCTGCCGTGACGTTTGTCACCACTTACTTATGACTTATATGTAATTCATTTTATACACCGTGAGTTTTAACAGTGAACGAGATTAATAAATGTAATAATTTGCAGTTAGAATAGTAATGTGGGTGTTTAGTGTCGATTAAAATTCAATTTTACAGTTTGTTATACCAGACAGGGGAGTATAGTATCGACCAATCGACGACGAATCTTGCGTTTGATAATAATTTTTTATGTACGCGTTGTATGCGTAGTATTTTATAAGATATTGTAATTGTTACTGAATTTTTTAAGCCTCTATACCGCTGCTATAACTAGGCAGTCATTTAAAGGATGTTAAAATCTGACTTTTGTTTTAAAATGATCAATAGATCTGACAATCAATATTGAATGTTTATTTGTGGACTAGCTCCGACGGTTTAAAATGGGGTTTTGTATTGTAGAATTATTATATGAGTTTGATCATATCGATAACCAAGTGCCTTTTTTAGCAAATAAAATAACTGTGGGACAATATATACCGTACAACTTTAATAAAGTGAGAATTGGATAACGTGCCTGTTTTAAATTATTGTGTTTTATTGGAAAGTATTGTTAGGAAACTTGGTTGTTTTATTGAACAATTACTACCAAGAGTTTCAATCGTTTCTTCATAAAGAAAAGCAATTCATTTCACATCAAGAAAAATATAATAATAATTATAATCAACGTGGTAATTAATTATTCTAACCTGTATATAACTAACAAGATTGAGAAAACAGTTTTAACACATTTCTGCATTGCAGTTAACAGTAGTAAGCTGGTTAGTTCCAGAATTTTGAATACACCTTCATTCACAACTATGATCTATAAAAATGAGTAGTCAATATAGCGTGTCCATTTCATAAGTTCTTTCTTCATCCTTTCATAAGACTGCACTGACAATGGGCAAAACGAAGTTGTTCGCTCACTTTATGCTGATGAAATATGAACACGAATATGACGCATGACAATTGAAAATTACTATATAGCAATGATAAACTAAAGAATTAAATTGAAGTATTCTTAATTTATCACAAATCAATAACACAAATGAGAACGACTACACATAGCATCCGCAGCTTAAATTAACATGTAAGCAAAACTTCAATCCGAACAGAATGTAGTATACAAGACTCGAATGGTATTTTTCAGTAACATTAACAATAATACTTTTATATAAACATAAACACATAAATATATTATTACGACTTATATAGTAAACGCTAAGTTTCAGATACGAGATAATTAATAGACACATAGAAGACTGTGGAGCTCATTGTATTCTAGTGCGCTGAAGTATTTTGTAATTTTAGTTTGTAGTAGTGTATTGTATTGCAATTGGATCACAACAGGAAAACAGTTCAAAACAACAAGTCTACTTCAATTAAGTTCAATTCAAGACGGGCTAAGTTCGGTGGACGAATAATTCTATGTATCGGTGCTCCATTCGATCCTTGTGCTGTAAATAAATGTAAAACACATATCTAGAAGTCAATACGGTAAAAAATACAAGGTATCCAACCTTATAAAATTGAATTTATGATTTACTTTAGCCATGGCACGTGTAACATCATCGTTGGAAACAAAGTTTACTTTTGCAGTTCCAGAAGGACGGCCGTTAGATTCATAAATTATATGAACTGCAGTGGGCATTAATGGGGCAAAGAACTGTAAATGAAATCATAATGATTACAGTCAATATACTCGATTGGTGTACCATTTTAATTTTAACATCAATGTCTTCTTACTTTACGGATGTCATTTTCATCGGCCCGGAAAGGCAATCCCCGCATTAATACACAGTGTCTTGTGTTTCCTTCGACTTCTCGATTCTTCTTCAATCCTTTAACAGTTGAATTTCAAATATCAACAATTTCATTCGTTCACTGAGCACGAAACAAAGCAAAGTAATCGTTGGTACCTGGAATCAATGGGGGAGGATGCATATTATTGTTAGACCGAGCAGCAGTTGAGCCACTACCACCACTACCCCAAGAATCATAGCTGTTGTTCCAGGAATCATTTTCAAAACCTCCTGCCAATTAAAATATATACAAATCATAAATTAACTCCGTATATGAAACATTATTTTAAGCTACATTGTTACTTACCCCTTCCTTTATTAAAATATCTGGAGGATGGTGGAGGAGGCCGATTCCCGTACCTTGAGTCCCCTTTCGGATTGGGGCGGTCGTACGGACCTGATCTATTGTTAATTGTGTTTGTGCGACCTCCACGAGGAACCATGGATTGCATGTTTCTTAGCTCACTTGCCGAGACAGTGAATATCTCTACGTACCTGATATGACACATGGGGTAGCAATTAAAAAGTTTTTATAATTTTTTGAATTGTACTTTGTATAGCTTCGTCGTACTGTCAATCACCAATGTATGTTAAACAATAGAGAATAATAACACGTATAAATAACACTACTGACTCAAGAAAACATTATATTTCCGCAAATACTTTCACTGCAGGCATACGTTCACATATCTTTTATCGCAGAACGTAGGGAGCTCCTCTCCAGCAATCAGCGTAAAGAAAGACTCTTCTTGACCAGACCATTTCCGTATCCCTTGATGGAATCAGTCCATATATTATCCACCAACAACGATGAGATTTGAGAATCAGAAACAATGTCAGGCTCAATTCAATCCTTCAAACTGGTAAAACAAACTGGAACGTTGTCAATTATACTTTCATGATTCAATACAACAGGCAGGTCAAGAAGGTCCAGTCCAATTAAATCATGGTCTCGCTCGCTAGCAGATTGTGGACAGAAAACTCATATAAATTATGGAACAGTGGATCGAGTGGACTGATAGATAGAGCAGAACAGTGAAACAATATTTAAAAGAAAGGTTGGGTGTTTGAGTAAACTGATAGAGATCGTGAACGTTTTTATCAGACAAAGAAGAGGGAATCGGTCAAAAGACTTTAACATACATATGAGTAAGTATCTTCATCAATCATCATATTATAACCAATATAATATCTTAGTGTATCTTATACCGGTGTTTAATCATCTCTCTGTCTTTCCCAAGAGCCTTCTGAGCCTGATCTTTTGATGTAAACTGAACATACGCTTCTCCACTGGACATACCCCTCCCGTCAACCATCAGCTGAATCCCATTCGCAACAATCTCCAACCCTGCCCACCCATATAGTACCAAATTGTCTCATCATTTGTTTCAAAACATCAAACTAACCCAATTAATTTAGTTAAAAAGTTTAATTAAACCCCAGAATGCTATCATGAATTATTGTAATTTTCTCATAAAAATGTATAGCATAGCGCTTTCGAGACTATCACTGTTCTCAGTGACAACATTGCCGAAACTCACAATCTTTTAATAAATTCATCACAATACATATAAGTTATTTGTGTTACGTACCATGAAAAAATTGATAAATATCTTCCTTAGAGCAGTCATACGGCAAACCTAGTTTATTATGAAAATATCATAATATTAAATTTTAACATTAATAATAATATTTATTTTAAAAGGCAGGCAATTGACTGAAGCAATTATTTTGTTTACCTCGGAGTCTGACAAATGTGTCACTAGAATTGAAATTGCCGTTTCTACCACCACCGTGTGATCCATTATTGAAGGGAGTTGGTCGACTTCTCTTTAAAACCCATTCCATTTCAGACCGAGTGATTTTGAAGACCTGAACACAAAGACAATTAATCATGAAATGAAATTGGTTTAGCACTCAATCAATTTAGTACCACCCACTGACCCACCTCACATTTAATGGATGAAACGCAAACGTACAAACTGAATATATGAAAATTCAATTAATGCATGTACTCACCTCAATGTACCTATGGCCCATGTTTTGTTTGTCTTTCTTTAAGGCTACATCTTGATCATGATCTGAAGCCAACTCCACTAATGCTTCGCCAGAAGCTTTTCCTTCTGGTGATGTGACCAAGTGTACTCCTTCGGCATCCCCATAAATTTGACATTCAGCTATTAAAAAGCAAAAAAATACATGTTCAGTATAACACTTGACCTTGACAGTCAATAATTTTTATGTATAATACTAATTGATTTCAAACTTACGGCCCAAAAACTCAACAATATCATCCTTCGTACATGACCACGGGAGGCCCCTCAGCTTAACAATATGATCCATCCCCTCGTGATAGTTAGAATTTCTGGAATTTGATTCTGAAGAGTCAGAGTCCAGCTCAGTGTTGACACCCGTTTGTTCAGAACTAACAAATTCTTCTTCCCCAGCTCCCCCACCACCATCAGCAGCCTCACTCTTGGTTGTTGTCCCACAGCCAATTAGATATCCAAAGTTGTTTGACGTGTCAATGTGCGCTGCAGCTGACTGGACAAGGCCTGCGTCAGTCATCACGATGCACAAACAATCACCAACTCAAAATACACAACTAACTCGATTCTACTTACTTTATTGTGAAGCAGGTCAAAGTTCATACTTTGATTCGAACCTCGAGCCTCTTTCACCACCAATGACGAATGACCAACTAAAACCTGACTGGCAACTGGTATTCCGGAAAAGCAATCACCAAAATGTCAATTATGAAGGTGTACATACGGTACACAAACAACCTATCAGTCTTCTTGTGTTGTGTGCCGGAAGTGTGTCAACATCTTCAACAACAGTAACAACTGCCAATGAAGCTGATTGCAATTATTTTACACCTTTCTCTTCACTCCTGTCGACGTGTTTGGGAAGGTGCTATTATGCAGTAGTGCAAACAATGTTGATGGGATACTTGGCTGGTTTTCTGGTGTTGTAATTTGATTATGTATTTGTACAAATGCACAAGTGATGTTTGTCACCCAAGACGCGTACCCACATATAATCACACCATACCACCTCAGTTGTTTATACGCTAGTCAATAGCTGTCTTTCTTGTCTATATCTTACTTTGCTATATGAGTCGTGGGAAAAAGTTTCCACAAAATTTAGGGCAATGCGGTATTCCCATTCGATTTGTTCGTTCACGAAATGAACAAGACGTCCACTTTCATTTCACTGCAGTAGTAGTGTGTTTCATTCCTTTTGCTGGGGGAACACACACTGCGACTAGTAGATCCGAAATCTTAACTGTGTACTATACTACTACGGTAAATATGCTATATGTATGCAATATTAAAAGCTTTTGGATTTTATGTACATGTAAGTACCGTAAAAAATATATGGTATACATAATTTATACTTTTTATACCGAAGTAGCAAGAGCGTGTGTGTTCATGTTCACATCCTATTAGGAAAGTATCCAAATTCTAAAAAGCAAGTCATAAGTATTCTGTATAGGTTCGGGTTGAGTTCTTCCTTATCAACAGCACCATCGCTCCATCCATTCCAATTTTATATATAAGTATCAAGTATTGATGTTTGATACATTGCTATTCAGCAAGCTAGCAATTGCGATGGAATATGAACATACGACTTGGCCTGCCTGCATTTTTAATTTTGGAAGAAAATTATGCTTTGATGTGATGATTTGATTATGATCAAGTAAATATTGTGCATTGATAACCTTATCAGACCCAAAAACCTTTGGAACATTGTTTCTTACTTTATACAAACATGTTATTGTTGAACTAAGTATGCAAGGAGTTTCAGATACATGCATGTTCACTCATTAGTAAAACATCGATGGGGGAGTACTTTATGTAGCTTTCTTGTCATTGACACTGTCAGTCTAACCAACTTGCTACCCTTGAACTAGACGAGACGACAGGTTCCTTCGAAGACTATGTTTAGCATTTTCTTTCATCATTCATGAATTTCATTCGAAATTGTTGACGTTACAATTTACCCAGGAATGATAATCTGGGATTTCCACTCACGTCCGTACAGTTTAAAACTCCCCTGCCTTCAGGCTCCAGTTTGAAGTTAGCATTTCATGTACTTCATTCATGTAATGCATTAAATGCATAACTGAGATGGGAGGTTGGGTCTGTGTCCGCCATGCAATACCCAAGAAGGGGGCTTGGGTTATCCCATCTTCAGATTTCCCTAATTAGTCACATTTCCATTGCCTGGAATGGAAAGTACGAAAATAATAATTATTAAAAATTATTTCTTTACATGTAACGTGTCTGTACTTCAGTCATCAGTGGACACGTCACAGTAATATGTCATGTCATATCATCATTTAATATGCCCACAAAGATCATTAACTCTAATTCTCTCCATCTCTTCCAAAATATTTCTGACAATGGATTTACGAACAAGTATTAATTCTTTCAGCATTTCAGTCAGATCATCACAAGAAAACAGGAAATGACGCAATGGCAATGTCTGAAATTTTTAGGAAAAGATATTTTTCCA
The DNA here is from genome assembly GCA_001718145.1 of Orchesella cincta. NCBI lineage: Eukaryota > Metazoa > Arthropoda > Collembola > Entomobryomorpha > Orchesellidae > Orchesella > Orchesella cincta. Next base: position 31,440 of record LJIJ01000029.1, on the reverse strand, counting down.
ATGTTTGCGTTCGTTCTTCAGACCTACGTAATTTGTTACGTGATGAAATGATTATCAATCACATTAAACTAGGAGAGCAGAATGAAGAAAACACATTTTACTATTTATATTGTTAGCTGCAGCAGCTCAAACTCTTTTTCTTGAGATCAATTCACCCATCCATTCAGTTATTCCAACGTTGTATACCTGCTCAGCCAAGGATGAAAGACCCAAACCCAACTAGCGTCCACAGGAGGTTAAATTGTTTAATGGTGGCAGATAAAGTAATCTGCTCCTCCCCTCAACCATTAAATTATTCGCGATCTTGGTGAGATAAGTCCAGTAGAAGTACGGTATAGGTATCCATTACCTGACTGACTGACACCAGCTTCTTAGGAAGGGAAGATAATTAGGTTCGACTGAACATACATATATCATGTATACGCTGTTTTTATAGCAAATCATTAAATTCAATAATCTTATTTAGAAAATCACCTTCATAATGAACAAGCAAAAAACTGACATATATTTGGTAGGTTCATAGGAGCATGAAACTTGAAACTTCAAAACATGATGAGCTGTAATTAAAAGCACCTATATCCTCGAATCTCGATAATGGGCTATGGAATTCTAGGTTTATGACGTCTGTTGCGTCCTTCTTCCTTCATTTATGTACGTGAAACATGAAATGATAAGGAACGCGAGATGCGAGACGTTCGTTTGGAGTATGTGAAATATCCTGTTCAGTAAAGGTGTGTAAAGGAAGACGAATAAAAATTGTAAAAATGAAAAGCACCAAAGTGTATCAGTTTCAAGTTACAATCATTACAATGCTTGTAAATTTCTTCATGAGAAGTCAACCAGAAAAAGAAAATTACAGAGTTGAGTTCTCAGAATAAAAAACCAATTAACATAAAATTAATCATTTATTACGTCTTTCCTTCTTTGCGCGTGTATACAACATAAATTAACATTTTATTAGTAGAACTCGGCTCAAAAAACAAATAGAACCAACAGGATATTTTATAGCACTCAGCATGATTATCCATAAATCGTTAGCCTTTTTTAGCCTTGTTTGATTCATTCATGGAGTGCAGATGCCGTTATGAAATATTTGATATTAACAAAAACTAAACTCACCATTCATCGTTTACATTGTCTTGAATTCTACTTTTTTAATGATGTAAAATATACATTTCGTGCGCTAGACACTAACTATAGTTGATAGTGTCTTTATATCATCTATATAGAATGCTTTTTCTGACAAATAGAAAGACTCGGCTTAATATAAAAAAGACTCACTCACCTAACTCAAGGAAAATTAGTTCAATAACGACCACGTCATAATAAGAACAAAGACATTGAACAAGGTCAAAGATAAACATTTCATCCAACTGCCTACACAAAACAGGCATACAAACCAATGGCATACGTTTCAAATTTCAACCGAAATCCTAAACCGTTGGCCAAGATTTGATCATCGAAAACAATCTTTAAAGGTGAAAGCAATTTTGAGCAAATGCATGTATGTCAGATTCCAACTTCAGTTTCGACAATTTCGTTCGAATGAGTTTCACGAATGCATCACAATGATACCATACAGGATGACTAGTGGTGGAAACAAGGACAAACGATGCTTGTTTCAGGCGTCTGGAACAAAAAAAAAGTTATGACATATTATCTTTTGTCTAACTGTAGAGATTTTTATACAGTTAAAATACTGAAGAAATGCCCAAGAACAAAGGTTTTCTCAGAAAAGTTTAGAGAAATCTCGTATTGTTGTTCGGAAAAGCTTTGTTGAAATTGCATGAGTATATGAACGGGGCATTGGAAGACTGCATAAATTAGTGCTCTTCTTGGGTGAACAAAGTGTCGCGGAAGGATCCTGTGGCGCGTGCGAGGTAAACACTAACACTAATATTCTACTTTCCTATTCTTACTCTGTCAGTATAAAATATGCATGATGCAGGATTAGGACCGGGTTCGAAAACACTTTTAGTCAAGGCTGTTGTTTACTGACAGTTAGTGGAACCCTTCATAATTAATATACATGCATAAAAAGCGTTAGTGAAAGACAATCAACAGTTTGAGGATTTAAGTTTGTGAAGCAATCACGCGCAGTAGTGCTGATTAATTGAAGTAGCAGTAACCGAAAGAAACTAAAGGAGTTCTGACTTGCATACGACCATGGGAAAGAGAAAGGCAAAGGCGTCAGAAGCTGCGGCAGTTGAGGGTAAGTCAATGTGAAAGTTTAATTGTTTCAAAAGCATTTCATAGTCAGTTTATAAGTACTTGTTTAAAGTGATTTCCGTTGTTGTTTTTGTTTACAGACTTCTTCGGAGAGTCAGAATTGCCAGAAGTAAGGGAGACTACAAAGAGCTTGCAAATTTGCACAATCAGTTGGGGAATCAACACAGACTGTTAGGAAATTTCGACGAAGCTTTGGAACATCATCAAGTACAGCCATTGACATGCATAACTCTATTCCAACTTTGCACAACTGTTCTTTGCTGGAAATGAGTATTTTCATTGGTTTAAAAAAATCTTTTTGGAATTTGCAGGAGGAAGTCAACATTTGCAAAGCATACATCAAGAAAGATAGGTTGAGTCTAGCAATTGGGTATCGAAACATGGGGGAGGTTTTAACAGAAATGAATGAAGAAGCTCGAGCTATCAAATATATAAAGATTTATTTAAGTAAGGTTCATATTTACTTAGCGTAACTTTAACGTGTCAGTGCAGTGTTTTAATTTCCTATTGTTTCACAGAAATCGCTGGAGAAGTTGGGAATACGGTCGAGCAGCAAAGGGCTTGTATAACGTTGGGAGAGCTTATCTTTCTTTGTCTGAAAAAGTTGGTGATAACGATGATGACATCAGTAAAGAATCTGCGCTAGAATGGGCAGATGGTAGTTACAGGAAAGCTTATCGGCTTCTACAGGAAGATGAGTAAGATCAAGTTCAGAATTTAAAAAAATTATATTCCGGTGTGTTTGTATTATTACTTGTATATGATGTAGTTTTTTTTAATTTGCAGGTTGAAAACTCAAATTAACAACGAAAACGAGTATATGTTAATGAAATGTAACAACTGTCGTAATCTTGGATTAGCATGTGAAATGAGAGGAAAACTAGACGATGCTATTAACTGGCTCAAAAGGGTAACGAAATCAGAAAATCATGGTTACTAAAACTGATTACACCTGATAATTTATCAAATGATTTTTGCTACATTTATAGGCTATAGATATTGGAAATAAATACCATTTTCACGAGCACCTTGGCCCTTGTTGCTCCCTTCTAGGAGAAATATATTTGAGGAAAGCAAACACCAAGACGCGTTGAAGGCTGCGAAAAATGCAATGAAATCAGCCAAAGCCATTGGAAATCTTGAAGTAGAAGTTGAATCCCAAATAATAGAAGCAAAAGTTAGTAAGGCATTTTTAATTAAGTGAACCTATTAACCTAACCTGCTTGATATGCATTGCTGTGTATTACTTGTTAATTAAGTTGTGACAGTTGTCAATTGTTTGTACAATATTTATTAATTGTCATTAGGCCTTGTTTATGTGTGGTGAAATGGACGTTGGGAAGAAGATATTAAAGAAACTTCGTCAACGAATTAAAAAGAAGGAAGAATTGCAAGCATGTATTGAAAAGTTGGATCCACTTCTGATAGCTGGTAGAAAACCTGGTTCATATTAAAATGTAATAATTAGTGTTTGAAAGTTTCCATATCTTGTATCTTTTTTTCTTTACAGCTGTCCGAATATGTAGAACGCAAGACATTTTGTTCGTTACGGAGGATCAGGATAAAGCAAAATTGATTCGGTTGCATGAAATACTAGGTGACAACTACTCAACATTGGCGAATTATGAAACTGCGATTGTCCACTACAAGAAGTGTTGTGAGGTCAGTGTTAATTTTTTAAATCTCCAAAGTAGTTTTAAAAAACAAAAGGTTTTATTATGTTTGGAATTTACAATTTAGCTCGCCGAAGCTGTTGGAGTTGGCGAGAAAAAAGTTTCCAGGTTGTATTTTTCAATCGCTGAAACCTATCGTGATCTGCAAAACTATAATAGCGCGTACAAGTATTATTTAAAGGAGTTAAGTATGCACCGTGAAAATATAGTAGAGGTAGGTATATACTACAGTTACTGAAATGTCATTTACAACATATTTTTAATAAAAAGAGCCCGTGATTAAACTAAAATTCTATTTTAATAGGAATTTAAAACGCAAACAAACATAACGCTGGTCCTAGAAAAGCTATGTAAACCACATGAGGTAGTTATCGAAGCTCACAAGAAAGCCATTTCAATGGCAAAGTCAATGGAAAACTATAGTAGACTTCTAACTGCTCTGAATAATTATGCACTGTACCTGAAAAATATTAAAAACCACGACGAACACAGTAAGCTCATGTTTTTATTTAGTTGATTGATACTTTATTTAATGTGATTTGATATATTCTTGTATATTACAAACTGTCTAGAAAAACAAGTTGAAGTGATGAAGAAAATTAAAAATGAGCATAATGTTTCTGATTCTGAAGAGCCTGAAACTGATTCACAGGATTTGCTCGATGAAGAAAGCGACATTGATCTAGACAACTTGTCAGGTAAAGACAGAACATATAAAATCGTCCTAATTTTGGAATGCAATAAAAAACTTCAGCTACAATGTAAAGTAATTGCAATAAATAATTTTCTAGCTGAGGAGTCTGACGACGAGATTGATGAAGAAAAAGGTAAAAAACCTATTCAAGTACGATCAAATGAAGCTGGAGAATCCCAATTACACCTAGCTGCTAAAAAAGGAGATTTGAAAGCAGTAAGACGGCTTATTCGACAGGTAATTTTGGTCCATTCATGAATTTATTTTTCACAAATTAGATTGTGATACTCTTAAACTAATGTAGTCTTGTCTTGTGCCACGATATTGTGACTCTTGCAGAATCACCCCGTTAATGTTACGGATAATGCTAAATGGACACCTCTTCATGAAGCCAGCAACTATGGCCATGCTGAGGTTGTTGAGGAACTTCTTAAGCATGGTGCTGACGTCAATGCTGCTGGCGGAGTGAATGATGACGGAAAATCTGAAAAAGTAACTCCGTTGCATGATGCAGCTAGTAATTGTCACACGGAGACTATGAAAATTCTACTGAAAAACAAAGCTAACGTTCTTTCTAAGGATAGAGAAGTAAGTCGGTTCCAAATTGTTTTAATTCATTTATTTATTGTTACACTATTCTCACCTTTCTTGATTGGATTCTAGGGGCGCTATCCAATAGATTCGCTAGTTAGCTGGAGAGCATCAGATGGTTCAAATTGTGCTGAGCAGGAATTGGTTGCTTACAGGGAGCTAAAACAGTTATTGATGTCACACATGGAAAAAGGTGGGTCTGGTTGTTTTGTAGTTTGTGTTTATATAAATTGATGATTTTTCAAACAGTCAGATGGAATTAAATATTGTAACTCTTTCAGCGGGTAGACCATACCGAATACAAGATGAAAAACGAGCTAGAAAAAATACTACAAGAGCTAGCAGCCCTAAAATGTCTCTATTAGTTTCAAAACCCCAAGATTATGACTGTCCGATACCTGTGAAAATAGCGACTGATGACTTTGACCCGGACCAAGAAGGATGTGGGAAGAAATTGTACGAGCGTGCGATGAAACAAGTACGAAGAAAGGATAACGAAGAAGGCAATTCCAAAGAAAAACCTCGACCTATATCACCGGGTCCTAGATGTGGATTAATACCATCGGAACTGGATGTGCACGACGACTGGCTATTGCCGGACGATGCTGCGATGCCAGAAATGCAATCAAGAGTTTTCAAGTCGCACCAGTCAACATCATCCAAACCGAAAAGGAAGCGAAATCCAGTGGATGATGATGACGAAAGTTATGATCGAAGTACTAGAAGAAAAACAAGTGCTGGTAGTTCTAGGCAATATAACGGCAGGAGCAGAAAGTCTTCTGGAACCAAATCTCCCACAATGTCTAGCAATAGTAATGACAGTGTAATTGCGAATTCTGTGGTTGAAGATGGTTCTGAACTTTTGGATATTGAAATGGAAGGCGATGATCATGACCCCAACCAAACGGCTACTGCTAGCCGTAAAGGGAGAAACATAAACATCCACCAAGCCATCCCTGGAACTCCTGATGCTATTTTGGACGACCCAATGCTAAGTGATGATGACGAATTTAACTCTATTGTTTTTTCAAATGATTTCGAAAAATCTTTGGGACAAGATGATTTTTTGCCAAGCCAAATGCCCGCTAGGTCTCCAGTGGAGTTTGGAAGGACAGTTGATGTAGAAGTGGTAGACAACAGTGATGATCGAGAAGATGAAAGAAGTTCGAGTCCGCCTCCTTCAATTCGTTCGACAAGTTCTAGATCAAGGCCAAGACCAATAGTTAGTCTTTCATCAGATGATGATGATGATGAAAACGAGTTTCAAAATTCTGCAAGATCAAAATATTCTACGAACACTCATGGAGTAAAGCTTTCTGAACTGGCTTCGGTATTCAAGCAAACAAAAGCTAGAAGTGATGCCAAGGAAAATAGAAAAAGTGTTCAAAGTCGTTTACCTTACAAAAGCATTAGCAAACCTTCGAGAAACTCTGATGTAGCAGGTCGCAGTTCCACTAATGAACATGCCAATTCAATTAGACGAACTCTGTCATCATCGTCACTAGCAAACGGTCGAACTAGTGATGAGCACCACAAACAACAGGAAGTATTAAGATTGAAAATTCGTATTCTTGATAATGTACTATTGGTACCAGTGGATGAGAATCATCGTGATGAAACAATAGAATGGCTTGCTACCGAATCTGCTTCACGATATCGCAGGTAATAATTGCATTTGGGTGTTTTGGGCTTCTAGGTGGCCTTTCTTTCTCTTAAAAATTAATTTGCGTTAAGATAAGTTGATAATATTCATCATGATGGTAATTTATGTTATTAGGGCCTATGGTGTAAAACCAATTTTGACTCTACAAACAAAGGATGGAGCTACTTTGTCAAGCTCTGATCCTATTAGTCTTGTCCTGGGCACAAATGAACGGGAGCTCGTTGGTGTCGTTTCCGACTTTGATTTACCACCTCTAATTGAACGCTATGCAGCAGCGTGTTCGGACGTAGCCTTTGGTACTGATCAAAAATCCAAATTATTTTGCTTTGTATCCAAAATTCTAACTCATCTAGTATTTCCCTTTTAGAACCGGATTCCGAAGTAAAGTCCAGTCTTAACTCATGTCAGTCTTCTAATATCCTTTACCTGAAGGATGTTAATCTTCGTGGCAGAGCCGGTGTAATTGTGATGAATGCTTTGCAACGACAGTACTCTTTGCGAATTCTCGAGCTGTCGGGCTGCTCTCTTTTCGACAGTGGCTTGTTTGTAAGTTTTGAAAGTAAAGCTACTGTTACGGAATTTTGAGTGTTTTGAAAATGGGAAATCAGATAAGCTATTTTGGAATTAATTGTAGGAACTTTGCAAGATTCTTCCCACCTTACCAGGACTTACAGATCTCGACTTGAGCTCAAATGGAATAACTAAAACTGGGATCCTGTCCTTTGCTGAAGCGTTTCAACAAAAGGTCTCAGCAGGCTCAACGTCATCCTGTTCAAAAATGGTTAGTAAAGTAAAGCTGAGAATACTTTTTTTTACAAATTATTCAGTTTGTTAACTAACGGTTAATTCTAAGTGCATGTCTCATTTGGTGTTATTTCCAGCCCATCGGCTTGACCAGTTTGGTTTTGAGCCATAATCCTCTAGGAAATTTTGTTGGACATAGCTTAGCTACATTGATATCAAAACTGTCTTCTCTTAAAGTTTTGAAAGTAGCTGATTGTGACTTTAACGAAAAATTGTTTTCCTGGAGCAAGAACGAACTTACTAATGCACTCAACAGTACGATTTCTCGTAAACATTTTCGGTTAATTATAATCTCTTAATTTAAAGTAATAAAGTAGCATTAATTTATTTGCAGATTCTCGCCTTGAAGAGTTAGACATTAGTTATAATAACTGGAAAGATGTTGGGATTGAAAAGTGTCTGAACAGTTTGCCTGCTCGAAGGATTCGAATTTTAAATTGTTCATCTTGTATATTAAGTTCCAATCCAAATGAGAACAATGATGACGCAATTGCGAAAGCAATTTCTTCGTTTTTCTCAAGAAATGAAGATTGCTGCAATCTCACAAAGCTTCAATTGAGTGGTTGCTGTTTAAGCGATAAATCGATGGAACTTATTTTGGAGTAAGTAAGCTATAATTGAGATTATTAATCTCGATTTCGACAGTGTAAACGAAAGCAGAGAATAATTAGCGGGTGAATATTATGCTTTATTAATTATTGTTTTACAGTAACTTTGATCGCCTAGTGAGATTGGAAAGCTTAGAACTTTCACGGAATGATAGATTAAGCAGTCAAAGGTAATGGAAATTTACAATTACAATATAGATGTTTTAACATTGCAGTATGTATTTTCAATGATTTGATCTTTTCTAGTCTCATCAACGTACTTTGTCGATCTGTGGAGCAAAATATTCCTCTAACCAAGTTGGATATGGGCAGCATTCCGGATTTATTGAATAATCCACGAGTAACACAAGAAATGATACTTAACGCACTCGAAAAGAAAATGGGCGCAGAGAAGAAATTAACATTTTTGCGACTACCACGTTCCGGGATTGAGACACCAGCTTCCACGGATAATCATCCCAGCTTCTCTAAACTAGAGTCAAAGATGATAGAACTAATGGAAGATTATGCTGGAAATATGAGGTTTCACTACGAAAAAGAGAGTGCATGTATAATTTACCGTTTTGAATCATGACATTAAGTATTGACGCTTGTTGAAGTAGATGTAAAGTTAAATTGAGAATAGCAAATAAAAGGAGTACTAATCACAAATAACGAGGTACATAAAATCACGTTTATTTATAAATCAACTCGATAAATCATTGTCATTAGGTTAAGTTATGTTAATTCGCTTTAAAAACTATAGCGTCCAATTCGGGTCGACCATAAAAAGGTTGTTGAGACATCTTGGAATTCAAAAACTTGTCATTTCAATCTCACAACACACTCGGTTCCAGGGTATGGAGGTAAGTTGAGAGAATACTTTTCAGCAAGTCTCTTTGGTACGAATCTTCCACCAAGAAAGTGATACGACCCCTGGAAATGTGTAGCACAAAGCTTGGGAGCTGTCAGCGACACCAGCGTATCAGGCATATAACGAATGGAATCATCAGTAGGTGGCCCCTTTTCAACATCCCACCCACTTGGAATATCTACAGCCACAACAGGTACTGAAGAGGACACCAGAATATCCATCAACGGCTGATAGTCTGGACGTACAGGAGGTTTAAAACTGAATCCAAACAGAGCATCAACAATTAGCTCAGCCGAGTTTTCCCTAAAAAATCATCAACAATTTAACATATTCATATTAAATCTGTAATACACATCATGAGCTAGTAACTATTAAGATAATCTTAGTACCGATAAGAACTAGCATCATATGAAACTTCAACATCATTTAAAGCAGCTTGGTGAATCAAATTTAGAAACCCTTCCTTCGTCGGCTTTCGAGCAACAAGTAGTGTGACATTCTGATATCCAAACATTTTTAAATGCCTTGCGACCACCATGCCATCACCTGTAAATAAGATTCAATCATCAAATGCGTCATTCGATTATCACAGTAGTTTGCATCATTCGTCATTCGTTCGTTCTTCAATTCACCTCCATTGTTTCCAGGTCCAGCAACAACCAACACCTGTTCCAACTTTTTGGATTCATACGCTTTGGCAATAGCAGTAGCAACACTAAGTCCAGCCAACTCCATCAGCTGAGTGTCCACCCCAAATTTGAAGTCATTCAAAAGGTCAACATCCACCTGGATGGCTTCATTTTGATTCAAATACTTAACCTTTGATGCCTCCAATGGTATATTATCCATGACTGCCTCTCCCCTCAAAAAGCTTTTGTGAGAATGACCGTGTTTGCTGAATCGAACAGGTATACTAAATGCACCCTCAGTAAAGTTGCTAATTAAAGCTTTTAGCAACCCGGGTCGGAGTATCATTTGAGGAGACTGGAATAAAATACCCACCACAAAAACAATCAAAATCACAATTTTTCCCGTTACCGCCATCACATTTTATAACTTGAAGACGGAGAAAAATATCTACAAGACACAAAACACAACAAAGTTCTCCTTGTGCATGCTTTTATGTACATTTTCCTCTTGTGTGTGAGACGGTACGTACGAGATATACGTTTACCTTTTCAGCTTTATCGTATCCGTCCATATCACGTTAGGTACGTCCTTATATCGTCCGAGAGTTTTATCCTTTGTTTTATGCAAATTATTTACGTAGGAGCATTTCATCAACGCGCTGTCTGCTGTCTGACCGAGTATATTCTCAGGAGAGGAAATATTTTGTGACTTATTCATTCGGTTGTAAAGATTCACTCGAGTTGTGTTGAATTTAGTTTTGTTCATCCGTTCGTTCTCATTCGATAAGGTTTGCTGGTGGGTGTTATTGAGAAAAGTATTTATTTTCGAACTACTGTAATTTGTAGGAGTTGTGTTTACTTCGTCGACTTTAGAGGGATTGTCGGTAAGTTTTCAGTTTTAGTTTGACTGACCGTCAATTAAAATAATGTATTGTTTGTTATATGCTTGTTTGGTTTATTCGTACTAAAGTACTGAGAGATGCATTTTTGTTTATATTTCAACAGGGTTTCACTGAACTGGCTGTTAGTTTGTTGTTAGTGCTGGAGTAAAAGTTGTTTGTTAATGGTAAGGGTGGTTTTTTGTTCTTACATGCGATCTTAGAAGCTGTGTAAATATTTTTGCAGAAAAACTTTCAAAACTATATAGCTTTAATTTAAGATAGGTTGGTATTTTTTAGAGAGTTAAAATCAATTTCAACGTTTTTAGATGGCTTCCAGAAACATGTCAAAGGAAGATGCTGAAAGGTTGAAGTCTCTAGAAGCAAAAATGGATAGTGCACAGAGATGCGTGAAGGAGTCGTATGTGGCGATGGGAGATTTCAGCCTTGCGATAATCAACCAAATGCGGGAAGTTCGGGAGGAGGCAGCTAAAGCTAAAGCAATGCTCGAAACTGCGAAGAAGGATCAGGACCAAGTCAAGAAAGATAAAGAGTCCTTGGTGAAAGAGCGAAAAATGCTTGCTACGCAAAAACTCCAGGTTGAAGAAAAAGAAAAAGAACTTCAGAAACAAGAAAACCTGCAGAAAATGAATGAGCAACAATGGTCCAAACACCAAAAGGATTCCAATAGCCGTCTTCAGGATAGAGAAAAGCGGATCGTTGAGGATGAACAGGCCACTGAAGCGGCTAAACGAAAATTGGAGACAGATCGGAAGAACCTGGAAGACACGGAGAGGAAGAGTAAAATGCAACTGAAATTGCGTGAAGAAGAGGTCTCCGAAAGAGAAGAGTTGGCGGCACGTCGCGAACAAGAACTTACTGCCAACGAAAATCGCTGGGCACAACTTAAGAATCAGTTCGAGATTGCTGAAAGGAACATGAACGAAGCAAAAATTAAGCAGGGTGAAATCGCCAGGCGTGAAAAAGAATTAAACGAGTTAGAGGTTCAATTGACGCAGTCAAAAGCAGACTTGGATCGGCGTGATATTGAGTTAATGGAGGAGAGGGCCCGTGTACAAGACCTGAATGATCATTTGCAACTCCAACTTTATGAATCAAATAAGCCAGAGCAAAGTTCGCAGGGAAGAGAGGTGGGGGCAAACTTCAACGAAAGCAACAGAATCTCTGAACAGTGGTTGCCAGTGGGGGAGTTTTTACAGAAAGTTGAAGGTACGTTAACTTACTATAACATTGATCCATTACACGTTTATGGAACACCATTATCATAATATTTTTATTGTCTTTATTTAGCTTTAGAGAATCTGGACCCTAATACTAAATTAGTACTGCAAAACCTGGTCGGTTTGCTTGAAAAAGGTGATAATCCTACTGTTGCTTTTATGAGGTGCCCGAAGATGAGCTTCGAAATCGGTGTAGGGCGCCGTGGTGGATCAGTTGACACATTCGCTTGTGGTAAGTAAGCCTTGTAATTGCGTGATGTATTTGTTGCATTGTATAATCAATTTTCGTCTCCAGTCACAAATATGATTTTTAATTATTAGGACGTGGCGATAGAAGGAACGATGCTGTCAAAAGTCTTGTATCAGATATGAAGAAGAAAATTAAAGAGTACTTGCAGGCTAAAACTAATAGAGCTCCTTCAGTGGCATCCCGGATGGGACCAGTTGCGTAATGTATGGAATTAGGGTTGGAGGAGGAGGAAACCGTAGTGTCGTAGCAATATTAGTGCGCCTGTACTGGTATCTTGTATGTTGTAGTCACGTAATGGTATGTTAAGTATGTTATTTTTTTTATATTAAATCTTGGAGGTAGAATAATTTAAATAATTATTAATACGGTAGTTTGTTAATTAGCTAATAGACGCATTATTAGTGATGTCATTGTGTGAGGATTTGGGATGACAGTATGAAATAATAGTATGGTTTATTTATTCACTGTTGAAATATTTATAAGACTATGTATTACTTATGAAGTCTCCGGTTATTGATGTAACTTACATCATGTAAGTACTAATGAATTGTTCGACAAAAGTAAATAAAATTCTTAGGATTACCTTTTTTGTTTCTCTCAAACTTGTAACAATAATTGTAGACTACTTAACACATGCTTTAATTCTCATTTACCGCTACTTGCTTTGTTGATTTAGTTTCTTAAGTTTTGTACTTTCTATTCTAGCTCTGACATTTTTATCTTCGTCGTACAGATCCAGGTCTTTTACATAGTACCAAACTAGGCAGTCAAAAACTGCTCCAAGAAAGGTGAAAGCTGGAAAGGTAAATTTTGAATTAGTAAATACTTTTCCCTTTTAAATCATCAGATATGTTTTACTAGATTATATCCTGTACCTGCTGCAAAAAGATTGAACCAATATCTCAGTTTTTGACCATCGTACAACCAACAGTTTCCTCTCGCTCCACATTTTGTTCCCCAAACTAGACATGCGGCATCTGTAGTGATACGAGGCGATGTGTTGTTAGTAATTTGAGCAAACCATAATATTGAGAGTTGGTCATGCATCCGTTATTAAACTATCATAGGCTCACCAAAAATTTTTCCAAATAAAATAGGACTAGGCAGCATAGCTAACACACTTATAAGAAATATGCTGAAACCAATTGCCAGGGACTTGTCCTTAGGATCTACGCACCTAAATCAAAGTGATAAATGAAACATTCTTGAGTATTGGTAGCTTATCATGTCATCTAAACTAAAGATACGATAATGTATAAGCATGCGAACGTAAGTACCTGTAAGAAACAAGCATATTTCCTATTCGTCCACTACTGTCCAATAGTTTAATTGCAGCATTGACACCAAGAAATATAACAAATGTGGAAAAGCATCCTTGATTGCAGGTGCCAACAGTTAGAGTAGCCATTGGATCAGCAATACAGGCACAGTTGGAAATGGTTCCGTTAAGCTCAACGGTGCAGCCAGCATGACATGCAGAGTAGAACACTTGGTTTGTCTCCCGATAGCATACTGGGAACACTTTGTTAGACTTGCAATTACAATCCAAATTGCAACTTGTTGTCAAATTCCATTCTCCGCTATCCAATTTCTCCCCAAATGCCGTTTCACCGGGATCGCAACCCATTTGAGTGAAAGAGAATTTGACAATGACATAGAGAAAGCCGAGAAAAACGTTCCATCCCGCAAGGAGACGAGCACTTGGTTGGTATTTCGATATTAGAGCTCCACTTACTAGTAGACCAACTGCTTGGAATGCGATACTCACCACTCCTGAAGAATGTAATATTATTTATGTAGTTACAAAAATATACGGAGAAACTGTTGCAAAAGCTTAGTACTATTGCATTTTAATGGTTTGCTACTCACCAGAAATCACTGAAGCGTTCACAGCAGTTTGCTAAAAGATCACAACTTTAAACTTTAGTTTTTAAACTACGTAAATTAAAAAATAAGCAAAAAATAATTACTCTTTAATACCATAAAAATAGTTTCCAAATACTTTGGCATATAGGTCCAATATCCTATAGCCGAAAAAATGTAGAAAACTCCAGCAAGATTATTAAACAAATTTATTTTGTTGGTGATCAGGGCTTTCACTGCAGCTGGCATTTCTGCAAAGTTGTTTAAAATGCATTTATATAGTGTCATTCATTTCGTAATGATTTTACTTTAGGACCCAGAGGAGGAAACCAGTGAAAGTCTTGGTGACTCATTTGTAAATACCTGAAATCCTTGGCATTGGATTCTCATTTGCAGCTTCTGAAGTGACTACCAATTTGGAACCAGCCCTATTCAAATTCATTTGACTTCCGGCTTCCATTGTCTGTGTAAGTTGTTTCCGGAGTGAGGCACGGGGAAGCTCTCGAGGGAAAAGGGCAATCAGAAAAGATGTAAGCACCATCAAAACTCCCAACACAACCCACCCTATAAAAAAGGAAATGGAAGAAAAGCATTATATTATTTGTTTGTCTCTATTGTCAAAGTATCATATAAATGTCTGCATACGTCCGTACCCAACCACCACCTGAAAAAAATTTGTGTTTAAAAACTTTTTAAACTTGCAATTTTATATTTAGATCAATAACGATAGAAAACAATTATTTTTAACGAACGCTCCGAGCCACTGAGGATGTTCGAGTGTGATTGTAGGTGTGAGCATTGGACTAATGAAAAGTTTCAGGCAATATCCAGCAAACAGAAATCCAAATGTTGGTCCAACGAGACGCATTGACATTGTTACTCCTAAAGAAATTTTTAAGAGTTTTCTCACATGAAATATTTTCATTATTCAATCAATTCCTTTTTATCAACTTCTCTGATATATGGCATTCATGATTAATTTTCTTACCAAACAGCATAGGAGACTTTGTCTTCTTTATGTTGTCATCTAGATAAGGACCCCCGAGTGTGTAAAAAAGGAGCACTCCGATTCCTGAAACAAACTGGGAAATGAAGATAAGTATCAGGGGCACGATAGACGTGTCTGATGCTTCGCAGTCCGTCAGTTTGCTGATTGGTGCATCTAGTCCCCGTTTGCAAAGCTGAACCTTGCTTTTTGCACCTGAGAAAGTAGAGCATTGTGATTTTTAAAAAACGTGACCAACTTTGATAGTGACATTCTTAAATATGACAGACAGATCTCCTCCCAATCAACAAGCAGAAGACACCTGAACATTTCATAATTTTCAGAGATTCTTTGATCAGAAATATTTTTCATTAAAATACAAAATCATTTTTAATCAAACAGACTAAGTATTTTCTTGTGTCATTCTTTTCACTTCACCGTTTTCACTCGGCATATTCTTTTCAAAAGAAGCAAGTAATTCCAGAGTGAAGAATATAAGGTAAAAATTATGTTTTTTGTGCTGCCAAAAATCCAGATTGAAGTCTGAAAGAGAGCATTTATGGGAAGGGAAAACTAGCAATCAGCTCTTTTCCAAGTGAACAACGCTGTCGCGTCAGGAAGAGATGAGAGGAGAAGATGGGAAAACAATTTATGAAAATATGTATAAGTATGCCTATAATTTTATATACTCTATCTCTTTTATCCTTTCTTTTTTACCCAGTTTCCTAAAATCCCTCAAAACATTTCAGTTCATCCAAGCAAAAATAAAAGAAAAAAGGGTTTAGAGCTTTCTCTCACGAAATCACTGAACTTCTTGATGCATGCATGGTTGGAAGGAGTGAGGAGAGAGAAAGTCATTCATGTAACAAGTCACCAACTTAAAACCTTTTCGATCGTGAATAATATAGTATAAATGCATGAGATCCCTCCTTTCTCTTTTATACGATAGCAGTACCACACGACAATAGATTTTCTACTTTGCAAACAAAAGAGTAACGGTGGCGGATGTGTGTGGGAAAGCTAAAAATAAAAGCTTAAATTACTCCTCTCTCATTCAATCCTTTTAAGTTTATAATATTGTCGTAATGGTGTTAGGCCTTCTTGAGTCAAATGCTTTCACCTACATTCTATTTGCGTAGTAGAAGGAAGGAAAAGGAGAAAATAAAGCCGATTTGAGTATACTTCATTGTACTGATTGTACGAAACAACGAATTCGGATCGACAACATTTGAATGCAGGAGTGGCTCCTCGACAAACTGTTTAGAGAAAGCCCCAAAGAAAGTGGCAACAAACAAAGGGATAGTATATCATGCATCTAATCCAATAAAGAATACGCGCTATCATTAAGGAAATGGTGTAAATGTCCCCAGGCGTATACTGCGTAAGTTGGTTCCGAATTTGTGTCATGTCTAATAAGGTCATTATTGGGCTAGCCAGTGGCTAAATCTAATGAATGCTCAATAGGAGATACAAACGCAAATAGATGAATTGGACTGCATTTTGTGTTCTGAGAATTGATTGCTTCCTCTGTTACTGGAGAAAACGTCTTCAACAAAGACCACATGAAGAAACATTTTAGGAAAGAAGATGAGTTTTGTCATGACGTAGTATAAAAATTCCTTACTTTTAACCAGTGGAGAATCAGTGGTGCTGTTGTATGCAAGAAGTGAACTTTGTGTTGTGGTAATGCCTGGTGTTTCATAGACATGTGCATATTCTTCCGTCAAGCTCAAGGCATCATTCCCAGGTCCATAGAAGTAGTGTGGAGATGCAAGCACAAAACAACTTGCGGCAGAGATGAGGACACCCTAAAATTTACAGGCTTTTCTATTATTTAGACTAGAGCTATTTTAACTAGGTTAATTTATTTTGGGTAGGTTGCATTATTTTTTTGTTCATGTTATGTTATTTTGGTTACCGCTGCCATCCAACGCGGCCTGTGTCCTCTTCCTCCATAGTAGGCGAGAATCAAGGAGAAAATGATTTGCGACATTTCATTTCCTGTCATCACGATTCCTAAAAAAATGACATATTTAAATTGAATATTGAGCTTGTTGAAAATGCTGTGATGTGTGCTGTTAAAAAAATGAAGGCAATTTTTACCAGCAGTCTGTGAACTGATTTTGAAGCGCTTCTCAAGCGTGGTAATCGTCGCCGTAAAGTAGGACCAGCACATGGACTGAACGATGGCTAGCAGTGAGAAAACGACCATGAAGGCTTTCTTTGATGCAAATTTCTGTATCCATTCCGGTTGGAATGGACCAATCCCACATGTATTATTATCCTGTTGGTCATCATTTTGGTGCGGCTGTTGATACCGTGACTGGGATATTACTTGAGGGTCTAAGAGATCAGGTACTAAAGAAGTTATCTGGCCAGGTTTACTCCCATTGGATATGCTTTGACTTGCTAGTGGAACACCTTGTTGATCGAAATAGTATGTAGTTTCCCCACCACCACCACCTTCCACACCGTATTTTTTATCGGTTGGGGCTAGTTGAGACATTGTTCAGAAAATCGGTTTTAACTATTCCCGAGTTTAAGTAACTACAAAAATTGTTCCAAATACTTATTATATGCGCTTCCAGAGTTCACAACTAACTAGGCCAATACTGTAGATTGATTGATTGCCATGTGGTGTTCAATGACCAGTACTCGACATGTGATGTTGCTCCGAGAAAGAGAGTCAGTGACTATATGCAGAATACTATGATACGCTGTTACAATCAACACCGCTCCAATAATAGTGTCCAACACTGGTGTTGATTCAGCTCAACACTTCTTCAATTCTGATGTTGGTTGTGGGAAAAAAATGATTGACTAGAGTTATGAAGAGTTGCCTTGTTCTCGTTATCTAAGATCAATACCATGTCAAATCAGAAGCTGGTGTGTGCGATAGCATAACAAAGAATGTCACATGCAAGTTTAACTATGTCCCAAGCTGTTAATAACGTTGACATGCATTCCTAACCTTAGCATATATGTATGTATGACATGCACACGGCTCCTAACATTGGACTACAGGAAATTTCAACTTTGAATTCAAAAATCTTATTTATATGTGCAAGTATGTATATTATGCTGCTATTCGTAATGAAACAGAATGTCTAATATAAATCCACTTGATGATGAGTATGACTAACCGAGGCTTGTGTTTAGTACAAGATTGCTTAATGAATGAATGCAATGACATAAGTTTTAGTTGTTTTGACCGTGATTCATCATAGCGTATAGTTACTTTGATCATGATCCTGACCAGCATCACTACAATTTAGCGCTCTTTTATTATAATAATCATGTTTAGCATAATCCTTTCTCTGTTTAAAGTTATATAATAAAGAAGAACCGAGTACAGCGAATAGTTAAAACGAGATTTTAAATCAACTGAATCGTCAATTGAAAGTGATGGGAATTAATGATGATTTAATTTCTTTTATAGTTGCACGCTAGTTATTTTTGTGAATTGCACGTAATCTAGCAAAATAGCATGAATAACCTAACCTGGTGTGTCTTTATACGACAAAAAAAAACTAATGTTGACTCTGAGGGAAAGTTTGTATCGAAATTCCAAGGTAAACCCAGAGATTGATTTGATTATTAATAATTATTACGCTTTACATTTCAGTGCACACATTTGATAAGGTATTGATTTTAGCTTGAAAATCAGTTGGTGAAATTTAACCTCTCCCCAGAAAAATCGACACACATGCCCATGCTGATTCTGAAAGTGTCAATATTAGGACTGGAATTCAAAGATAGGTTTTTCTTCATGCACAAAAAAAGTTGCTCAAATGCTCAAAATAAACTTGCGTATGTATGATAAGTCTAGTATCATCTCTCACGATATAAAAGTATGATGACATGACATTTACACCCGATTCGTTTGGACTATTATTCAGCAAAGTGAGAGTACAAATGTGAAATTAATAATTATTGATATACTATAGCACAGGTTTCGACTCTACCCATTGCCCTGTTATTGTGAAACGAACTTTATGTTAATAAACGATAATTTTATCGCACCATGTCATAACTGTGTCAAGATACTATATGTGCTTTGATTCGAATCTGTAGCATTGATAGATGGGAGCGAGGATAGACACATAATATGTAATGTTTGCTCACGATTTGATACACGGTTAACGAGCACTGGGGCATTGTGTGTGAATGACTGTGATGCTTCTGTTGGAAAGGGAATTAAGTGGTTATGTCCGGGGTCAAACATGCTGCTGTTCAACAGAACAAAAATTACTATAATCAAGAAGTGGGTGAGAAAGACATATGTTGTCAAATGCATTGTAGGATGAAAGTATCATTCAAATCAATTTCATAACTTAAGTATCCCAACACCCAACATAGTATAGATTTATCAGCCAAATGTTATCTCTGGGGGAATGTGAAATTATTCCAGTTTCTTTGTAGATGATACCAAAATGACACGTGTAGGTTAGAACGGCCAAAAAATGGTGAAAGTAACTTTTAAGAATAGATGATTGAAATGGTTTAAATACTTTATTAACGAAAATCGCATTCATTTTTTTTCTTTGGATTAATCGATTCCATTCTAATCTACATACATACATCTTCATTTTATATGTATTATAAATCACTTGGTATTGTAAAACACGATATATAGATACAATATAATATATACGTCATAAACTATATAGATACATGTAATAAGATATGCGTAAAAGAGATATGGTCATACCAGAAGGAAAGTTCATTATAACAGTTATGAATTATATTACTATATATAGGAGTTATATTTTATGAAATCGGTTTGAAGACAATAAAGGTGAATTTAAGAAGTATGAAACATGCTTATAATGAAATGACTTGAGGTAAAATATATCTATAGTCAATAATGCAATGGTCTGGTCATTAAATATCGATATTAAGAGTTAACAGGAGGCAATTTTTTTAGATAAATTATCACATCACATCTACCCACCAACATTCAAGATAATAATTATGTACTTTTTTGGGGATAAGTAATAAAGACAACAGAGATTGAGTTGGAGGAGGAGGTTTTATTTCATGCTCAGTTTCAGGTGATGGATAAAACGAATACAAAAAATGTACATGTTACTTGCTACGTACGTACACGCTTGAAGATTAAAAATCCTTTGATTACTCTACGCACTTCAACATTCACTGATAGCATCAACATAATATCTGTAAATCATGCATACCTTTATATAGCTTACTCTTTAAAGTCATATTTTGAGACCAGATCACACACAGCAGCTGCCCACTACTATTTGAGGTCCGAAAAGGTACAGTGAATAGGAGTAAAATTTATAACATCTGCATTGTGTGCATTCACTCTTGCACATAATATTATGCGTATGTAATAATTAAGCAATTAAAAGTACAAATCATTAATCATTCATCTTTCGTGCACACATTGTTTGACTTTTGTCTAGACTAAGCACTACAGGTTGTGACGAATACATTTAAATACTTTTTCCTCTTATAACTACCATAATAATTTAGTATCACAAAAAAGGTATTAAAATCCACACAACCTACCATTCTCAGCAGCATGATGCATACATATGATTCATATATAACTCATATCATGAGATTTGGTTTCGGAGGAATTAGCAGTAAAATGATTTAATCTTAATCCTACTAATATGATTAAAGTGGAATGAACCCAGCTGTATTTGGTATTTCATGTTCAAGTACATTTATTATAAATAATAAAAAGTAAAACCTTTGAAAGAATGAACGTTTAAAAAAATAAATACACAAACAATAAATGACTTCCGCAAAGGGAGTTGCTTAATTACCGCAGACTTTTCTACTTCACATGAAAATAGCACTGTTATTCGCTGATTAATTTCCGGATATTCCATCCATTATATCCATTTTGTTTAACTGATAATAAGGATATTCAGCGCACAAACACCGGTGATGAAAACAACATGAAAATTCTTATGTGTTTATATGTACACCTTTATAGTATATATTATAATACTTTAAAAAGAAAAGGAAACGAGGTATGGAAAATGAGTTTGCATCTTTTGAAATATATTATGGAATTTGAGTAGAAATAACTTAGGTTTTATGCGGCTACATGCTAATTGGCACATTCGTTCCGGAACTACTGTTCGCCGAAGAAAGTAAGTGCGTGCCGTTGGCACCACCATGTAATAAATTATTACTGCTACTGCTATTGTCACCCCCTCCTCCCCCACCATTCCCATTTCCGTGTTGACCTCTCAGTAAGCTACTTGATCTATGAGCACTCGAACTATTATGCCTATGATTAATACTGCTACCACTAACACTACTCCGATGGTGAACATGATTGATACAGGAAGCGAGCGAGGAGCCCGTTGTCGTCAACGACGTGTTATTGTTCGTTCGTATTCTCGAGGATGTGAACAGCTTTCTCTTGAGGCGCACCATGATAAGCATGCTTAGGGCAAAGCCCAAAGCCATTGTGACTAGTAACAGGGCCCAAAAGGTCCAGCTCTTGCTGACAATCTCCCACTCATCACATGGCATTGCTGGGTTGTACCGGAATGCGTAGTCACGGAAGATGGGGAAGAAAAAGTTCCAAAAGAGCATCCTTCACAATAATAAAAAGAAGCACACAGATATCGCATTAATTGAGTTGCCATATAGCGTAATTTATTGTCCCATCATAAACAAATCTGCTGCAACCTCACTCAGCAGAAACAAAGTTTGTATCGTGGGTTGAATTGCATCCATGCATTTTTGTATGATAAATGACTTCCATTTATTATAATGGAAATGTGTATGAGCAGCGGCTTTCCTGACTTGTCTTTTTTTCTTAGAATGAATCCTGTATCATCCTCTGCTATTGCAGATGACAGTCAAGCACACACATATTTTTATATGTACGCATTCACAAAATTGAGAAGTAGGTAGTTAATCTGCCCTTTTCAGGCTTTCATAAAAAGTGATTTACGGGAAGAAGATTGAATACATTGATAAAGGTGTAGAAGACGAAGATGATGCAGTAGCAATGGGGAAGAGTATTGAAGCATAGCGTCAGCGTGTGCCGTCTGCCGTGCCCCTCATTTTTAAAACCATAAGCTTATATACTCCTCAATGATATATTACCTTCCGCAATCCGCCCTTCACTTCTCTTAAAGCAATGTTGCTGTGCAATAGAGACTTTTGTGAGTATGTGTGTGCACGAAGGTTTTGTATGAAGCTTGTCTAGATTTCTGTGCGTTCCAAGCAAAATGCCTATATCAACAACATCACGTTACGAAAGTGTGTGAAGTTTGTACGTGGTATCGTATATTTTTCTTCTCAGAATTGTCTTGTTTGTTACTGGAGTAAACGTGTTTGCGAGGAGACATGGATCAAAAGGGAGAATCCCAATCGCATCATCAAATAAATAAGCCAAAGAGACTAGTTTTCTTTAAGAAGGTCTTGGTTTAGAATGCTGACTTCTTGGAAATAAAGAAGGATGAAAGGAACTCAATGTACATAATTGGTTCGGCACTTCTACCCTATATATGACTCATGCTCATAACATATATCACATAACATTATGCGGACAGTATATAAATTATGGGTCAGTCAGTAGCTTTTTTACCTATCTGTTAAGAAGTGTTTGCTCATATGTGACTTCAATCCCAGCACAGCAAAGTCCTGGTTGTATTCTGTGTAATTGGTCCATGCGAATTTCAGTCCTGTGCTACTTCTCTCGCTTTTGATTGTGGTAGGGTTGTTAGGATTCCTGGAGTGGGTGATAAAAGGGAGAGAGATAAGATTTCTTTACATTTTCAAGGGTGCATTTTATGACTCATCGTCATCATCCTCAGTCACTCATTACGACAGTAAAAACATATCATTGTCAAATTTTCTTACCCGTATCTGGCAAAGTTGCCCCATATATTCATCATAAAGTCACTCATTTTCTTGTCATCAAACGACCTCAAATGATTGCTGTAGTTCATGTAGGTTTCACCAAATACAAACTGAAGCTCACTTTCATGATATGCCCCTGAAAAAGTATTAAGGTTTATTTAGGCCTTACTGACTTTATATTAGTCATTCAAATTACGTCAGAAAATTTTACAGAAATAGTTCTTTAAACTTAAAAATTATGGCCTTTCATGCTCATTCCGCATAATGTTAATAGCCTCATTTGTTCCCATAAGTCAAGTCACTTTCGAACAAATTTACTATGCCGAATGGCCAATAACGGCTGCATGTAAAATATGTATTCAAACAAAGTATCTTCCATTGCAATTGATGGTGAGATTAAAAATATATATTTCATTAAACAATTCAGCCTTCATTTTGACCTGGGACTGGTAAAGGGAAATTCTTATATGGCTCGTCGATTCAGGTTATTTTCCTTTTATACAACGGGGAAAATTCTTCAACTTCACCTCACTTTCTCTCCTTCGCCATAACATGCAAAACGATTCTAATGATTCAATAATATATTATTGTCACTTTGCTCGTTTGCTCAAAGGATTACTCTAGATCAATCCATTATTGACGGAGCTACGAGCTCGAGTTGAACACGTTTCAAAGAGTTATTGAACCAAAAATTTGTCTCAAACTGGATACCAGCACATAAAAAGGAGAAAGAGAAATCTACAAGATTTTTTTCTTCCTCCGTCTGTTGCTTTTTCAGGATTTACTCACACATAGCGATCAGCACATCACCTTTATTTGCTTTCTCTCTCTCATTCTGCTCTTTTATATGAATTGAATCATTTTCCCAAATTGAGTTGAAGGGAAAGAAACTCGAAAGAACCAGAAGAGGAACAAAGTGTCAATATATCAACAGAGAAAGGGAGCGCAATGTGGACTTGTAATACTTCTTTTTCCTGACAATACGAACTTACACATGGTATTCCTTACTTGAAAGGAAAAATATGGTACAAATTCAAAAGATATGAATCTCTTTTTTTCAAAGCGCGACTACATTTGAAGCTTTACATGAGAAAGGTCGGCTAACCTATATATTCTTATAAAAAAAGGAGAAATGGGACAATTGGTAACATTCTTCTTTGTCTTTTTCTCATTTTTTTGGTTCATACATACTTTAATCTAGTACATTTTTTAGATAGACATACCGATCCAATCCTGTCTATTCATCTTGACATCATCCACACTGAAATAGGTGAATTCGTAGAGAAACACAGGTTTTGGGTTGTATTTTGTAAAGAGATTCATCTCTTTGATGCAAGGGGCCTTGAGTCCCACGTCGGAGATGAACTGTTGGGTGCAAGAAATAAAATAATACGATTTGAATATTTGTTCCAAACATGGGGTTTGAAAAGAAAGTAAAAGTATCTTCCAGCTGCACTCGAGTACATATATTTCTAGGATCCACATCATGTTTTTGACGCATTGAACCATAGCTAGATTGTTTGACTTTGAAAGAAAAATGGCAATGACAAAAACAGCATAAAGGAGAAAGTTTGAGACATTGACATGACATATACTTATCCTTGTATTCGGATATACACTTGTTGCTCATTGCCATAAAAAGTAGTGGAGAAAGTTGACGTGTTAAATTGCAAATATTTATTGTCGCTGATTACTTACTTCAAGGCAAATAAAAAGTGAGTATCATTTTGGCGTGTTAAGTCGTAAAGAAAGTTGGTTCTTTGACAGCTTCCCTTTTAATTAAAACAAGTTCAATATCGTCACTAAAGTCGAAATGGTGCTTGTTCTTGACACAGTCTCAAAAGTCTCAACGCGATTCTTAGATTGATTCGATTGATAGTGAAAGTTATTATAGTAAATAAATTAAAATCATGCATTCAACTCGATCCGAACTCAAAACGTTTGAACTTACATCACTTATTGAGCTAGTTTTTCCAAACGTGTCATTCTCCTTGGAACCGGCTCGATACAGGTACTGAAAAAGTGTACAACTTGATAATATCTTACATAACGCGTCCATTCTACTTTGTAAAGAAAAGTCTTCTTACCTGAACTGTGACAGAGTGGATCATGGCTGCCATATTGGCTTGTGTCACAGTCTGAAGACTTTCCATCAAACTGACAACATCCACTTGCACAAAGGACCGTAAATCTTTCATCTTTGTTGTCGGCCCAACTGAAAGCACAAAACGAAGTTACTCTAGTTTAATAACTTCTCACAAGGGAAAACTTTACATCTTTTGGCTCGGCACAAGCCATCAGACTACTCTTCAACACCTTTGAATTAATTTGCATTATGAAAGGTAGGCAAGCTCCGGTTTGGATACTGTTTTCATCAAAAATGATCTTCAAATTCGAGTGATATCATAATAAAAGAGGATGAGGGAAAGAATGCTTTTCAAAAGATACGTTTCATATAATGATGATGATAATCCTATTGCGTCATCATCTCATCATCAGAACAACAACCTCTGCGTCTTTTCCTATAATAAAAGTATTTTAATGGAACTTTTTGGAACAATATGTATTGTTGACTTTCTAAACATTTTGTGGATTCTACGAATTCTACTTACACTTATTTCGCTTCATGTAAACTCTTAATTCTTTAGAAAGCATCCAAGTAGACTTACTACGTACTAGCAAACATTGAGTTTACAACAAAAGCACGAAGAAACTGGTGCAGCATCTATATGGCTGCTGATTGGATTAAATGTTGAAAATCAAGGACTGACAATAACCTTGCTAGCAATCTCTGTGGTAAAATAATCTTTTGTCATAATGCCAACAAGTGAAATAATATCCACATTCGTGATCACGTTTGGTGAATGTATCATTAGCTTGCCATTGGAGTCGTTGACTGAGCACAATAGAATCATGATGGGACGTAACTTTAGCGGATTATGAAAGTGAAAGGGATTTTCTTTTGTGTATAACTTATTCATTCCACAAACGCATCTCTTATCTTTCACTGACAGCTGTCTATAATCGCCTAATTGGCTGATTATAATACTTGTTAGTTTTGCAAAAACAAATCCTGTTGATTGGGTCTGATACCGGTAGGGAGCTTGTTGAAAGAGGAGCTGGGATTATCGCAAAAAATTAATGAATTGATGCTCACATTTAGTAAACCAAATGGTGACTTCATCCTTGGTGAAGCCCGTGAGAACAGGGACGGGTTGGAAATACCGTGATCGGATAAGAGCTTCTGGATGATCCATTAAAAACTTTCCTCCATATTTCCCGTCAATCACAGTCGCATACGCTAAGCTGAGACCGTCCTCTAGCTTTGCTTTCTAAAAAGAAAATTATAGAAAAACGCATTGGTAACTTTCTACCACAATATCATTTTCTTAGAAGCTTTTCCCTTTTGCTTTCACTTGAGTATTGACTGACGTTATACACAATGAGAATCTCATTAATGATGGAAAATGAAACAATGAATTATTATGCCATGAGGGTTTTTTGGTGAAAGTTTGTAACTACCTATAGCCAATCCTTCTAAGAAATTAGAAAAATAGCCAACTCTCTTCCTCGCACCTCTGCCGTATATGGACGAATTATCTAATGAATTTCATTACTGCACATTAATTAGCTTTTTATTTCAAAATTAATTATGTACCAAAGCCAACTACCATCCATTAATGTAGTATTTGCGACATCCTTTCATATACATACATACATAATATTTCAGGCGTCATTCGAATTCATTGTGTAACCATCAACAGGAACAGGAGCGTACCTAAATCTAGACACAAGTGCAAACACACTTTGGGCATTGCCTGCGTAATCAAAAAGTAAATAGTTGTAAGACAATACGCTCATTTAAAAAGTCTAGCTATGTTCCTGTCTCAAGAGACTGCTTAGCCTGAGCCTTTGCCTAATCTAAATTAGACAGCTTCATCAACTCACTCATTTATTCATCACGAAGGATGATGCTGGAAGAGGATTACTTACTTATTACAACATAACACAAGATGGAAAGGCGAATTAAGAAGCTGCTGGCCTGGTCTTCATGAAAATTGTATTTTCTCTAGCCTTCATAAACTCAAAAGGCTCTTTTCTCAACAATATCATTATATCTCTTTTTTGCTTAATTAATTATCATAATGAAATTTCCACCGTCTTCATCTGATTCCTTAAGAAGTCTACTCAGAGCTCATTCTCAGAGCCTAATCTACTGAAGGTCTTGAGATGAACGACAATGCTTTTGAGAAGAGATGACAATTACATGAATTAGACAAAAAACGTGACAATGATCTTAATTAAGCTAACAGCTTCTTCAGATCATTCATTACGGGTCTGCATTCTACATCATCTCATGGGTGCTCATAAGAAAAGATGGAAAGAAAAGGAAAAGTTTTACCTTCATAATAGTTTCCGGAGTAAAGTTTCGGATGCACTCAACCATGTCACTGGTGGGGAATGTGGGACAGCCAAGTTTTGTGGCCAAGTCTTCTGCATGCTTTTTCGGTGAGTGTTGGATAGCCCATGGGGCTCCTGAACAGCCGGATTGGACGGTGACTCCAACAAATTTGCCTGTGCACAATTGAGAGAGTTTTTTAAGAAAGGAAGAAAAAAAGCTAGTAGTTAATATATTTATATGTCCGTGTAGCGCATTACAACAAAAGAGAGTTCGTGTGACTAAAACAGAAATGTAATTTATGAGGTGGTCATGATCTTGTTGAATTTTTCATTGCCCCTGAGCATTCTTGCAACCTAATCACAAGGACAGTCGTCAGAGCAGAATGACATCTGTAGCTAATTGAATTGTGAGATTGAGTGACCTAGAATACAAAGTTGAATTGATACATGTATATTTTGTATGTATTTTATTGCTTTCACTATCAAAAAAGTTGGATCCCATTTTCAGACATACTTTATATATCCAACAAGGTTAGCCGTTTTGGCTGCCTTGGTCTAATGAAATTACACTTGTAGCATTTACAAGACTATAACTGACTTGACGACTCTGTGTTTCATACAAAATCCTTATGGTATGGAAACTCGTAATATATTGTGATACAGAAGAACCTTTGTTACCATGCTCTGCTCAACAACAATGACCATGTGTGTCAAAGGAAATTGGAATGGAACGACTGAGCGAACAAAAAAAGAATGAGTTAGGTCTGGTGGAGCTCCAGTGGGACTTCCATTCCATTATTCTTGCTGACCAAAAGCCAGACTGTCAATCAGAGAGCTGCTGGTTCCATCACAGCTCGGAAAGAATCCAGTAGATCACATTCACATTAAAACTATTTCGCATCACGTGAGCATAAGGAGCAGAGCATATGAGCAAATTAAAATTTAGAAGCAATAGGTAGCTCCTCCTGACTCGACTGTTTCCCTAATTATGTTTTGTAATTTCCTCGATAAAAAAGGGTGTCAGATGTTGAACGTCATTTTATATGACCGGTGAGAGTCTTGTATTTGAAATATATATAATGCCACTACAGTAGCTCACAGTTGATACCACCTATATATTTAGAGAAGCCGAACAATAAGCTGGCTAAGTTTCCGGCATAAAATACCACATAATAAAAACCATCTGCACCACAAAAAAATGTATGTAGCAAAATATATAATATGCTTTCACTATGATGCTACTATGCAGTTGGATATAAGAGTTTTCGATTCATATAATGCTAGTAGTCGTGTGTAACAACAAGATAGTAGACATAGTGTGTCCTTGGTTGTTTTTTGTCTTACTTTCACTTTCCCACTCATGCTGCTGGTGCTACATACCATTTCCACCAGTTACCCTATTTTTGGATTAATGACTACGGAAATTGTTTCTGGCAAGCCGGTACACGTCCAATTACTGTTCCGATGTGTCCTGTCTTTTGAGCATGACGCTCTTGTGACTACCTACATTTACACTTTAATTTCCACAACGGGAAAGCAATTATGCTGCAATACAAGCAATTATAGCAATGTGTAACCCGCACTATAGCATTTATATGGTGGTAGTAATTCAAATTTAGAAACAGAATGCATGGTGTTGTTGTGTGGTATCTATAGTTTGTTGTTGGGAGTGGGACATTTATTACTTTACTCGCCCATCACAGCTGAATAAAATGGATTGTTTGAGTAACGATTTCAATTTTGTCACTTGTGCTCAAATTACTCTCAAATGATGCTGGTGGTGGTCAGTGGAGAAATTGTTATTTTTAACGAAACATTATTATTATACTCTGCTCTGATACTGCAATATAGTTTTACCCCAGCCTATAGTCTCATAGTTAGTTGGCTGTTCTTCTATATGGAGAAAGTATCGCATTGTAACTTTTTTTTGTGTGTGGTCCGTTTCATTCACTAATTTGAAGTTTCTTACCTTTCGATAGGTCAGAAAACGTGTGGAACAAGACACTAGCAGCTCCAGCGCTATTTCCGACCAATGTTATTCGACTAGGGTCACCGCCAAAGTGTCGGATATGTTGGTATACCCAATCAAGCGACATGGCTTGGTCGAGTAGCCCATAATTCCCTGTTGCTGCCTGATCTTCGGTACTGAGAAATCCTTTAAAAAATGAGAAAATTGTAACATTACGCTTTTTCTTACTGTAATAATAAGTGTTATTCAAAATGTGAAGAAAAAAACACTATAATGCAAAAATAAAATAGGGATTGCATTGCAGTGACTGTGTAAAAAAAATGGTAACTCGTTAAAATTAATGATTCCTCAGAATATTTCCTAATAATAATTCTGCTAACGCAAGCAAAGACAGAAAATGTTGATCTTGCACCATGAATAATGCCATTATTTATTCGATCCATTCGAGGAAACTAGACATTAATTCAACCGAAAATCGGATACAAGCTCAAAAACAAGGAAAATAAATCTCGTACTTAGAGTACAACTAACACTGTATTACCGTCACAATTTTCTCATTCACTGGCTCAACATTCCAACTAAATCATGATCATCCAGCGTGCCTGCATAATATCGTAAACCATTTTCCAGTACTGAAGCAAACATAATTAGTAATTAGTTTTGATTTAATAGGGTCATATCGCATAAGATGTTGGCATTAAAGTTTAGGCATTCTCTGAAGAGCCGAGGAAAATTGCTTGCATTACTGAGGCTACATGCTGGAGTGGGCTAGGTAGCAACTTTCTAGTAAGTCTATGTCTAGCAACTATTTGCTAGCTAGCAAAAATCGGTATTCTCTCAACTTTTTAGCAGCGTCCTCGCAACTTCTGTCAGTTGCTAGAAAGTTGCTAGAAGGTTGCTATTGTATACTTTATACAATAATAATATTAATACAAAAACAAAGGACAAAAATACCAACCAGCTCCAAAGATGATCTTGCTACAATCCACACTATTTGGATGGTCAAGTTCTTGTATGCTATATTTCCTGAAACTGTACATAAGCATTCTAAGGATTGCTTCTGTCGAAGTTATGTTATGTTAAGTTGTGTTATGTTAGTAACTTTTGGTTATCTCAAAATTCTTTTACCATTGCACTATGATTTAATTCCACCAACTTTTTCTCGAAATAGCATTAGACCTCAAATAGTATGTTTTAGAGTTGTTTCATACGTATTTTATAGCGTAGAATCCGATAAAATTACTTTCAGCTTCCTATAACTGACGACAATTGAGTTATTTTAAAAAGTTTGTCAACTTTGAAGGTGCATCGAAACATTTTCATTCTTATAAATATGTTAGTGACTAGGTTGCAGAGATTGCGAGTTATTATATTAAACCCCACAAAATTTCGAACATTCTGACAGCAAGAACAAGTTCGGGGGTGCGCGCGAGCTAGTTAAACTTTGCGCCTGAAAATATTAGATTTTTGAGAGACTAGAATGCCGTTTGGTGTTCCTTACTCTGCAGAATTATTATCAATTTATTTTAAAAAAGTAAATAAACACCAACGTCTTTCTAGTCTCTCAAAAATCTAATATTTTCAGGCGCAAAGTTTAACTAGCTCGCGCGCACACGCCCGAACTTGGTTCTTGCTGTCAAAATGTTCGAAAATTTTGTGGGTTTAATATAATAACTCGCAATCTCTGCAACCTAGTCACTAACATATTATAAGAATGAAAATGTTTCGATGCACCTTCAAAAGTTGACAAACTTTTTAAAATAACTCAATTGTCGTCAATTCTAGGAAGCTGAAAGTAATTTTATCGGATTCTACGCTATAAAATACGTATGAAACAACTCTAAAAACATACTTTGCGGTCTAATGCTATTTCGAGAAAAAGTTGGTGAAATTAAATCATAGTGGCGTTAGCGCTGCACATAATTTCATAATTGGAAGTAATGGTTTGGTTTTTGCTAAATCGTTTACATAGATTTGGTCTTGTCAGCTATAACAACTCAAGTATTTCAGCTTTTGGGAACCTAAATTACTTTTGTAGCTCGTTATCGCAATATGCTAATGGATCCTCCCTATCCCGAAGTACTCTTTCCCTTCTTATTGCCCTTCGATTCTCCAATATGAATGCAATTTCTGACATTTTAATTTAACCAACTTTAGTTAATGATGTTGGCACTCACAACTAAACTGCTACAAACTAAAACTTTTTTTTACCCCTCTTATCATTTTACGTTTGGTATGGAATTTGTAAT